>CM044435.1:53084422-53126689 GCA_024363595.1 Xenopus borealis | reverse complement strand
GGGGCCCCTATAGCTCCTGGGCCCCACTGCAGCCGCAGGGTCTGCTTCCTCTGTAGTTACACCCCTGATCATTCGAATGATTCGTACGATTCGAACGATGGCCGACTTCGATCGTACAAATATTATTTGATCAGGAGGGCTCCCATAGGCTTCTATTACAATTCGGTAGGTTCAATCTGGCGAAGTAGGCAGTCGAATAAATTTAAAATTTTAAATCCTTCGCTGATCGAATGATCAAACGATCGAATATTCGATCATTCGAATCTATTCAATCATTCAATCGTTCGCTATTCGATGATCGAATAAGCCAAATTTGCATATTCGATCGAACTTCAATCTATTCACGTGATTTTAGTAAATCGGCCCCATAGCGAGAGAAACTGTTAATTGATACCCGTGCCCTGTCTCTTCTTAATTTTATGCCTGTCTCTCAGTAAAACAATTTAGCCCCTTCATTAAAGCTTTCCTTCATTTTCCAAAAAGCAAATGCAATGATGCTTTTAGGATAAAAGCCTATCAACAACTTACACGTTCATACAAGGTTTACCCTTTGGAAATTGTTAATGTATTTACAGCTTTCTCTAGTAAGGGAAGACAATGTAAAGTATTTTAAATTAGACATAAAACATAGCAAGTCAGAAAACCATCCTAGATACAAGAGAAGGATAATATGCTGATGGAGACAATCCATAACCTGCAGAAACTAACGCAACGCAATTGCTGGCAATTACAATGCAAAACCACTCTTAAGTTGACTGAGCTGAGGCATAAGGTCAAATGTCGGCATGTAATTATTGGAATACCTCAAATACTGTGTATATCAGTCTGCCATGAACAATATGAACCATGCTAAGGACATCTATCCCTTAGGAATATAGCAATGTAATGCAACCAGATTGTCTTAAGGCCTACACTATTCTATGATTCATCAATTTATTGTAATGGGAATAAGATTTGCTTTGTAGCAGTGTAACTGCGGTGAACAGAATTTTATGAATCCAAATATTACAGGGCCAAAAGCCCTCTTACAGTATCCCTCAGAAGCATGTTATACCTTATACAATGTATTTCTGGAACACCACTGGAAACTGCTACATAAGACCTACGTTAATCCCCTTTGTACATTTTTATATTTAATAGGCTTAGTGTATAAGCAGGTATCAGAAATTTCATGCTTATATTCAATTTATTTGATACTCCAGAAACCACAGCATGGCTGACATTAGAAGCCCCTTTGAGTTGCATTATGATACTGGACACTACCAAATACATAATTTTCCAGGTCTTATCCAAGATAGCTACCTTGAATAGGTACCATGTTAGACAATGTGGCTACCCATGTGGATCCAACCTGAAACCGCTGACTAAAAGTCAAAGAATAATGGCAATAAGCTGATGGAGGGCAATTTTACAATGTTTAAAAAAAATGTAAAAGTTGGAGCGTCCGTAAGTACAAACAAAAATTCTATTGCCCGCAGGTTTGAATAAATTGTACATCTCAGAAACCAAACAAAAGTAAAGGAAAGGGGGTTTGGAGGAATCTGGCGTGTAGTAACCTCCCCCCTCCCTTCTGCAAACCAGTTCAAGCAGATCTGTGAGGTCCAATCTAGATGAATAGCTAAAGTAACTTTTAAAACTTCACCTTTAATGTAAATGGTTAAAAAGAATAATCACAACACTGGGCCAGTCCCACACAGCACATTAGAAAACCTTAAGTACAAACACACTGCTCCACACAACTGTGGGCAGTGCAGGACTGTTGCCTTAAAACACAAATATTAATTAAAGATGAACAATAGGTGGAAAACAGAACAAAATAGAAATATTTGGAAAAATTTGGACACAATGGAATCTATGGGAAATGGACTTCCCATAATTCAGAGATTTCTGGATAACAAGTTTCCTGATAACAGATCTCATACTGGTATTGGTATTTTTGCAGAAAATGCAATGTGAAAAAATATGAATTAGACTAGACTAATTGTACAATGTAGATCTATCAATCAGTGAAACTAAGCATGTATATTATATATCTATATATATATATATATATATATATATATATATACACATACATATACAACAAAGGGAAAGTTGTGCAAATAATCTCTGTTTTGTTTAAAGCTTAAAGCATTTTTAGTAGTTTAAGGCATAAAACATACCTCCCAACAATTTGGAAATAAAAAGAGGGACAAAAAAGTTGGTGTGCGTAGTGCAGCAAATGTTTTGACCAAGCCCACTTTTGTGGCCACACCCCCTAATCCCCATGTTCATTTTACAACATTTGGCAGGTTATAAAAGTTTGAACATATTCCGGTGTTTTGTGTTTTTTTCAGTTATTACAGTTCTGCTAATGAAGGTGAATTGCCCTTTAAGCTGTGAGTCTAACTTTTCCCAAGGGACCCATTATCTTCTTGTGTTACAATTACTTATTTGCTTTACAAGTATCTTATCTTCTGCTGTGACTGTTCTGGGATTCTATGCCAAAAGCCAATTAAGTTAAACTGTTTCTTTTTCTGGCTGTTCACTGCAGAGAAAAACAGGACTTTCCAGTACAAATGAGGGTCTTTGAGGAAGTGTGTGAGCACGAAACGAGTCAGACCTGCAATTAATTGTATGTTTGAATAAAGGCTTTTAAATTTTATCACATACTGGAGTCGAGTGATCCTTAACGGAGGACTCAGGAGTGCGCTGCATTTTACTACGATTCCAGTACAAATGAGGGACTGCGGGTTGAACTGTCAAAAGAGGGACTGTCTCTCTAAAAACGGGACAGTTGGGAGGTATGATAAAATGTTTGAATGTCCTGAATATATTGATAATGGGTTGAGTGCAGAGGAACTCAAGTCTATGTGAATTCTTTCGACACAAAACCTCATTGCACCACCACTTAATGTTTTTGAAAATTAGTGGTGAGCACAACTTCCCTTTGTTATAGTTCATACAGGAGCAGTGACCAGCTCCTTGTTGTAGCTTCCACCCTTCCCAGCTATAGTCAGGTGATCCCACTGGTGTCTAATAAAAGGGCAACCAAATTTGGAAGTTTTACTTTGGAAGCAGCAAGTAAGTTGCAGGTAAAACTTAGTCATTTTGTAAAATATATAATTAAGCAATAGAATTCTTAAAGGACAAGGAAAGTGTAAAATAGAATAAGGCTGGAAATGCTGTATTTTGTATACTAAACATAAACATGAACTTACTGCACCACAAGCCTAATCAAACAAATGATTTATGCTTTCAAAGTTGGCCACAGGGGGCTGTCATCTTGTAACTTTGTTATACATCTTTGCAAGACTAGACTACATACACATGCTCAGTGTGGTCTGGGCTTCTTAGGGATCGTCATAAACGATAAAAAAAAAAAAGCTGCTTGAGTTCTGCATGGCTGGTAAGTAAGGCACGTCCCCCTGCTGTTCATAAGTATGATTGTTTCCCTGCCAGAAGTTAGGGAATGTCTGACAATTCCTTTCCACAGAACTAAATAAAGGGAAAATTTCACTGCATACAGTCAGGTTTCTTATAAAAACGGTACACATTTTTTAATTAAAGTATATTGGAGATAGATTTCTTTTTCATGAAAGAAAGTAAAACATGGATTTTATTTCTTTGCCTTTCCTTGCCCTTTAATGAATCAGATGCAAATTGAGCGTAGGACTGGCCAGATATGGAATGACTGACGTAGTTGGCCAGCTTAAATATATTGCAATGTATATGGACAAACAATCCTGTTTTTTTTTTCAAGGACAGAACTACACGGAAGACTTTGCAGCATTTCTGTCAGATCAGACGCTGGGCGACAAAATGCCCACGTCAAGTTCGGACAGGAACAAGGTCAAGTTATAAGAAGTCAGGCGGTGTCGCAGGGTTGATCCAGCGTGACACGACCGACAAAAATGCTGCAAGCTGCGTCTTCCGTGTAGTTCTGCCCTAAAGGGTAAGGCATTTTTAGTAGCCGAAAGCACAACATGTTTCAATGTCCTCAAAATATTGATAATGGTTTGAGTGCAGAGGACTTGTGTATATATATATATATATATATATGTATGTTCATTCCTGTTGCATTTTAGGCAGTGATTTAGTGTATCATTTACTAAAGTTTAAGCTCATTAAGCTTCAGGTACATCTAATCACAAAGGAACCAATGGATGAAAAACATAAAAGCCCATTAAATGACAAAATGTAGCATTCCAAGAAACCAGTGGCACTCTGAAATGATTTATAATCATATATGAATATCTAAATAGACTATGCTGTTTCAAAACCTAATGCAACTTTTTTAAGTGTGTGCATATACACTGTATATTTACAGTCTTAATTACCAGAGCTGTATCTGTAACCAGTCATCAGTTCCTTTCATGGCATGTTAACGAGGCAGTCCACAAGTAATGAGAAAGAGCAATGCAATCAGTCTTGCAAAGGAAGGAAAATGTTCAATCAGATACCGGCAGCCGGGAAATTTGATTGTCTTTATAATCTTTAGGACGTGCTACACTGTATTAATCACTGCAAATGAACCTGCAGAACATGATGTCGTGGGGAGGGACACAATAAGCCAGGAACAGTATAACAAGAAACTGTGTTACATGAATTTGAGATTATACAGCAATGTAAACATCATCACATTCCAGGCCCACTGTGAACAGATATTATATCTGACCCAAATTAATACTTCTCCAACATTATGGGCTATTTCATAGCCCAGTATCTAAATACATTTTCTGAAGTCTATTTCCATTACCAGCTGAAAATATACTTTTATTCATGATGAATACAAAGACAAACTCTAATAAACATGAATTTAAGAAGGAAAAACTAGCATTATATTTAATTCATCACATGGTTTTTTTTATAACCCAAGCCTGATTTCCTTTGATTCTTCCCTGTCTTTAATTCCTCACATTCTTCCAATAACCAAATTGTGTAATTTTCACCTTAGTAATATTTATTAAATACAACTGTTCAGCACATAGCATGCCACCAAAATTTTCCACTCTCTCATGTCGTGTATTGACTACAATGCTCTATTGATTTATCTTCTGCTCCAAAGGCCATTTAATAAATGCAAATGTCATGTTTATACATGTCACAAATTGCTCTGTCTCAGCCTTGACCTTCTGCCAGACCCAACACATACATCTAATACCTTTCAGGATAAAATTCAGAATGTCAGGATATAATTACCTTGACTTTTAAACCTTTTCATACCTCTGCTCTACTCAATCTCTAGAACAACTCATTGCGTGCTTCTAACAATATACTCAACAAACAATATACAGTATATATGCCCATGTATGGCCTCCTTTAGTGGTCAATCGTTACAGTATACATTAAAAATGTTACAGTGATATTAAAGTTATTTGTGACTGTATTTGCAACTACAAGACTATTTGTTTGTCCCTTTCTTCCCTGCTAGTTACAAAATCTTGAAACTATATTCTAGAGAGAATTTCACCGACTATGGGAAAAATTCTTGCACAGTTATAATTATGTCCAGTGCTTGACTTTGGGAAGTCAAGCATAGTCACACTATGGAATTTAAATGGCGATTTTCAGTTTCATACAGAAGCTCAAAACTGCTAAAAATTTTGACTTGACTGGAATTAATAAGAAATCTACAGAAACTCTTATGGCACAAACATCCAGTGTAGGTTTACTAAGTTGGTCATGGGTCTTTTCAATTTACTGTAAACAGATGTGTCTTTTAAAGTACTTGTGTACATATCATGGCAAGTTGCTAAGATTACCTCTCCTACTAAGTTAATTCCAAGATAAAGGTCTCATAAAATTCAACATGTTCCATATATGTAGTTTATTTTTAAACACTGCAAAAAAAAAAAAAAGAGTGGACAACTTTCATAATCCACTTTTTCATTTTATTTGTATTGGAACAGCTTGAAATTGTAATTTATGTTTAATTTTTTTTTGCTCTTTTAATACCTCAATTACAGGGTACTTATACCAGTATTACAGAGGGACTGCTATCAGGGAAATTTAAAACCACTTAGTAAGTTTAATTCACCAGTGAGAGTATTTGAATTATCTTGTCATTTTATTCAGGTCAAACCATTTAGAATTTGTATAATATGTCACAGTTTGGGTGAACTTTCAATGTACTTACAAGAGTTATTTTAAATGTAATCAAGTTTGATTTTTCAAATGTCACTGCCCTGATTTATATCTATTTACTGCAACCTAGAGAACATGGAATTAACTTTAATAAGTTTAACATTTCTAGAAGACAAACTCATTTCAATGAAATAGGAAATATGTTGGTAAATATTTACATGACATACAGTTAGATGGCAAGTTTGTAAATAATTAAAAAGTCAAATACAAATGATCAGAAATGGTCAGCTTTGTGTAAATATGGCAGAAAATTAGCAGGAATCTTGTCATTATATAAAATGCTGTTTTTTTATAATAGGCCGATTATCTTTAAATGCGTTTATTGCTGACTTGTAAGTTTTAGAAGAAACACAAGCATGCAAAAATATCAACATCTCATGTGCAATCAGCTGTATGAATACAACATTTGTAAAATGTCTATTTACAGATATATAATAAATTAAGTTAAGCCAGTAAATTGCTGCCTTGCAAAATAGATATCTTGTTAGAGGGCAAAGGGTAAAGGTTTTGTATAATCTTTGCTAAGCAAAGTTCTCTTAATTATAATTTCAGCATTGTGCAGAGTCTTTTCAGAGGGAACTGGTTTCCCCTTCACATTAAGGCATGCCCTGTAAGTTATTGACAAAAGATATCAGGTGTTCTCTGGTCTTTAAAAGTGCAGGGACCAAAAAATGCTGTCTCTCTGGACTAGGGAGAGGTTGTGGATGGTGCTCAGATATGTCAGTCAAAATATTTTTAACTCTCATCTCTCATTTTAAACTGCAAAGCCTGGTGACACGTGGTGAATTATCCCACTGTTTTTTACACAGTATTATAAATATAAATAGTGAGATGGTTGAGGGTAGTTTCCAGTGCAGTCAGGAGTTTCAACAAGAAGTATAGATGGGTTTGTCACTCACCAGAGTAGGAACTTAAGCAGACTAGCTAAGGGGTAGACAAGATAAGCTAAGGTTTACAGACATCTCAAGTGGAGAGAATCTGAAAGATCCTTGTACTCAGGGGACTGGAAACTTAATAGTGTGTACTACATTTAGCTGTTACTAATGCCCTGTCTGGGCAAATTTTTAAATAGGAACCAGCTATGCTAAATAAAGGTATGGGGCCTATTATCCAGAATGCTCAGGACCTGGGGTTTGCCAGATAATGGATCTTTCCGTAATTTGGATCTTCATACCTTAAGTCTACTAGAAAATCATGTAAACATTAACTAAACCTAATAGGCTGGTTTTGCTTCCAATAAGGATTAATTATACCTTAGTTGGGATCAAGTATAAGGTGCTGTTTTATTATTACAGAGAAAACAAGAAATTTTAAAAAAATTGGATTATTTCATTATAATGGAGTCTATGAGAGATGGCCATTCGATAATTCGGTGCTTTCTGGATAACGGGTTTACCGATAAGGGATCCAATACCTGTACTGTAAAGAGAACGTATAATGTAGTATCTTGAAGAAACATTTGAGAGATTTTGAAGTTTTACAAAATAAATAGTTAAAGGTGTTTTAGGAACTACTGGCACCCAAGTTATTCAAAGATATGTTCAGTGCGTCTGTTAGCGACCAATTGATATAAAAGGGCTATAGTTAGGGAATGCAGTAAAAGCACTACTGTGAAGGAAAAGTACAGTACAATGCCCTCTACTAATGGAAATGCTTTTATTGGTTTATACATTTAATGGCACATTATGGTTCATTAGTGATAGCAGCACCATTATTAATAGATGTATTAATAATAATTAGGGTTTCTTTAGCCAAAAAATTATTATGCTTTCATTTGCAATTGTCTGGGTGCACTTAGCTTTAGTTTTAATAAAAGGGCTTTCTTCCAATTTCTGTGTATTGATTTAGAACTGGGTTTGTTATATATATTCTGAAATATTTAAGAGGAAAAAGAGATGCTGACAATTTACTGCCAAATTAAAATAAAATAGGTTGCCCCATGGGAAAAAGACCACGACATCATAAAGGCAATGCTAGTACTCGTGAGGTTAAATGGATTTTGTTTGATTCTTAGAAATAATCTTTTTAGGCATGCTATGCTTTGCATCAGTGAAAAATGTATGTCTCAAACAGAAGCATTATGAGTCAATTATGTCTAGGCTTTATAAGTCAACAATAGGAAAATAATTTACTTTGACTGTAATTGAAATAGGTGAAAAGCAGAGCTCAAATTAGATTGCACTGAAGGGACAAGAAAATAATAGAATAAAAAAAAAAAAAAGAGAGAGACTTTGCGCTAAATACATCAAACATCGCCAGCTGACTATAGGCCAGTGTTACTATTGCCCTTCATGATATATGGGCCAGGTTCAATACACTTTCTAACAAAGACATGCTCTGAGCTACCTAGGAACCACAAAGCTTTCCATTTCTATGGAAAGGCATTGACTAAAACTGAATGGAAATGTGATTTGTTTTGAGCTATCACATGTTAAAGGGATTCTGTCATGATTTCTATGGTGTAGTTTTTATTTCTAAATTACACTGTTTATACGGCAAATAATTCACTCTACAATATAAAATGTCATTTCTGAATCAAGTGTATTTTTTTAATTGTAATATTGGCCTGTAGGCAATCATCTCAGGTCATTTTGCCTGGGCATGTGCTTTCAGAAAGAGCCAGCACTTTAGGATGGAACTGCTTTCTGACAGGCTGTGGTTTCTCCTACTCAATGTAACTGAATGTGTCACAGTGGGACCTGGATTTTTAATATTGAATGTTGTTCTTAGAACTACCCGTTATCTTATGTTAGGGAGCTGCTATCTGTTTACCTTTCCATTGTTCTGTTAGGCTTCTGGGGGGGGGGGTGATATCACTACAACTTAGTCCACACATGGACAAAATATATAGCAAACAAAAAAGTCCAGACAACTTGCTTTATAGAACAAAAAAGGTTTTTACCAAGCAGGAAAATGCACCGTTTCGAAGCTCCTGCTTATTTCAATGATTACAAAGGCATCACATCCTATTTAAAGCCATAAGTATTGGTCACGCCCATAGGTTTATCATGTATTAGTGCATTAACACAAAATAATATCAGACCAATATGAACTAGACAACTTATGTCATATATACAATGTCTTATATATACAAAAAATTAAACAAGGTAGAACAATCCTGAAAACATTGTAGCAAAGTAGAGTATATGTAACATTACATATACACACACATACATGTTATGTGGATATTGCAATAAAAGACAGGAACATAACAGCATAACAATTGGTTGTAGGACAGCACAATCACACAAAGAGGAGACACAGTTTCATACTTTTAGGAGAATAAACCTGAGATCCACATAGTCTTGCAGATTAACACAGGAACAACTTTACCAGTACAGCTTCTCCAAAAGTACTTACTGAAGATGTTCTCAAAATTAAACATAATCAGCTTTGTACTGTACAGATCCCTGGCACAGGGATCAGCCTTGCATTGAGGTACCAAAATAACAAAGTTCACTCTTTTTCTGGGTCCCTATATGGACACATACTGCCAGGGCACAGACACCTTCCTTCCTCCTTGTTGGAGCTTCAACAGTTCAACTAACTGGCCTACCACTACAAACTACCAATGATCTCCACAAATCAAGTTATCCCTATCTACAATTGCTATTGACTCCCTATGGTACCTCGTTGCAAGCCTCGTGCTCCCTGACGTCATTCACTCTTCTTCTCATATCAGCCAAATTGGCGCCGAAGTGGCGCACCCTGTCTCTGAACAAAGACAGGTCCTTCAATAGTGGGTTGAACCAAAACATTCTTACAACCACTGCTGTATTTGGAGGTAAATGGCAGGGATCTCTTTCTTTCTTTCTTCAGCAGAAATTGTTGGACTAAGGGAATGTAGCAGATAAGTGTTTTACTGAAGGAAGAAACTGCCAGACATTGTTGCAGTAGGTGAAATTGGCAATTGCTGCAATAGGTAGGAGAGATAGGGGATATATTACTAGAGGATCATCATAGAGATTCCTGTACTAGCTGAAATTACAGAAATTACAGAAATCACTGTACTGAGGGAAATAAAAGCAATAGCTTTATTGGTTAAAAAATCTCTAACTGGGGAAGAAAGAAGCAGATAGGATAGTTGTAAAATGTTTATTTTGAGTTGGCCAGGTAAGACTAAACAAGGGGGGATGGAATCTTGGGAAAGATGGCCGAGCTCCAAATTGAAAACCGATGTTTTCTTATTGTCAGTATAAGGGATAAATTATAGCTGTAAATATATTGTGACAATATTAAACTATTAGGGTAAGTATTAGGGTAACACAACAATTTAGTAAGAAACGGCAGGTGTAACCAAGTGGGTGTGTACAATGAGGATGTGGCTAAATTTAGTTAAATAGCCCTAATCACACAATATTTGGATGTCATTCACATTGGCAATTTTTATTCCTTTACTAGAAGGAATGTATAGTTGTGGAAGGCATTGTGCTAAACTGTAAAATGGCTATGGTTATCATTATATTTATGTGATAAAATGTTAAATAGTGATTAACTGGCAATTTTGGTAAATTACTAGAGACTAGTGATGGGTGAATTTATTCAGCAAGCATGGATTTGCTGTGAATTTCAGTATTTCACCGCCTGCAAAATTTCCAGACCTTATTAAACTGCAGAAAAAATTTCAGCTGAAAAAAATTTACTGCAACAAAAAGTTGCGCATGTAAAAATGTATTTTGATGCCCATTGACTTTAATGCGCTGAGTTAAAAGAGTTATGTGTGTAAAAATTTTGAGCATGTGAAAATTGTCACGCATCAAAATTATTTTGATGTTCATTGTGTTTTTTCGTGAATTTTTGGCTTAACAGGACGAACGCATATTTGTGTTTTGCTGAAACAAAACTTGATCAGAAATCAATTCATTTAAATGAATTGTGGGATCTTTACTAACACTATGTGACCCAGCAATAGATCTGTATGTGCTTCAGAGCAGGGGTCCCCAACCTTTTACCTATGAGCCACATTCAAATGTAAACAGATTTGGGGAGCAACACATGTATGAAACATGTTTCTGGGGGTACCAAATGGGTCATTGATTGGCTATTTGTTAGCCCGTATGTGGATTGGCAGCCCACAGGAGAATCTGTTTGGCAGTACACCTGGTTTTAATGGAATCAAGTTTCTTAATCCTGTACAACTTGATGTTTTACAACTAGGGATGCAGCAAATCCACTATTTTGGATTCGGCCAAACCTCTGAATCCTTTGCAAAAGTTTCGGCTGAATCCTAATTTGCATATGTAAATTAGGTGTGGGAAGGGGAAAACATTTTTTACTTCCTTGTTTAATAACAAAAAGTCATGCAATTTCCCTCCACACCCCTAATTTGCATATGTAATTTAGTATTCGGATTCGGCTGAATCCAAATCCTTCTGAAAAAGCCCGAATCTATCTACAACATTTATACAATGAGTGGTTTATGCAAAAACTATTTGAAGGAAATTTAGAAACACACAAGTTTTTACTCTGCAAAATAAATGCAGTGGTGGAATTTTTATTTGATCACCAATTACCATTTTTGTTTAATTTGTTTAATGTCTAGAACATTTTTCCATTGCATGCTACTGGCTTGATCTTTTTCTTCCTTTTGTTCCTTGCACCATACCTTTGTGCTTTTTGCTCTACTCTTCTTTCCAGTACCAGTTCTATTATGTAAGGGTTGAAGGTTTCTTTCTCCCTGAGGATTCATTAAATGTGATATTAAATGTGTTAATTACTGCACCCTTTACGATTATGGTTGGGACAGTGCTTTGCTAAGTTGTTTCAGAACATGTTGATTTGTGCAGAAATGAGAAAAGGGAAAGGCCAGCAGTCACTATTAATGCCCCAGCAGCATTTTTTCTATTGGTTGCTTGAGCAAATATTTCAATTTACTAAACATTTGGTCTGTAGACAGTGGTACATATCTACCAGATTGCATATCTTGCAGATTGCATAAAAAGTACAGTTAATACTTCATTTTTCAATATTTGCAGAACCTGATTTTTTTTTTTTTTATTAGCAATAGTCTGTAGCAGAGATATTCAACCATCCCTCCAGCAGCAGTTGAACTACAACCTCTAGCAAGATAACACAATGCTGGTAGGATCAATAGTTCAACTAGAGCCTGGGGTCCTTAAGCTAGTTATCCCTGGCCCATATCAATCTTGTCAGAGCTGGATCAACAACGGAACACACAGAGGATTTGTAAAATAAAATTCAGGCATGCCAGTAGATTTTATCAGCTATATGTTATATATTAGCAAAGCTCATATGGGTTAATGATGCAAGCTTCTTTAATCTGCAGCTCTTATTCTCACAGCTATCAAATATTAAATGGAAAGCGTGAGGCATTCAGCTGCTCAGTTATGTTTCACCCTCTCTATCTAGTCCATAACAGGCCTGTTTTAAATTCAAGCAATATTTCATTTCATCCAAAATGTCTGTCCATTAAATATGAGAATAATACAGGTATGCATATTTAAAGAGATATTTCTTTGTGTAATTAAATCCTGCCATGAACATTTCTATAATTTATATGACCGACACTGCAATATCTGCACGGTCCCCAATAAATCTTCATGCTGGAATGGTAACCTTATTTAAAAGATGATGCAGAAGTTTGAAATAGCACTTTTCACTAATTAAATGTAGCAGAAGCTATAAATTGTTGCATCAAGCATTATGAAACACTGGATATTTGTCAGTGCATTTGTCAATATAACTGACTGGACAGATGTAGGAAGGCAAAGACAAACCTGAAAAATCTACATATCTATATTTTACATTAATATGTATAAACCAACACTGCTTCTGAAATTATTGGGATTCTTTCATCATTCCCAGGGGGGGACATTTCTTTTGTTACTGGTTTCAAATCAAATGGATTACAGGCAATCAAAGGAAATACTTTTCAATTCCCTCTCAGTTGCCCCTTTATATAAAAGCATTTAGAGTACCAGCTCTCCATCAATTGTGTTGCCCCAAGCAAGAGGAGCCTCCTTATCTATTTTTCTCTTTGTTTCAGTACTGATGGGAAGCTTTGTTACATGAACAAATTCAATATTATCTATAAAAACTACAAATCAAATAATAATATTCCCTTTCTTTAGAACACTTTTATAAATAAGGCACAAATTGACTAGTTTGCCAGCAATCAGCCTCAACTATGCTCACTATTTGTGATATGATATATCTATCAGCAGCTTTTTGGTTCATTTATGGGGCCAAAATTACAATATATATATTGTATATTTGCTTTGAAATTCCAGCTTTGAAATTCCAGCTGTGTAACTTGGGGGTCAGGGGGTATTGTGCACATTCTAGTGCAGTGGTATGGATGTGACATCACGTGTAACAGGACGTTACATCACACTCAGCCTTGCACCTGACTTCACTTCCACAACTTGGGGAGGGCGCACTTAAGTCCAGCCTAGGGCGCCACCGGACCTAAGTACAATTCTGGCCCTATAGCTGGGCTTGTAGTATACATATGTCTAAGTGTAAGGGTTTGCAAAGTCTGGACAAAATACAAGTAAAAGATATTAAATCTAGGTAATTTTTTAGAACCATAAAATCAGAAAAACTAAAACAGACAATACAGGGACCACATGCATTTACATTCTAAAATTATACACAAGTATGGCATCCATTATCCGGAAATACAATATCCAGAAAGTTCCAAATTATGAAAAGGCTGTCTCCCATAGACTCTATTTTATCCTGATAATCCAAATTTATTAAAATGATTTCCTTTTCTATGTAATAATAAAAAAGAACCTTGTACTTGATTCAAACCAAGGTATAATTAATCCTTATTGGAAACAAAACCAGTCTATTAGGTTTATTTAATGTTTTACACGACTTTCTAGTACACTTAAGGTATGAAGATCCAAATTACCAAAAGATCAGTTATCCAGAAAACCGCTAGGTCCCAAGCATTCTGGATAACAGGTTCCATACCTGTATTCACATAGTTATATTGTGACTCTATATCCCAATGTGAAGTTTGTTTTGTGTTGTTTTAACAAACATTTTCTAGTTGCCAAGTTTAAAAAACGGATTGATTGCATTCTTTAGATCTGTATGTTACTAACATATTGGTCGTCGGAGTCAGAGCTTTAGATTTGAAAAACAATATATTGATTACTTCAAACTCCTTCCTTACTTGTGTCACATGGTATGTTCCCTTCATTAAAGCATATAGTCTATGAATTTATTGTTCACATGAATATACCATTTCAGCCACTCTTCATGCTTATTTGGATCAAAAGAATCTCTGATATATCAAAGGTTGAAGAACGGCTATCTTTTGAACCTCAATCATGTACCGGAGATGTAAAATGTCTCATTAACAAATTTTGATGTTTAATCAAAGGATTAATGTTACAAGTACTAAACTACAAAATTAATTTTTGTTATATAGTTATTACAAGCATGCTGTGAGGTCTTAAGAGAGGGTGATATTTAATTTAACTCTTTCAGTATACAAAATATATTTGTATGTTATGTGCTTTAGTTGCTTTCTCTTTTGCCAAACTACAGTATAATAAGGTTTTTTTAATGCAATGGATAACTTAATGCTCTTTTATTAACTTAAGGCAATACACCATATGGCACCAGTACAGAAACCTAATCAGTAAAAGCAAATTAAAACATTCTCAGGGGTCCCCAACCTTTTTCACTCGTGAGCCACATTTAAATGTAAAAAGACTTGGAGAGCAACACAAGCATGAAAAAGTCCACTGGGTGCCAAAAAAGGGCTGTGATTGGCTGTTTGGTATCCCCTATGGGGACTGGCCGCTTACAGGAGGCTCTGTTTGGCAGTATATCTGGTTTTTACGCAAGCAAAACTTGCCTTCTAGCCAGGAATTTAAAAATAAGCACCTGCTGTGAGGCCACTGGGAGCAACATCCAAGGGGTTGGTGAGCAACATGTTGCTCGCGAGCTACTGGTTGGGGACCACTGCTCTATGTCTTACTGCTCTGGAAAAAAAGATGTTGATAAACGAGCACGAGCTTGATTGCTTTAGATTGTGCTTGTGACACATTTTCACAGTGTTTAAGTCACCAAAAATGGGGCTAATTTATTAAATGCGGAGACAAGTTTTTGTTTTTTGTCATTCTCAAATAAAGTACTGTTTCAAGTTTTTCTCCCTGGCGCATTTAATACATATTTTGCTTCAACTTACTCAAGCACAAAGAAAAGTCTTCTTGTGCAGCATATATTTTAGGCTTCAGTCACATGAATTTACTAGGCCAACTGGAGAATTCTCATGCAAGTCCACTTCTAGAATTGTTTACAAAATGTAAAGAAAGAAAACTAAAAGGTATTTTTTCAGACTGAACTAGAAGATAGGTACTTGCTAGAGAGAAAGAATAAAATTACATTTAAACAGGTTCCCCCGGGAGCCCCCTGATGGATTCTGTTCTCAAGCTAGCATCGGTCACTAGTACCCTGGCCTTGAGACAGAGCCACCTGTTTAGCTGCAAGATCAGTTGTTTTTCTGTGCTGTGAAGCAATATCTCTATGCTCTCCCACCAGCAATTTCCTTTTAACAGGTCTATTAAAAACTCTGATTCCTTTGTACAGGGTTCTAAATCTATGAGTTCCGAATCCAGTTCCTGAAATTCCACAACACTAGTAGCCCCTTACATATCACATTTACACTGTTTTTCTGTGCTAACAAATATGTCTGCAAATTACCAGGAAAGGGATTAATCATGATGTTTACAGTTTATGTGGTATCCTACAGACATTTATAAATTATTGCACCTATTTGGGTATAGACTTTATTTGGATTAATAGAACCATGACAACGAATCCACTTATCCATTAAGTTAGTCTGCTACAAGGAACCCCTAATTGAATATACACTGGGTCTTTACTAGTGATGGGCGAAACCTGCGATTTCCAGCGAAATTCGAAAATTGGCGAAAAATTAGCAAAACAAGTCACGTCACGTTTTTGATGCACGTCGCGTCGTTTTCATCGCGTCACGTCATATTCAGCGCACGTTGTATTTTTTTCGCCGCGAGTCTCTTTTTTTTTACGTCAGCAAATTTTCGGCAGTCAAATTTTCGCTGGTATTCTGCAAATGAATTAGCCGGAGGCGAATCGTGGCAATTTGTCGCAAATTTGTGCCTGGCGAATAAATTCGCCCATCACTTTACATAAACATGTTTTTGGTGATGTTGTGATCCCTGAAGCAAATACATAATTATTTCAATAGATTTTGATGGGGGGGTGACACCTTTTAGATATATGCACACTCACACACTTAAGAGATTTGAAAAGTATTGATGGTGGAGTGTATTATTGTGACAAATTTACACTTAATAAATAAATACCATTTTTTCTTATTATGTGGAATTAAGCGTGTCTGTTGGTTCTCTTTGTTTTAGGGTTAGAGCACTCCCCTAGACTTGGGGCTCCAAAAATAGCTTGTGCCAGCTGCTAACATCCTACACAATTAGTTCAGAAATGTAATGACTGGTGAGACCAATGGATAGAATCATTGTCAGCACCTGAGCTTCTTAGTCAAAAACAAGAGAAAACATCTAAATCAAAGAAAAATCCTGATCTGTGGTAAGAACTGCTTTTGAATAAAAACTGAGCTAAGGGAGAAAATCTTGACCTTTCATAAATCTTTCACTATGTATCTTGGGAAATGTACCATTGCCATTCTGTACTGCAAGTAATTGGCAATCGCTGGAGAATGTATAGATGAGTAATGGGTTAAATGTGTGTCAGCTAATGTGCAGCCAATCACATTGAACCTTACCTGATTATCAGGAGTGACTAAATAGGAGTCTCCTATCAACTTACCCCTTGCTAAGAAAACATAGAAAGAGAAGTAGAATTAGATATGTTAAAATCTTGTTACTCAGTTCAGTGAGTGGCAATGGCATTGGGGAATAATCTGTTTCACAACTGTAGATTCTAAATAAAATATACTATGCTGACAATGTTTTCCTGTCTTGGTAAATTGAACCAGCCGTGCCTTTATAGTACTGGCTTGTACAATGGTTTTAATTGTACTGTAAATATATACAATAAACATATGAATATCAGATGTGTAATAATACAACATATCATTTCTATATTGTTTTGTTCTGCTCCCAATGTTGCAACAAAATAGACATTTGTTCATTTGAACAATAGGCAGAATACATGTCCAACAACTCATTTTGAACACCGTTGTAAATTGCCTCTTTAAACCCCCATGCAGTATATCCATTTTAACACCTGTTCCAATAATAATGTTACACTTTACACAGAGCAGACACAAAGTCACCCCCAAAGGTACTATAAAGCTTCTGGCTGTTGGTCACATTCCAGTTATTCTAAGGAAAAGAATTATGCATATACTAAGCAGTATAGAGAGAGACCTAGACAGTTAATGGGAATTTCCTTTAATGCCACAATGGATATGAGGAATGTTATGGCCACAGCTGCTAAAATCCTGGGGTAGAGTGATGATAGGTCAGAAGCCTGATTTATCAATAATGGTGTATGGCTCATAAAAAGGACAACATGGAAACCTTTACATGATTTAATGGCATTCAAAGTGGCATTAGACAACTCATTATGTAACAATAAATATGGCACAATAAATAAACAGAAATACTGTAATACATACCTCCCATAGACAGCAGAAAAAAGTGTTGTACATATGTTAATAAGAGCTTAACATGTTTATGCGGCTCATATAAATGCCAAATGTTTTATAAGAATTGCAGTTTCTTTAACTCTTATAACCACCCCTGCCACCAGTTATATTTGATGATTTACATGTGTTTATCTTGTGTTTCTATATGGTAAATTGTAACTGTTTTCTCGCTGGAAGATGGAGACAGGGACATACATGGAATCCCATATAACAGTGCAGGGCACCCCTAGGCAACCAGGGTGAATATATATATATAGTCATATTCCAAAGAATTACGCACTCCAGGGCTTCATGATGAGATCAAACAAGGTGAAAGGACTAGAAACATTGACAAATAAATTTCACCTTGTTTGATCTCATCATCTAAAACAGTGATCCCCAACCAGTTGCTTGTGAGCAACATGTTGCTCTCCAACCTCTTGGATGTTGCTCTCAGTGTCCTCAAAGCAGGTGCAGAAAAACTAAGTTTAGTGCCAAGTAGAGCCTCCTGTAGGCTGCCTGTCCACATAGAGGCTACTAAATAGCCAATCACAGCCCTTATTTGGCACCCCAAGTGGATTTTTCATGCTTGTGTTGCTCCCCAACTCTTTTTACAATTGAATGTGGCTCACGGGTAAAAAAAGGTTGGGGACCCCTGATCTACAATATACATGACACCACCAAGGCATTAACTTCTACAGTTTTGGAGTGCACCACAGCTGGAACTATATTATTGTGCTATCATCCAGGTTTTTAAATGATTTCCTTTTCCTTATTATGGTTTTAATAAACTGAATATACATTCCCTGTTTATCTCGAGGCTTATACACAATAGTAGAGGCAGTGTTATACTATTCTTTGCAACACCAGTATTGGCACAGTAAAGACAATAGGTCATGTCTCCCCTAAGCTTGGACTGAGAATAGCTGGGACCGAGGCATTGTATTGCCCTATTTAGCAGGTTATTGTCCAGCATTCAGAGTAATAAAGGTCTCTTATTTCTAAAAAGGACAAGTGATTGAGAGAATGTGCCATCATGGAGCCAAAGCCAATATAAAATCAGTTTAGTATAGCAATGCTGAATGGAAAAAAAAGTGTCCTGAATAGCAAATTAAAAGGGAAAAGGTCAAACGCTCTGTTGTACATTATTCAAAAGTAATTGTCATTAAATCAGAAGAAGTAAAGTATTTAACAAGCAATGAAATCAAGCATTTAATCCCAGAATGAAATGTGTCCCAACAAACTAGTATTTATCTCAATTACAGGCATTTCTGCCAACATAAACAACTGTTAAGATGCTGAATCAAGCAAATAAACAGTCTCAAACAGCATGTCGTTCTTTCTATGCATCTAAACACAGGATGGCAAACTGTATCTATGTGGAGTTTACGTATACAGTAGAACCTTAATGCATATATAGGCCGGTTTAAAGCTCAAGCAAAGAATTTTAAGAGAAAAAATAATGAAGGGCAACTTAATACTACTGTAAGATTTTATTTTATTTAGACTGATTAACAAAAGATCTAATGCACATGAGAGAAAGTCTGATCAGTTGGATGCATTTGAATGAACTGCCAAAATTATTGCTCTGTGAAGGGGGCCACCTCAGGCAAGAGTTTTTGACAAATCATCATATGTTGTATCAAATGGTTTTTTTAGGACTGAAAATCTACTCTGCCTGTTAATACTACCTGTGCATACAGCACATGGCATATGTTAGACAAAGCTGTATAGAAACAGTCATATCTACAGTATATATTGGTTGAACATTGATGTATGGTCTTTAAGGTGAATTAAGATCCATTTGTAAGTAAAGTGATACTGACACGTTCCTATAAAAATCAAAGGAACTTGCCAGTATGAAGTAAATGCTGCACAAGAAATATTTCCCCTCAAACCTGCCCCCAGCCCCACACACCCGCACTAACCCGACCCTCTGACCCTCCTAAAAGATCTCCTCAACCATTTGGTAAATTTTCCGGTTGCTTCACTGACACAGGGCTGGGGGGCCCTTCCATAGGCTGATTACAAATCAAAACATGACTTCAGCTTATGGAATGATCGTTCCGCCCCCAGCCCTGCATCAGTGAAGCAACCAGGAAGTGCAGTTAGCTGTGTAAGCGTGTGTCACGGTCGGCACCCAATACCAGAACAAACGCCAAGCACCCTGGTCTCGGCTCGTGCTTCACCAGTCGTGTGACCGCCTTTGGCTTCGGGAGGAGCCCTCAGCTACTCAGATGCCACCTGGACTTAAACGAGAGGTGCAGAGCGGGAGTTCTGGTTGGCAATGGGGCACGACTGTAGAAGGAGTCTATTGAGGCCGAAGGTCACGGTACAGGCAAGAGTTAGGCAGATACGTGGTTAAGCAGGCTGGATCGAGGCAGGCAGACAGCAAGGAACGTCAGGCAGGCGAGGGTCAAAACCGGGTAATCAATCAGATAGGGATGAGGCAAAATCGGTGGTCAGATAACAGGATCGAGTCAGGATACAGAAAGCAGCGTGGTCAAGAGTCAGGCAGGGTCAAACACAGCAAACAGGATCAAACAGAAGCTTTACAGCACAGGTACAAGGCACCAGGAATAAACCTATCACGGGCAATGAGTTTTCTAAAAATGCCCCTTTAAATATTTGAATGTTGGCGCCATTGCGCGCTGACGTCATGACGCGAGCGCGCATGCGCCTTTAAAATGCGGAAGTGCGCGCCGCGCGCGCACTAGGAAGACCTGCGGCGAGCAGAGCAGAGCGGCGGGCGTCCCCGCCGATGGTGTGGTGGCCGTCCCCGCCACACCACTAGACCACCAGGGTAAGGTTTTCTTACAGCGTGTCAGCTCAGAAAGGTGTGCAGGGCTGGGGCGGCTTTGCGGGAGAAATTTTCCCTGCAGCATTTTTATAGGAACGTGTCAGAATAGCTTTAACCCCAAAGCAAGTACAGAATTCAACATATAAACCATAAAAACTGTTGCTTAATCAAAACTGCCCACATGCCTTCTGCATTTTTTTTTTTTTAATTCTGTACCTGTGTACAGGTGTTGGATCACTTATCCGGAAACCCGTTATCCAGAAAGCTCCGAATTATGGAGTGGCCGTCTCCCACAGACTCCATGATAATGAAATAATCCAAATTTTTAAATGATATCTTTTCCTCTGTAATAATAAAACAGTAGCTTGTACTAAACTAAGATTTAATTAATCCTTATTGTAAGCCAAACCAGCCTATTGAGTTTATTTTAAGGTTTACATGATTTTCTAGTAGATTTAAAGTATGACTATCCAAATTACAGAAAGATCCATTATCCGGCAAACCCCAGGTCCAGAGCATTCTTGTTAATAGGCCCCATACCTGTACTAAATTTGTATTGTATATTGTATATGTCAGGGCTGCCTAATTTAGCCATATACTGTCTTCTCTTATAGCTTTAGAAACATCATCAAGCATTATGGGCCCATGGGCCTATTTTACATTAGAAAAACAGCAAAATATTTGTTTTGATTTACATTTTGCTCTTCTTATAATTTACTTTTATTCACTGCTGCATTAAATTTTTATGAACAATTTCATAATTTGTAATTTTTTTCATTTAAATTTAAATACAAAAATACTGCTATACCATTGAGCAAATCAGTTTATCTTCCCATTCCCAGACTCTGAATATTAAACTCTATGCTGTGTGGAGCTGATAATAGCAGTGACCAAACTATTTTTTCCATTTATGAATATCAAGAATTATTCATTAACATTGCTAGTTCAGTATATGTAGGCAATTATATATTAATATTACATTTAAAATAATTTACACGAAGCAAAAAGTTAGCGACTGCTAAGTTATTACTTAGCCAGTTATTACTTCTCATGGCTAAATGGAAACCACTCTGCCAATAGCACACTGTAATGCCACTGATGTTTAAAAAATAAAAATTGGCTTCAGTGTGTTAAAGGCATACTGACTCAATGTCTTTTCAGTCCTGCAACAAGCAGTTGGTTTCCTTTCAGTTACTAAATAAAAAAATGCTTGCTGCTGGGTAAGGCAGTTACGTATTAATGTGGTGTCCCTGAGAGAAGGACTAAGATAAATAACACGTGTCTATGACCTTAGCATGCATTGTAGTTTCAATAGTATCACAGCACTCCTGCCTTGCAGTTAAGGGTCCTTAAAGCCGCTCTGATTGGCCACTATCTGCAAGGTTCTTCCTGTGTCTGTGCTTGTGGGTCTCTTTTCATACTACTAAAACATAGAGATGGTTAATTGGATCATGATAAAATTACTCTAGTGTATGTGCGAATGTGTTCATTCTACTGGAGCAGGGACAGATGCAAATGATGAAAAGCCTTTAAAAATGGCAGCTTCACCTTGTAGCACTATATAAATGAAGGCAAGCATTGTAGTATAACCTAAATATTCCTATTTGTTTTCCTGTTAAGCTGAATCTTGCTTGTGGTGGGGGGAGGAACAATTGCCGCAGCTGTCCTATACAACCTGAACACCAATGTATAATACCCATGAACTCATCCCTCCCTAGTGGTTGCCAATATATCAAGAAGTGTAATGAGTTTAAACTAGATCACACTGCATTTCAGATTCCAGAATATTCTTGAACATATAATTCTGACCACTAGGATGTAATATGGCAACCGCAGATACAGTATATAATGTACAAATGTACCCAAGTTTGGGGGTTTTATCTCCACAATCTGATCAGTAGGGAGATGTGGGGGCAGATAAAAAAAAACCTGTATAAAAAGTGGACACCAAAGAGAGAAGGGGGGGGGGCAGCCTGGTAGACGACAGAGGAGCCATGTGAAGAGAGCTGGGGCTGACCAGACTGGTGTGAAGATGGGAGCAGGAGCCAACAGATGACCAGAGTGACGCTATAAGGGCCTGCTAACAGCAATGCAGACTATATAAAACAGTAAATGTAAATATTGTTTTAGTCTAATTGTAATCATTACATGTAACAATCCATTGATTTGTTATACAATATAATCACTTTTATATACACTTATTGGTTCTTGCTAAAAAGGACCCTAACCCCCTTGAGGTACTGTATAATATTATTATATTAAAATCTTACAGAAGTATCTGTCTGTCCCTTGCTACTGTACTTGCTGCTGGTCCTGACTCTTAAAATAATGAAGCAGTAGCTTCAGGTCCAACAATGTATGCTCCATAAGTCTGTTAATCAGTGTACTTCTGTTTCATTGTTTCAATAGTTAGAACAAGCAGTACAGTGAACAGAAAGGTGTAAAGAAATACTGGTTTCAACAGCAATTACAATGTTTAATGACTGTACTGTATATGAAAAAGATGCTTAGAATTACTTCTTCCATTAGGCAACTGAACTCCCCTTTAATTTCCTTAATTTCTTTTTAACTTTATTGTAAAGAAATATTCTTTATTAGCAGTATGTAAGAGAAACACAAGGAACATCCGTAATATAGTTTTAACAATTTTGGTATTTAAATCTTTGACAAATTAATTTGGCAAAGCAACAGACAGGAATAAATACTATCACCTTCAAAGATTCAGAAAGTTTTGCAAAGATTCAGCCATTGCAGCCAGTTCCTATTTCATCTTAATGCAATCATTCTGTGTACATCATCACAGCAAATGTAAATGCATTATCCATGTCCAAAAAATATATGAATAATATGTATATTTATTACTGTGTGTTTCTGTACAGAAATTATCCTTCTTTTCATCTGCACCTGAATGTTATGAGGTTGACATGTTGCTGCTGAAATTCTGATGGAACAAAAGAATACTAAATATAAAGCAAGAGCAGATGTTGTACAGTAAATACTCTATTCAGCTATTTCACCATTACCAACATCCCCCATTCTATTTGTACTTATCAAGCTAAATTCCCACACCAAACAGGGATCATCTTACAAGTGTACACTTTATTGTTATTTTCCAATCTAGGGGACAACAGGGTACCATATATATAAGTTAATTGAATGGTTAACAAATCCAATATTTTGGCTTATGGTATGGATACAACTATAAAATTAAATATTTAATTCTTTAACACGCATATTCAAGACAGTGTTGTATAACATTCTGTTTTAATGACAGATTCTAAGTCAGATCAATAGGACATAATAGTGTCAGTCTTGGAACAATGGTATAAATATAATACCCTACAACTCCAATACAGTGGGTCAATATACAGGTTTCATTAGTTAAAATGTACCATATAAATTATGAAAACCGAATCCTTTATACTATAATAAAAAATTACAAGATTTTCATGAATGTAACGTTATTTCATACACAACTAGAGTTGCCACCCAGCCGGTAAAATACCTGCAAGGGCCGGGGCCAGTATTACAAATTTACCGGCAATGTAGTTGCCAGTAATTTGTAATACCCTTACAAAAAGCCCTCGGGCCTTCACTTACTTGTTCCCCTAGGCTGCGGTGGCTCCGCCCCTTAAGTGTCACAGCACCACCCCTGTTGCGTTTTCCCCTTTTACATCCCTCCCCACCCCTTTTTTCCCACCCCCCAGCACTAGCCGGTATTTTTTGGCAACCCCATACACAACCAGTAAACATCCATTGATGGCCTATATGTGGCATCAGTGTAAACTCAGGCCTTGAGATACATCAATTGAAAATCTATATAAAAATCACCCAATGTCTAGAACTAGTGTGTATCAAATAAACAGTTAAAGGGTTTGTCCATCATGCAGTCTGTGTACATTAGCAGGCTAAACTAGACTATATCCATAACATTACCAGGATCAGAAGCAAAATTGTCTATTGCCATCCCTAAAGGTCTCCAGATGCACACCAGATATAGACATAAAGCAATCGATTTTTATTCTAGCCTTACCTTTTTCTGATCTTCCAACTTATGACTTATTGGATTCTTCCCATGCTTGCTCATTTCTGAAGATAAATCCATCACATCTAACTTCTGCCCTTTGGAGTGGAAATTCCTCAGCAAACTAATCCACAATTCAGGAGTTGCAAATACAGACAGGTGCCTTATTTTCCATCACAATAGCTTTCTGAACTTGACAAAGTTCAGGGAATGATTAAAAACAGAGGACAGAGGCAAAAACCTTGCAATTTTGTCTCTGAGTCTTCAGTATCAGCATGTCGCATTAAAAACCAGTCACTGGGTGAAGCACAAATCCATCGAGTGCTGAAACCCCAGTTGCTATTTCTCGCATTCTTCACTCCTTTCCATCCTGTGGAAGATTTACATCTTGTCTATAAACCTGTCAAAAGAAACAGTGGATTTCAGAGTACATCCCCTAATCAATAACCCTGCAGAATTTTATAGAATGCACATTTTTATATGGCCTAAAGAGTATTCCCCCAATTAATCTCAGAGGTGTTGGGGGGTTTAAATTATGTCATAATAAAATACAGCATTTGACAGGTGGAAAAATTAAGAAAAACAAATAACTGTGCCCACTGAAAACGCAGAGGGGCTTCAGGGCTTTATACAACAAGAAAGGCAGCAAACACAAGTGGCAGATGATCCCCCAGAATTCCTCATCTTTACTTTGTTTAACAAAGCATTGTGCAGCAGAAATGCACAGTGTGGAGGGTGGAGGGGGTTCTGAATCCTTTCCTGAGGTACTAATTCAACCTACAGCTAAATTTTTGGATCCATGATATGACCAAACCTGTAACTGGTAATCCAGGGATGAGCACCAATTGCATCATGATTCAGAATGAAAATGAACAGGGCCATGCATAAAAAGAAAATCAGACAGAATGTAACAGCTCTGTTCTCAGATGTATTCATTTTGGGGGTGACTCAATCAATCAGCTCAGTGGCATATTTACCTTGATGGTCATACACCCAAAGACAGATAAATGGAGCTTCCCAACAAATGGAGAGTTGCTGGGATGTTCAAGAGAGACTTTTACATAATGATGCATTTCAGATGTTTCTTGTCTATAATCTTAGTCCCACTGGGAGCAATTTGGCATGTTTTAAGGCAATTACATTACCTGTCACAGAAGCCTCAGAGGGATTCCACATATTGTACTTGTGGGGGTTAAGGGGTTTCTTGTTTAGGATGCAAAATAAGTAACAGGATATTCTACATTACTGAAACATGTGTGGATGAATAAAGCTCATGGAACAGACATAGTTGCTAATAAAGAACAGAATCATTCTACAAATTGTTTAGCTAAACAGTATATGCAGCAAATTCTATGTATAAAGGAAATACATTCAGACATTCATTTTTACTGTAAAAAAGGTTGAGGGAGCATGAAACAGTGAGTAAAAAAAAAAAAAAAAAACGAAAAGAAATAAAACATGGAGTTGTTTCGAGTGACAGAAAAGAAATAAAGCTTTGAGTTGTTTCGAGTGTAGAAACGGATTGCCTTCATTCATTGTTATTACTTGGAATGTTATGAAACTGGTGTTGAAGCGGATGACAAATTTCATGGTTTCTGTCATGATATTATTTGATTTGTTTTGCTTGAGTTCAACATTTCCATGTGCAAAAATCTCAACACATTCACAGGACAGCTGAGACAATTTACAGCCCCCACAGGAACTATGGTCATTTCACGAAAAGAATAAATGCACCTGGTCTGCATTTTTATAAAGGCCATACCAGTGCAGCTTTGTCTTAATATCTAATTCTCTGGCCACTGACATGCTTGGCACATTGGTTTGTTACCATTTAGTTTCTTGTCTAAATATCTAATAGACTTAATGGATTTATTTTTATGCCAGGTTGCAAGACAAAGTTAGTGAACCATTCATTGCTAATTAGATAAACTCTTCAGTTCTTTGTCAATATAGTTCTTTGCAAATACAGAACCAAGAGCAAAGTTGAGGTCAACCAGAGATAATTGTGTTATCCAGTGTTGCTAGACAGACTGTCTAGATTGCTATTTGCATGTATCAGGCCACATTACATTCTCTCGGTGCCGTATTTCCTTGATTATTCTGCAGATTTTGTCCCTTTACTGGACAGCTGACACAATGTAAAATAAATAAAGCAGTTTGCCTTTTCAATGGTGAGACTCCAGATATTAATAGAAAAAGCTCACTGGGAAAAACCACATCAAAATACTTATATTGAAGAAAAAAAAAACATGCAGCTGCAAACATCATTTGACATTTTGGTAAGAAGAATAAAATATAAAAAAATGTATTTGCAGACATTAGTAGAGACAGATAATACTCTTAACCTTCTGCCCTTGGCTTCTAGTGGGTAGAAAATAAAAAAAAGCGGTAGTATACTTCTCTAAAATCAGCTCATTTTGTATCCATTTTAAATGTAGCTATATATTTAGATTTATATTTACCCCTTAAAAAGAACTAGATTAAAACAGCATTCATCACTCAACATGGATTTAAAGCACTTAAAGGACCAGTAACATCAAAAAATGATTTGCTTCAGAAGCACTACTATGGTTTATATAAATAAGCTGCTGTGTAGCCATGGAGGCAGCCATTCAAAGCAGAAAAGGCTCACGTTACACAGCAGAAAGCAGATAAGCTGTGTAAAACGTAATGTTATCTGTTATCCATTACTTATCCTGTGCCATTTAGCCATTTTTCAATTTCCGCCATTGCTACTTAGCAGCTTGTTAAAATGAAGTTTTTCTGAAGCAAACAGATCCGTTAGGGCAACACTACATGGTATTTTCTTTACTTTAAAACACTTTCATTTTTTGGTGTTACTGTTTCTTCAAGACATCCACAAAGCATACCAGTCTGTAGATAAAATTCATACCTTCTTTCATGCCAACTTTGTCAAAATCACCTATTCACCCAAGCTTCACTCCAAGCTATCTGATCCTTGCTTATTTTTGGCCAGGTCTGTCTTAACCCTCCCCAGTTTTTAATAGAACACACCACATTAGTCATCAGAAATGCAATTGTCATGTATAGGGGTGCATTTTTAAACCTCACATCTTTCTGGTTGAGTTTTTTAAAGGGGAAACCTTTAGAAGAAAAAAAACTTGATTTTCAAAAATGTATTATACTGAAAAGCTGCTAAAAATCTCAAACCTCTCAAGGTCATGTAGAAGTCAATGGCAGATTTTCCTGAAGATGTTTGTTGACATCATTCTGGTTTTTGCGCCGATAATCCAATAAAGTTGAGTTTTTGCAACAACAATCAATAAGGTAAAGTTTTCGGAGTGTAAGTTGCATGATTTGAACTGATGCACATATATTTGTCGCTATGTTTTCAAGAAGAATCATTGATGAAGGAGTTCAATTTGTGGATGGGATTTAGGTCAACTGTGTTTTTTTAAAAAACTGAGATAAAGTTATGTAAATAACCCCCATAGTATTAGAATAGTTTCCATAGTCACTTACTGATTTTTCAGGTTCACTGCTGACTGACTACAACTTTAAAGTAGAACTAAAGAAGTAGGCTAGAAATGCTGTACAATTTGTTTTATGCCTCTGTACCAGCACAAGTCACCACAGCCCTTCAGCAGTAAAGTGTCTCCAAAGATGCCCCAGTAGCTCCCCATCTTCTTTTCTGCTGATTCACTGATTCACATGCTCTGTGCTGCTGTCACTTACTGAGCTTAGGGACTGATGCATAGAAAAGAAATGTCACAATATAAGGTAGAAAAATAATTAATACAGATAATTACTGCATGGCAGCTCAGAAACAAGTGCAACTTGCATCAGTATTTAATAATCAGGCTTGTAGCACCACCTTATATTACAGGTCAACCTCATTTTCTGCTTGATAATTTAGGACAACCCCCAAGCTTAACTTTTCAACAGCTGCTCAGTGTCCATTGAGCATGTGAGTGTTGCAAACACTAAGCTGGTAACGCAGTGTGAAAAGTTTGAAGCTCTGGATAATTGCTGCTATTGAGAAGCTGGAAATTTACGCTAGTGCAAAAAGTTCAATATATAAAATGTTTTAATATAGTTTAATATATTAATATGGTAAAAATTTTCATTTTGTGCCATTTTAGGGTTTACTTCACCTTTAAAGGCTACAAAGAAGGGTATTTTAAACCTGTATCATACATACCTGTATCATTAACAGACAGCAAAGGGATACTTAATGTCCTGCAGCTTTTTTGGAGCAGTAGGACCTTATATACATTAGACCAGTGATCCCCAACCAGTAGCTTGTGAGCAAGATGTTGCTCTCCAACCTCTTGGATATTGCTCTCCAACCTTTTGGATGTTGCTCTCAATGTCCTCAAGGCAGGTGTTTATTGTTGAATTCCAGGCTTGGAAGCAAGTTTTAATTGCATAAAAACTAAGTATAGTGCCAAGAAGGGCCTTCTGTAGGCTGCCAGTCTACATAGGGGCTACCAAATAACGAACTACAGAACTTATTTGGAACCCAAAGGGATTTTTTCATGCTTGTGTTGCTCCCCAACTGTTTTATATTTGAATGTGGCTCATGAGTAAAAAAAAAAAAAAAGGTTGGGGACCCCATGCATTAGACTATTTGACATATTTCCTACATTGCACTGTAGGGGAGAGGATTGTCATTGCAGAGATTCTGTCATGAGTTTTACAATGTCGTATTTATTTCTAAATTACACAGTTTACATTTAATATAATTCACTGTACTATTTAAGATTGTATTCAGTCCTAAGTATGGTAAATATGCCATATTAATCCTGGACACAACAAGTGCATTTATTTTAGTTCTAATATTTGTGTGATCTCAGGTCATTGTGCCTGATCTTGTACTTTCAGAAAGAGCCAGTACTTCACATTGGCACTGCTTTCAAAGTAACTGAATGAGTTGCAGTGGGATTTTTACTATTGAATGCCAGGGAGCTGTTATATTGTTCTGCTGGGGGTAAAAGGGACATTTGCAGTGCCGAAGTAAATAGTGACTAAAGTTTATTAGAGCACAAACCACGTCTGAGGGCATCTGGGAAACTCACAACATGTCTGTTAAATATAAATGCTCTTTTGAAAAATGGATTTCAGTGCAGAGTTCGGATGGAAACAGCACTATTAACTGATGCATTTTGATTAAAAAAAAATATGTTTTCCCATGACAGAATCCCTTTAAGAGGTTAAATGCCACAAACACATGGGTACTATAGGGTAGTAATTTTCATAGAATACCACCACTATGGATGTAATTATTTAACTAAATAAACATGCAGACCATTATAATATCAATGTATTGTTCTATTGCAACAGTACTCCATTATCCACATGTAAAATGAAATATCCTTTAATTCACAATAACTATAAGATGAATGATTTGGTATTATATTAATAGTATATTTAGGTGTTTATGTGTTATGTATTTTTTTCTACCTAAAAAAATAATAATAATTAACCATCAAAATAACTGGGGGAAAAAACTACTTTTTCACAGAAGGGAATTTTTCTAAAGGCCTAATATAAATGGCCTTGTTCCAAGAAATGACATTCAGCCTTCTGTTCTCCAGTTAATAAAAAAAGTCCTTTTAACAGTGTGGGGAAAGAAGGTGGAATCTACAGTCACAGCTACCTTGAAAAAACTCTTCTAATCCTCTTGGTGGATAAAACACATTTGTGGTTTTCCTTCTAATACTCAGCTGAAATGTCAGATGACCCAGTGCACTTGATAAACTAAAGCTCTGATTGATTTACTGAGCAAAACATACTGTACTTTAATATTTATTTTGTATTTTAGTCATTATATGTAATAAATTGATTTGCATTAGCTTCAAAAAAATAAAAGATAACATGAGCTTTATACTACAATGCTGCTTGATCTGAGGAGACATAATACATTTACACATTATGTAACCCTGCTGGGATCTAGTTTGTAAGGCAGCTTTCCACTGAAAATAAAATATCCTAGAGGAAAATCAGTTAGAGAAAAAAATAAAGATTTCCCCACACTCCAGCTGTGCAGATAGGCATCAGTCATACAATGAGAGCAAGAAAGCCAACAGGATTAATCAACCCTGGCTATTGGAAATCTAAAACCTTCAATTATGTAGTGAAAAGGAAAAAAATAAAGACCAAGAAACTCCACAAAGTAAAATTACCAAGACCGTTTTCCCTAAAAACATAATTATATCAATATCTCATTTCTCCTTTTAGTCTCTGTTTAAAAAATATGACATTTTTTTGTAACCATAGTTAGTGTAGTGCTGATGTATAACACAGGGAGAGCTGATGAAAGCCCTTTATTCTATTTTGGTTTGAAATGAATGCTTCAATTAACACCCCCATATAACAGATTGCCTATCGATAGCAGTGAAGAAATCTAACCGGAAAATTAGTCATTCCTCAATCTGTTCACTAGCACTTCATTTCAGCACCACAAATTCAGCATAAATCACTGCAATTTACGATATTAGAATTGATTAGTTTTGAGGCTACGGACCACATCAGTGCTCATCAGTTGGCACTTTTTACTGAAATCCCCTGTCCCTTTTTACCATAGCTTTGGTTTAATCATAAAAGTAAAAGCTCCCTTCCTGACACCATCCAGGGCTGGAAATCATATTGATGGCAAATTCACCTAAACCGTACCTAATAGGACAACTAGAGCCCAACAACGGATTTGGTTTGAAAAAGAATAAAAAAAACTTCAGAGGTGTGACTAATGTTTCTGCTTCAACTATTACTAATAAAAGTGAGGTTGGAACCTAGTATTATATATATATATATATATATATATATATATATATATATATATATATATTTATTTATTTATTTATATATTTAAGGTATGAAGATCCAGATTACAGAAAGGTCTGTTATCCGGAAAGCCCCAGGCCCCAAGCATTCTGAATAACAGGTCCCATACCTGTACCATATTTATCCTCATAGCGACTAGTGGCTAGTGGGTGGTTTTTTTAAGACACCCATGCAGGAAAGGGATTTAATTAAATAGTGCCTTATCTTTAGATGTGTTTAAGTTATCCTAATAAAGTTATTCGGGGGGTTATTTGGGGTAAAGCTGGGCTAGTTATTAAGCAAATGCTCTAAAGAAAAATTCAATTTTCAACTCCATTGCTTCATTAAAATGGACAAACATTGGGAAGATGGATTAGAATGAATAGCTAAATCAATAATTCTTAGTTTAACTGCTGCAACTTTCTTTTACAATGCAACTTAAGCAACATAAAATGTGCAATCAACTAAAAAACTTGACTTATTGTAGGATCAAATAAAAAAAAGTATATCGATTCTAATTAATTCTATTGTAATTTAGATTTTGTTTCTTCCAGCTCATTTTAATTTACTAAAATAGCTAAATACATATTTGTTTACAAGACTGGATTTGTATTTGGCTGAATTTAAATTTAACAGGAACATATACCCTAAAAAAAGCACAACATTTATGCATATTTTCACTTTGTTGTAAGCTGCAATATTAGTTGTCTCATCCAAAACATTATTCACAAACATCTCCAGACCAACACAAATCTAAGTCGACAGATGATATTCTGCTGAGGTTTACAAAGATACCATCGTCCAAAATAAGTATTCACCTACATTTAAAAAAAAATTAACAAAATGTTTCAAAAAGGAAGAAGGGAAGTCATAATTCTAGCTGTCTTTATAGACCCCAAAGAGGTGGGCTTTCTGGAAAATTAATGGAAATTCAAGTGAATCAGGATATACTGCACAGCTCAAACATAGCCAAAATTATCCTAGTTTTTAAAAAACTTTTTTGTATAAAAATATGTTCTGATAAATTTTTCTTGTGTTAACACCTCACTAGGCAACAGGGTTATTACATGTATGAACACCTGGACAATAGTTATATACTAAAATCTGAATTTTTCTCATTTTATTTAAAAAAAAAAAAAAAAAAACTCCCATGATTTCAGATTATTTATTAATAAAATAACCCAAATTAATTGGATTGCTGAAAAACTCAAAATCACGCAAAAACACAAATCACTCATATGTTTGTGGCTTTTTTCCCCAAATTGCTCAATTTTTTTCGAGTTTTTGCTGGAAAACCTGGAAAAAGGCAGATTTTCATGCTGCACCCAGTGCAAACTATGATAACTTCAAATTGATTGTTATAGGTACCTTTCCCATTGACATATACAGGGCCTCAACAGGTCCGAGATGGCAGATTTTTGGATTTTGGCTTTTTGCAACATCAGAGTATAATAAATCTCGAAAAATTCTTGTTTTTTTCCCCCACTAAAAATGTGTGGTTTTTGAACGTTGAATCCCTGGGGTACTCACTACTAGTTTGCAATGATAATATCCAAATTATATGGCGTTTTAGGATTAGCGGTATTCTTATACTATTTATCACAAAATTTTCAATTTAGAGTTGATTTGAGATGAAGCCTTGAATCATCCTAATCCAGTGATCCCCAACCAGTAGCTCGCGAGCAACATGTTGCTCTCCAACCCCTTGGATGTTGCTCCCAGTGGCCTCAAAGCAGGTGCTTATTTTTTAATTACTGGCTTAGAGGCAAGTTTTGGTTGCATAAAAAACAGATGTACTGCCAAACATTCTCTCCTGTAGGCTGCCAGTCCATATAGGAGTTACCAAAAACCCAATCAGAGCTCTTATTTGACATCCACATGGACTTTTTCATGCTTGTGTTGCTCTCCAACTCTTTTTTAAATTTAAATGTGGCTCACGAGCAAAAAAGGTTGGGGACCCCTGTCCTAATCAATGCAGGTCATTGGTTTGGCACCAAAATAAAGTGCTAACCATTTAAACTATATAATTTTTTGTTCAATTTGTACTTCAGGTAAACAAAACTGAATCTACCTTCAAGTATATGCACTACCATCAGTAACTTTACCTTCACTGACTTTAGATTAACTTCAATAGCTATTACATGGCCAACATCAAGTACTGTATCAGAGCAACTTTTAACATCCACGTGTGCCTAAATGGTATGGGCAAACTGATGAATGTCTGGACATCATAAAAATAAAATAAAAATGTATTTAAATACCAGCCAATTAATAATTCAATAAACCATCAAATGACTTCTTTTCATATTATATATATATGGTACATATGGTATAAAAAAGAAAATCACAAAATTCTTTATAAAATGCTTATGTCTCGATTGTAACCTTTAGTTGTATACTCTAATTTGTAGGGCCCTCTAATCCTATTGTACTCTGTAAACCCTTTTGTTATTCACCATTTATTCCCCGTTTGTTATAACCAAGGTAAAGCACTGCGTAACTTGTTGGCGCTATATAAATAAATGATGATTATGATGGATATCATGTAAATAGCTTTGTAATGGAAATACAGAACACAATAACTTACACATGTGACAGCTATAAGAAGGTGAGCACAATATCTTTGTTATTGTAGTTGCCTGTCTCAGAAGATGAGAAAAAGAAGAAGAAAAAGGAAATAAAAAAAAAAAGACAATAATTTATATGGTGTTTGTTGGGATTCCCTTTCCTTCCTTCTCTTAATGCTGTGGAGGTTGTGTTGTGTTGCTACCAGTTTATGATGACCAGGTGTCCAGTAGATGCCAGAATATCCAAAATGACTCCAAAGTAGTGAAGGGGTTCTTATACTTAACGACAGACAGTGTCTATCATTCAATGCATTCCTCCTCTACACCTCTTGGTAAATGGTAAGTTTTTCTAAACCATAATACCACAAGCAACTACTGACATAATTTGACTAAATGAAACTGGCCCAAATATTTGCAAAGTTACCCCTGGCACATGTACTGGCAAAGAAGTAACAGCATCCTTAATTCACTGGAGATCGTCCACAGTTAACTAACTCAATTCTGGCTTTAAAGGACAAGGAAAGGCAGAATTGACTTGGGGTGCCAAACGTAAGGCACCCCCAAGTGATTTAACGGATGTACCTCAAACCCGGGGCCGGTGCTCCTATCCATTTATAGAACGGAGCACCATGGAGATCAGTACTTCCGGATGCGCGCATTTCCCCAGACTGATGCATGTGCATTAGAACGAAAAAGACGTAAGTTAAAGTTTGCATTTTCGTTCTAATGCGCATCAACATGCATAAGGAAGTACTGATCTCCGTGGTGCTCGCTTCTATAACCCAGGGCCGGTGCTCCTGATAGGATAAGTACGCAGCATATGAAGTATTGATAGGTTATATTGTAAAGCTAATAATTAAATAATTCACACAGAAAAATGACAGGAGAATTTATGCATGAAAAATAATGCAAAACTTATTTTGTCTTTGCAATACTTAATAGAATTAGATAGAAAATGTTATTACTTTAATATTTTCAAACAGAGAGAAGCTAATTTTATCATTCGATCTATGTGCTTCTCTGAATGTGGCACACCTCCCTTTTTCCCTCTTTGCAAACATTTTTTTCTTCTCTGTGTTGAGGCTCTACAAACGCGCTCTCATATCTTTTAGGGAAGAGCATCGCAGCATACAGTACAGATACAAAAGCAAACAGTTTTTCCCACAATAGCACCATTTTCACTGCCTATCGTTAGAAGACAGTCAGGACCAAGCTACATATAGACAGTGTATCATCCTTCACACAGATATAACATGTGCCATCAGTCTTTTTAAATCACAGAGAACACAGATGGATTAGCTGTTGTTGTATTTAGTGTCATGGTCTAATGTTTTTAACGCACTGCTTTAGTTAGGGAATTTAACAGTCTCTAATAAAAAATGAAGAATGATGGCTAAATGAGGTGTATACCCTAGCAACCACTGAAGCAGAAAATAAAACTATAATGTAAGAAACCTTCATGGTATACGTATTAACAATTCAACGGAGATATGAAGGTGTTTTTATTCCCTGCAAAGTTCTATTATAGATTTACACACAAATAAAACATATCTTTTTCACACTTTATAAAGCTGCATTCCCTGTGGCCTTCATGCTTCAAAATTCAACACGTGAAGCAGATCCTTTTTTAATTAATGCAATTAATTTCTGCAAGCAGGGAGCTGAATTGGCAAACACCTCTCCGTAACATGACAGCCACTAGAATAAAAGGAAGTGTCAATATTAATCCATATTGTGCATACAAATGCTGCTTTTCCAGTGATTCCGCGGGCATAGCAAAAGGGTACAATATTTTCTATTTAAAATGGTTTATTAACATAATGTCACAATTGCTCATTACAGAAATTATGTGATATTTCTTTATCTCAAGAAATAGAATGCTGTGATATATAATTATACGGTCTATGTGGGTTTCACCCCGGATCTCCAGTTTCTGCTGAGCTCCAAATACAACCAGGCATGTTAACTGCCAACTGGTGAAACCTACTATGGCAGGTTTTAAAGCTGGGCATACAGGAATAATTTTACATCTGGCAAGGCCCCGACAATTTATGCCTGAATTGGCTAGCATTAAGCTGGTTTTGTAAAGCGCTGAATAGAATGATGGCACTGTACAAATAAAATATGAATATAAAATATTTTTCTTGAGTAGACACACTACATGGGTCACTGAAGACAACCAATAGCTGAGAATAAATAAAGGGTTAATATGCATACAGATGGTTCAATCCCTTCTGCTGCATCCTATTTGCATTTTTTATTGTTTCATGTAGGACTTTAGTCCATGAATGCAGTAATTAAAATCCTTCACAATAAATTAGAAATCTGCAGTAGTTATTCACAGAGGATAAATTTCAGCTTGATATGTTTCTTGTACATCACTTCTACATCGACAGTTACAGCATGGAGAATCCCTATAGCAGTTAAAAGCACAATGCATTGGTTCCAACACCTATACATATAAATCTAAAGAAATGCAAAATTAATAGTCATGCTCCCAGTTACAGGTCGACACACTTTTAAAAGGTTCCAGATGTTGAATGGAAATCTACAAGAGGCAAGTTGTTCATTTTTATATTTAGGGGAGGTAGGTGAATAATCAACAAGTAGCACCATCTCCCACACTTTGTCCAGAGCCACATTGTCATTAAATGTAAATATCCACATCTTATAGTTTTATTATGGATGCTTCATTCAGCTTATTTTGTTACATTTCTGCAGGTGATAGACACTTTTCTTAATCAAACCGCTGATGGATCTTTTATTCTGAGTGAAAGATCTGCAGCTGAATATTGTTAGTTATACAGCTGTGGCCATGACATTGTCATTCACAGACTGGTGTAACTCATAAGCTTATCAGGCAGAGGGCACTCCTCAAAAAGACAGTGGTGTGCTTTAAATAGCAGTAAAAAAATATCAGATCCAGATATGCTGGAAAGGCAGGATAATAACAGCTCTGCGTGAAAGCTAAAAAGAGCTATAAGGATGAATAGACTGGAACAGAAGGTGCAATTTACTCTTAGTAATGCGGTCCCTGGTGCCACTATTTGTCCTTGACTTTAGCAAGACTAACTCTGGTTTCTTGGCTACTATTTATCATCAACTGTAATTCATTAGTGCTGCAAAGAAGCCAAGCCAAAACACTAAATAAGCAGTAGGCTCACTCTAGCAACAAGAGCTGTTACTTCTGGCAGACCTTGCTATTAAATGGGAATATCAAGAGGTGGATTTGGGTGAAGTTGCTATTTTATATGTATATGTCCAAGTTCTCTAGAAAATGCACCCTGAGGACCAAAGTAGAGGAGGGAGGGGATACCAGTTTGGCTGAGAGTAAAGGAATTATGTTAATTTGCAGACCTGGGTTATCAAATATGTACAGGGTGGCTGCTATGAACATTGATACTGTTTATAGAATATAGACTTGCAAGTCTTTGTTAAAATTAAAAAATTCAAAATCTGAAGTGAGGTTAGATGATGGACTGGATTTGTGCCTAGTGGGACCTAGATGCATGATAACACTGGCAGGAAAGAAATGGTTACGCTGGAAATAATGTGTCTATTTTATGAGTTTCCCTTCACATTAAGGGGGAAATTCACTAGCGCTAATTCGCCAGCGTAACGTCATTTCGCAACTTCGCAAATTCACTAACAACAGCTATGGTGAATTTTCACTGACGAAGGATCGTAATTACGCAAATTCACTAAGATCAAAATTTTCTTGAACGTTATCACTTACGCTAGACTTTACTTCGCCTGGTCAGACCTGGCGAAGTTCAATACAATAGATAGGAGTTTGAAGAAAAACATTGTTTTAATTTTTCTAAGTCCCAAAAAAACGCTGGCGTGTTTTACCATTGTTTGGGGGGGGGGTTACCCTCCTTCCCCCCTACATTTCCTAACATATGGCAACTCAAATATACAGGGGGCACATGTAGGGCAATAGCACAACTTTATTTTATTTATTAAAGGTTTCCTGGGCTTGTGTAGAGTAATGTAGTGGCTGTAACATATACTTCTATTATACTTTGAAATTTGCGCCGTATGCAAATTAGGCATTGCTAGCGTAAATGCCCTCTGCCTGGCGAAGTAACACTAGCGCAACTACGCTACCATTCACCGACCAGAGCATAACTTCGCACTTTAGTGAATTTCCGTAGCGCTGGCAAAAATTTGCCTGGCGAAGTCCGGCGAACGCTAGCGAATTTCTCCATATCTCCGAATATCTCCTGCTGTACATTTACAGTATATGCTAGAGAGTCTTTGATTCTGGCAGAGAAGCTAGCCAGAAAAGGTAGATTGATGTTTTAGATGGGGTTACAATATCTCCTTGCCCACATTTAGATCCTGCTTTCTTTGTATATTTTTGCTAGGGGCAAATAAGCGGCAATGGACAGAATCTGAATGCAACAAGAAGCAGATAAATGAGCACAACCAGCAAGAGCAGCAAACCTACTGTAAGCAAGGACAGTTTATTTACGTATGTCCAGCATAATTGTAGGTGCAAGGTGGTGATTTGACTAATGATATTGTGGCCCATTTGCATCAGCTTTTACACCAATGGGATGCAACAGAGCTGAATTGGTGTATACATGTTGTCATTTAGGGGCCAATATGATGATTAAAGCTTGATTCTTTAGATGCAAGTTCACTGCCTCAATTGACATAGTTGGTAGTACGCACCATAACAGATGCAATATGTGCATTTTGTAAATCAAGGCAGGAAAGATGAATTAGTAAATTGTCTATAAAATTAAACAATTTTAGACTGGATTTACTGATTTATGAATAGGATTGTGCAAATAAAATACCAGCATTCCTATATTATCTTTTTGGTTTATTAAGAATATTGAACAGAGAAATTTTTACAGGCTAGTGGCACCTCTACGGATAGAGTGGTGGTTAATATTCCCTGTCAGTTTGCTGTAGCCCAGTTTAGAGCAGAGGCTTTTGAAGAATGTGCATTAGCAAAGGTCATGAAAATCCAAGGAGACCATATATTATAATATACCAACGATATACTTTATACTCTGTTACACCTTTCATTATAGTTTTGCAAGCATTTTAATAATTCTGCTTTGGTGTTTCAATTTCTTAAAGACCACTACAACATCAGCAAATTGTTTTATGCACAACTGCCGAATATCTTCATGGACAGCTTGATTTCTGCTGAGAATAACAAAAATGAGATGGCATTCGCCAATAAGTGGATCACGTTCCAGTGATAAAAAATTAATGGGTCTTAGAGAAGAAAGGCTAATGAGCAGCAACATCTCATGAGACCTGTAGGCTTTACACAAATCAAAAGCAGTGACAGCTCATCCTTCCTAGAAACCAATACTATAGATAAAAAAGACCCTATACATAGAGCCATTAAATCTATGCTGAAGTCATAATACCAGAATTACTAAATTATCCAAAGCACATACTGTAGAAGGCAGCAGTTTCCCCTCTCTACACAAGAGGCTTTAGATGATCAAAAGTATAAGATGATATTCACATATTTAAGATATGGATTATATGATCAGTTTTACTCCCATATTCCATTCACTAGGAGAAACCAAAGACATATTAGAATATCTGTTTTCACTCAGTTGAGGTCAGCGGCTCCCAGGATGTTAACAATATGTACATATATTAATGTATTTCACTTCAAGACATGCAGTTGTTTCCAGTCTAGATAGGCAAAATGAAACTAACCTTTTGCTCTGTACGCCTTGGAAATCTTACTGAGGGCACTGCAGTGAGAAGCGGCAGTACCCCACTAAATTTTTAATAGATGGTTTCATTAACATGCATTTTGTTCTGAGTTTCAGCAATAAATTATCATATTTCGTGTTACTAAATAGGAATCATGGGCTGACACCTCATGAAATGTAACCAGTGGGTTTGTTTTGGAAACAGGGACCTTGATATATACAGTATGCTCACAAATACAAATTCAAAAAGGGGCAAAAGCGACTGCATATTTCTAAAAGGTTTGTATTCATTATTACTCTTTGTACAAGCTAGGCCCAAACATATTTCTTATTCATCCTAAGAAAAATAATTAGTGTTAATTTTTGCCAACCTTCCACTAATCATTCCAGAAACTACTAGGGAATGACTGCTTCCTTGTAAAGGAATGCTAGTATTTTTACCTCTTCCGAATATTTTCTAGTCAGTGCTCAGCATAGGTACGATTACTAGGGGTTTTTAAAGTGGCATACCACAATTCATTTAAAAATAAACATTTTGCCTAATGAAAGAAAATCCTAAGCAACCTTTCAGTATAGTTGTATTAAAATCTTCAATATTTTTAAGTTATTTGTTCTATCTGCTGCTTATCCGGTCTACATGAAGCAGTAAACCAGTTTAGCAGTTGTCAACTTCTTTCCAGCTAAGAAAACAGAGTAGGGTCAACATTGATGGACGTTAGAGGCAAGCACCCAGCATTGACCCTTTTGACACATGGCAATAACTTAGGGTAGGCTGAAGAGGCATGTGTCTGGGATGCAATGGTGGGGGGTACATACTCCTGTCTGCCTACCCTTAGTTCATGGTCCTGTTTCATCCTAGATACCCGCATTTTTCTCACTGCCACTCTCCCCACAGGGCAGAGAGTGTCAGCCCTTCTTCCCTCAAAGGACACAACACATTAAACAGGGAACACCATTTCAAACAAAAACATTATGTGTTGAATTTGGTTCCATTTCTATACAGTAAATGGATATAGGCAGCCACCAATTAGTAAGCACCATAAACCATTTTTATATTAAAGCCTTTGCTGAATGGTGCATTTTCCTTTAGCTGGCTCTTTCAAAAATATACTTCACGTTGCTCACCCGAAACAACTGCTCCTGGGTTCACTTTTGCCAAAATAGTGTCAAGGGTAATGTTTAGAAAGGAACTCACCAGATCAGATGGGTGGCCCGGGTGCATCACCCCAAGCCCGTAGCTATAGGTGAGACAAGAAAAAGATATGACCAGCACTCCATCCATCCGTACAATTAAAAGAAACACTAGCTACCTATCAATCTAGCTACCTACCTATTATAGATACCTATCAATACGTATCGGATGATACGAAACGCGTCAGGGAATGGATGTGAAATAAACTAGTGCTTCTTTTAATCGTACGGTTGAATGGAGTGCTCGTCATATCTTTTTCAGGGAACACCATTTCATTGCAATAGATGCAACTTTATACAATGTACTATGACTTTCAAAAGTATTCGACATTAATGACAGCCAAATTCTGAATTATCCCCTTATACAGACGTGCAGGTTGTTGCTTTTTGTTATCAGCCATTTTTGGGCCTTATACTCCCAGAAAATGTCCATTTGCATCTGTGAATGTTAGCAGTGTTTTTTTTCTTATGTGTATTACTACATGAGATTTGATCATTGGCCTTCCTTGATCCACAGACATTTCCATTATTTCAGCAATCATGTAGTTCCTCTTTTTATATTCATTCTGTGCTGTATACATTATGTTTCTTTCATTACAAGCTACATCCACTTATTTATATTCAAGCTGCTTCCTTTCCTTGACAAATATACAGATTTTTACTACAGCTTGCTCACTGCACCATACCACATTTTTCCTGCAGACTTGTAATGTAGATTTGACTGCAAGAACAGTAATTTCATCATTGCTGGGTAGATTAATAAGCACTCATTCCCTTTGGGCTTCACGCCTAAAAATCCGACACGAGAAGCAGATTTTTATTATTAATTAATGTAATTAACTGCAACAAACAAGAACTGAATTTGCAAATGATTCTTAGAAGCAACATGGTAATGTTTAGCTATGTAAGTAGAATGGCTGCAGTGTTTATAGAGAAAGTGATCAATTCTCTAAAGATATTCATCAACTGTATAAATGGAATTCAGTACTTGTCCAGTCTGGAAGTTTATAGACAAGGCTAGACTTGAATTCCCCCATGCAATTTGCACATGTTACTATTCATACATGCAGGATTTGATTCAGACTAATACATGTGCATTCTGGGGCAGTTAAACTTAACATACATTAGGGCATTGCCTAAAAATATTATTATTCCCAAAATCATAGCATTAAAAGATAATTAGTAAGTTACTGCTGTCTAGTCTGAATCCTAGGTGACATCTATCAATGGTTCCGTGTATGATGCACATATAGTAGAAGAATGTCTGTTGTGAAATGCGTTATGAATTTCCAGGTGCACAGGCTTTCTGTGTGAAAATGTGCTACTATAAAAGGGAACACAATTTCTAAATATAGTATTCAAAATGCATATAACTGATGAAACAACATATGACAAATACACAATGGCAAATGTAATTTTGCCAAGAAACAGAAAAACTGTGTTTAGATTTT
>CM044435.1:53023272-53081822 GCA_024363595.1 Xenopus borealis | reverse complement strand
ATATATATAATAAATCCCCAAGGAAACAGGAAACATTAAATAACCAAATGTACTAGTTAGAGATAGCAGCCAAGTATTAACATACACGAAAGTAGCGGGGAGCAGTGTTCATTTAACCCAGATGGTGCCAGTGTATTCTACTTCTTGATCCAAAACACTTCTTTCTGAGGTAATAATTTTGATCTATCATCACCCCTTCTAAGTGGAGGTATGTGATCTATTGCTATGTACCTGAATGTGGGTAATCTATGGCCCGTTGCCAACAAATGATTGGCCACTGGTTTATTTGTATGCCCGTCATGCAATACAGTACTAATAGCTGAACCATATCCAACTATACGTAGTCGCAGTGTTTGATCATTCTTGCCCACTTAGGACAAACCACAGGCATATGTGATGAGATAGATCACGTGTGATTGGACATGTAATATGATGTCTAATAAGGAGGCGCTTACCCGTTTGGAGATGTAGATAACCAATGCCAGATGTCATAAATCTGCAGGTGCAACTTGGACATCTAAAACATTACATCTATCATTACTTAACCTAGGTGTCACATTTCTTCTGGCAACATCCAACTGGATCACTTTTAACCAGGAGATCACTTAAAGTATAGAGAGGTATACCTTAAAAAATTCTTCAGTGTTTTTTTACAACTTTATTTAATACCTGGGATTGTGAAGCGTATTTAGTGCTATAAATGAAATGGGTGTTTTTATCCCTTGTGAGTGTGGTCAAAACCCATTGTCTAGTGGTCGCAGAGTATGTTCTAGAATGGGCACCGAATAACCATGTTTCCGGTTTCCTTGGGGATTTATTATGTTCTCCACATGATCCATTTGTTTAGTTTTACTTTGTGACAGTGTTCATTTTGAATTAGACACATTCATGTTCCCCCATATGGGGTTAATTTTGGTGTAACATGATGACTAGGGTAGCACAGGGTTGGGTGAATGCTCTGGTTTTTTATCTATGTACAGGTCTATTCTTTTAATGGCAGATTATGGTCTTGAGAAAGGTTTTAAGGGCTATTGCAGACAGGGACATTCTTCTGCGAGGCGACAATCTCCCCGAACTGCGTTCTCCCTGTCCGCTGCCTGTTTAAATAAAAAAGCGCCAGCGCCAATGCACACGCATTTCGTGAGGAAACTTCGGGCGATTCCGGAAATGCATTGGCGTTTTTTGATTTAAACAGGCGGGGGACAGGGAGAAGGCCATTCGGGGAGATCGCCTCGCAGAAGAGGTGATTAATCGCCAGGCGACAGAATCTCCCTGTCTGCACGAGCCCTTAGGTGGCCATGCACGGGCCGATAAAAGCTGCCGACAGACCAAGTCAGCAGCTTATTGGCCTGTGTATGGGGCCCTACGACAGGCTTTACCAATCAATATCTGGCCGAAAGTCTGGCAGATGTCGATCAGGCGGGACTAAAAATCCTGACGGATCGCGGCCGCATCTGTTCATTCGGTCCCGTGATACGATTGCCTGTATCTCCTCTATTGTGATCCAATGGTTGGGCCCTAGGGCCCACGATCGGATCACCCCGATATTGCCCACCTCATATCGGGAAGGGATCCATTTGTTTTGGCAACATCGCCAAAGAGCAGATCTCTCCGTGTATGGCCACCTTTAGGAACAGACCAAAATGGTGACCTGCTTTTTAAGATGTATTTAATAAAAGTATGACTTTTTAACTTATTCAAATTTCCCATGTGCATTCTAAATTTTTGGTTTTTGAATGCAGCTGTAATGGACAGCACCGGGTCATTTGTTTAATATAGGTGTGTGCTGAACACTTTTTGGACTTTGACTATATATACAGCATAGGCTTGATGTATGGCTTGTCCCCGTTTCAAGGGTCTAAAGGATTTTGTGATTGACCACAATATGAACCAAACCGGGTTTGTTGTTTTTATAAATGAACTGTAATAATACAAGTCATAAAGACAACTAAGCTCTGTGCTGAAATGGTCCCCAGTCTTGAAATTGCCAGCAGGAGAAAAATTGAAAACAAGAACTGTTCTTGCAATACAAGAGTGGTCTGGCCTCTCATAACTGCTATGTGCAGTGCCCCAGCAGCTTTATACCTATATACTTGCAAACATTTGACATTTTAAGAGCGCCTTTTTTGTACTGGCGTGTCTGCAGGAGACTCCACGCTTAAGATTTTGGTATGAGTTTTCAGCTTGTACTACTATCTAAGAGGGTGCATAATGAAGTAAATGGAAACCATTTTGAATCTTTATATTCCATTATTGGGGATATTATACAGATGCAGTCACTTTGGATTGTGAGTTAAATGCGTCATGACTTAACTCATCTATCCCATTTATCCCACTTAGCACAGAATATTGTGTCACAGCATCCCATCCAATTAAAGAGTTCACCATTGAAAACAATAGAGCTTTGGTATGCTAATGAAAAGGTTAAATGCATTAAATGAGTTAAGATAACTTTAGATAACACAGTTTCTTCAATTAGCCCTGAGTCACGTCGCATTTAACTTACAAATCCAAGTGACTGCATCTGTATATTACATAGATATATTAGATAATCTCCAATATTATTTAATTACAGTACAAGGTATATCGTGAATTTTGAGGAAAAAAAAAGGTGAGAGAAAGGGTAGAGTTGTTGAAGAATGTTGCATATTACATGGGCTTCATAATCCGGTAGGGTCAATGGCATCAATAACAAACAGTAGATGTTGCCATTTATACACAAGCATTTACATCATTACAATCTAATTGTGCACCTTTGTTTGGCAATAGGTCTGTAATACCACCACAAAGTAGGGGATTTGATTAAAATACATGGAATATCATTCTGATTTGAGGGACTGAAACAATGATATCATATTTGGGGATTACTTATAAAGTTACAAAAGGTAGGGGAATACATAACTCATTGTGTACAATGTATTGATAAAACTGTTTATTAATTGTAGGTTTAAACATTGCAAAACATGGTAAAAAGCAGCAGCAGTTAAAGAAATGCTATTTCCATTTTGCACCAGTTTTTAACACTGCTTTTTATGCCTTAATTTTCTTCAATATGATTTTTGCCATTGACTTTATTTTATGCCTTGTGCGAGTAAATGCCAATAATTATGTACATTACTGAATTTTATGTAAAAGAAAGGACATAACTTTATAATTACCAGTTTTAAACTGATGACTTCTGAGGCACATTGTAGAACGACATGCAACAGAAATACACAGCTTAATCTGGATACCCATTAACCAGAAAGCTCCAAACCACCGGAAGGAGTGCATTTTAAGCGAATAATTCTAATTTTTAAAAATTATTTTTCTGTAATAATAAGACTGTATAGGTACTGTATGGCACAAACTGCAGTGTTTGCTTCACAAGCACTACTATTGCTTATATAAATAAGCTGTTGTGTAGCCATGGGGGCAGCCATTCAAAGGAGAAAAGGCTCAAGTTACACAGCAGACAGCAGATAAGCTCTGTAGAACATAATGTTATCTGTTATCCATTACTTATCCTGTGCCATATAGCCGTTTTTAAATTTCCACCATTGCTACTTAGCAGTAGTGATGGGCGAATTTATTCGCCAGGGCCGAATTCGGGGCGAATTCCCACGATTCGCCGCTGGCGAATAAATTCGCGAATCACCAGCGAAATTTCGCTAAGAGTAAACAACGCGACGCGCGTCAAAGTTGACGCGTCCCGTGACTCGTTTCGTGAAATTTTCGCTGATTCGCAAATTTCTAGAGAAATTCGCGAATTTTTCGGCGAAGCGAATCGCGGGAGATTCCCCATCACTACTTAGCAGCTTATTTATATGAACTATAGTAGTGTTTCTGAAGCAATCAGATCAGTTTTAACAGCGCAGGGCAACACTACATGATACTTTCTTTACTTTAAAATACTTAAATTTTTCGGTGTTACTGTTCCTTTAAGTACAGAACGGAAAGTGAAAGTAATTGCCTGCCCTACCTCCATACCTAAGGCGTAGTGAATGGCAGGTAATTATATAATTGACAGCTAAGATTTTTGAATAACTTTATAACAGGTATGGGTGTTTTATAAAAAAAATAATTAGGTCTCAAATTTTATTTGAAAAGGACTTTTATTATACAGAATAAATTAATCATAAATAAATTAATCATAATAATAATAACATTATTTCCCATTCTCTAATTCACTAGATTTAAGACTACTTGTTTATTTTCTTTAGATAAGAGCCAAGAGATATATTTGTATTCTAGTACCTTTATATTGTGTGACAGCTTTGAACCTTTTATGGCAGAAAGCCAACTGGGACTTCTCCAGGTGCTCCCGGGAGCTAGTAGCTACACTGCCATTACATACTGTGACTGCTTGTTTCAAGCTACCTAAACCATTTTCAAGTTCATCCTATTTTTCTCTGCTTTTCTGCCAGTTCACACTCCTTACGTACTGATCATTTTAGTTTCCACAGACACGGTCTGCTTTTTTATTTATTTCATTTAGTGCTTTATAAAAGCCCACAGCATAAAAATCAAAAACTGGCTGGCACTTCAGTTTACACTGAATTGTAACCTCTTTATGTTAAACAGTTTGACTTCTTCCATCATTTTATTTTAACTTCATAATTGCTATTTTAAAGCAGCATTTTGTTCACAACAACACCAACCAATGCAACATGCCCACCACCCAATACTATTGTTCTTTTAAATTCCCTCCCAACTCAATTTCCCCTTCTTCACGCTACGTCTTCCTCTGGTGGTGAGAAAGTGTTGGTTTAAAGGAACAGTAACATCAAAAAATAGTGTTTTAAAGTTATAAAAATATAATGCAACACTACTATGAAACACTACTATTAGTTATATAAATTAGCTGTTGTATAGCAATGAGTGCAGCCATTTAAATGAGAAAAGGCTCAGGTTACACAGCACACAAGCTCTGTAGACCATTATTCTGAAAGCTCCGAAAATTATGGGAAGGTTGTTACACTTAAAGTGCTACGCAATATGTTGGCGCTATAGAAATACATGTTAATAATAATAATTTGATTTGAATTTGCAAAAATTCGAATTACAAAGTTTACCATGTACAGTCTCTTTAAAAATTTGAATTTGACCATTCACCATCTAAAACCTGCTGAATTGCTTTTTTAGCCTATGTGGGACCTTCTAGAACCTATTTGGAGTCAATTGGTGGACTTTCGAAGTATTTTTTTGACTTTGATCAAATACGGACCTATTTGATCTAAACGGACCTTTTCAATCAAATACAAATTTCAAAGTTTTTGCTAAAGAAAAGGTTTTCTTTATTTAAAGTTTTTTTAGTAGCAATGATGGCTTAAATTATACAAAGATCCCTTATTCGGAAAACCCCAGGTCCCAAGCATTCTGAATAACAGGTCCTATACACGTATTCCATAATATTAGCCATATGCACAATAGTTTTAAATATATATTTCAGAAAAAGTAGTAAACAAAATACATGGAGTAACAGAATATGACTCAAAAGTACAAAACGTGAGAAATAGGTTGTAAAATATTTTAATTGTAATGTAACGGATTTATCAGGGATACTGGGATTTGGCTAACTGCAGTCCACAACTAATGGGATTGTCTAACCTGTCCAATAGATAGGGTCCATACATGTGCAGAGAAGCGGTTATCTTGGTCTGAAGTGGCCAAAATGGCAGATTAAAGGGATATAGTCATTGGGAAAATGTGTTTTTTTCAAAATGCAGCAGTTAATAGTGCTACTACAACAGAATTCTACACTGAAATCTCAAAAAGAGCAAACAGATTTTTTTTATGTTTCATTTTGAAATCTTACATGGGGCTAGACATATTGTCAATTTCCCAGCTGCCCCAAGTCATGTGACTTGTGCTCTGATAAACTTGAGTCACTCTTTACTGCAAGTTGGAGTGATATCTCCCCCCTCCCCCCAGCAGCCCAACAACAGAACAATGGGAAGGTAACCAGATAACAGCTCCCTAACACAAGATAACCGCTGCTTGGTAGATCTAAGAACAGCGCTCAATAGTAAAAACCCATGTCCCTTCAGTTACATTGAGAAGGAAAGACAACAGCCTGCCAGAAAGCAGTTCCATCCTAAAGTGCTGGCACAAGTCACATGACCAGGGGCAGCTGGGAAATTGACAAAATGTCTAGCCCCATGTCAGACTTCTAAATTGAATATTGAAAAAAAAATCTGTTTGCTCTTTTGAGAAATGGATTCCAATGCAGAATTCTACTGGAGTAACACTATTAACTGATGTGTTTTGGAAAAAAACATGTTTTCGTATGACAGGATCCCTTTAAATGGTTTTGTGTATATGTTTTGTTCAGTTTCTTACTGGACACAAACAAAACATATTCTCTAATATAAACATATATATTAGTTGTTGCACTATTCTTTTACTTAATCCTTGATTGAAATTCAGTATAATGTGGTATAAAACAATTGCAGGCGCTTCGTAGTGAAAACTATTTTACGGAGTTCATAGTTTCTTGTAAACTGAATTATCGGTGTCTGAAATAGATTAAAGTAATAAGCGGGGAAACTGTGCCTTTCTCTGGATGGGATTTATAGATTGCAGAAATGCAACAAAAGCAGTAAAGGATTTCTCACTTTCAGGCACAATGAGCTGTTTATAGTAGATCTGAACAACATGTATCACCATAGCGAGTAGACTGCATACACTATCGAACAATGGATACAGAGGCAGCGAGACACATTAAGGATAAACAGAAACAGATTTATAGGCCTTTATCTAGGATTCTGAGCAAGTATTGATCTGTCAGTGACAAAGTGCCACTTTAACTTCAACCAAGAGGGAGAAAGGAAAAAGGAAGCAGGTAGTGGTGACAGGGAATTAATAATACAGGTATGGGATCCATTATCCAGTAACTTGTTATTCAGAAGGTTCTAAAATTAAAGGAAGGTCATGCCATAGAATCCATTTTAATGAATTAATTCCCATTTTTAAAATTGATTTCCTTTTTCAGCTTTTAAATGGGGTCACTGACCCCAGCAGAAAAAAAAACTATTGCTTTGTGAGTTTACAATTCTTATGTTATTTTTACATTTTAATACTTTTTTTTCTATCCAGGCCCCTCTTATTCATATTCCAGTCTCTCATTCAAACCACTGCCTGGCTGTAGTATAATGACCTATTGAAAACTGTTTCTACATAACACTGAAAGTTACCTTTTTAAAGGGGAACAGCCTCTTTAATGCGTAAGCTGTTGCTGGGATACGCTAACCTTAGTGTGAAAATCCTTTGCTTTTAATAGCATAGGTACACATGGCTAGTTGTGGGTATAAATGACTAGATAGTTTACTCAGATATTTGTGGTTGGCTCAGCTTTTCACAAACGTCTGATGAGTGGAGGCAGTATGTTTGTTATGTGGATTTAATTATATTTTTAAAATGTTTAGGTCAGTGTAGCACTGAGCAAATCAACAAGGTCATATAAACCACTACCCTGGTGTAAATTTAGTTAGGAGAGATGGCACAATATATTTTAGCTTAATAATTCCCCACCTGGACAGTGAACAAGAGGTGTACTACACCTCATGGCAGAAACGCCAGTCTTCCAATACCCTTTGAACTTGAAAAACCACAGGAAATAGCATTGACACCTGACTGTAGCTGACTATAGTATAATATATATATATATATTATACTATATATAATATATTATATTATTAATATCATCATGTGCCCTTTTATTGTAAACTCTGAGTTGACTTGCACATGAAAAATAAGTTTAACAACACAATATTTTTCTGAAAAACTACTGAGATGGTTGGAACTTTTAGGGAGGTGGTAGATGGGGAGATTAGTAGCCCAGCCACAAATACTCTCTACTAATCTCCCCAAATTCCTTCAAGCTGTCAAGAATATGAATCTTCGGCGGGTGGCATATTAATTGCTTTGGGAGACTTTGGAAATCCGAAGTCATTTCGAAAGGCATTTCGGGGAGATTATTCATGAAATAGAGAAGATTTGCTGGTCCCCATCTGCTTCCACCAGAAGATTTGCTGGTCCCCATCTGCTTCCACTCTTATTCCACCAACAGGGGTTAAAAAAAGGAAAAAGCCACTGTTGCTCTAGACATTCTGAGAGACCTACAAATACTGTATAGGTTCTACAGAAAGGACCAATCTGGAGCCATGACAGGGGATTTAAAAGATGAAAGAAAAGGAAAGCAAGTGATTCAGTATCATTCTTCTGTTTAAAAAATTACCTAAATGTTAAAAGGCTTCTTGGCAACTTTGCTTTTAATGTCCCTTTTCAGCTCACCAATAACTGGCATTATAAATAATCTTCCCAATTATATTTTCAGCAGCCTTTTCTTGATTCACAGATGATGTACGATTGTAATTTCAGGTCCAGCTGCAAATGAATTCTATTACTGCTGTAATTAATTTAGGTTTCTTAAAATTGTCCATACAGTACCTACTAATCAAAGTCCTGTTTGTAGTAAGATAACTTACAAATACATAGCAAAATAAAAACATATTATTTTAAAACAAAGAGGCTGGCAGCACCCAATGCTAGAAGATATTGCATTATTCTAAAGTTATTGCTGTAATATACCACTGTGGTCAGTGTGCTGAGTTAGGTATTAGGACACCCCAATATGTTTGCTTTCAAACAGGTGTCCACTAAATGCTACCTGCCGATTGGTTGCTACAGGCGACTTCAGACCTTTACATAATACTGAAAACAAAAAGGAAAAGAAAATGTACGGCACACATAGTTTATTAATCCATTAAAAAGCACAGGTGGACAAAAAAAAAGCACAGGTGACCGTTGTGGAATGTTTCCTAACAGGTTTTGGAAAAACAACCCTGAATCATAGGCCCTCTGAGATATCCAACAAAGGGAGCAGGGGTGAATCTGAATTGCTTGTTAAATTCTTACAATGTTTTTGCTACCTTAGCAGATATTGTACTTTTCATTACATAACTTCATGTCGATCATTTAAATTACAGTACAATTAAGTTCATCATTGTTCCATTGGTATATATTATAAAATGAGGATAGTGCTAAGGAGGCAAGGAGAAGTAAAAGTAAAAAATAGCATCAACTGGTCATTTATCTTGACCAAGGAAATTGACCACCTTTTACAAATAGCAGAAACCAATTTAATAAAGGCTACAGGTTAATTTATATATTTAGTCTGTCAAGCAGCGTCCATGAGTAATGAGGTTCTGCAGTGTAAAATTGAACCAAAATACTGAACATGTGAGAATGAATGGTGTCAGACATTAATAATGGTCTGCCTACCATATCAATCTTTCCTCAGATGGCAGCCTTAGTAAAAAAAAAGAAAAACTAGTGTTATTACTGCAGAGAGTATGAAGGAGTATGACAAATATTTGAAGTGTCTGTAGTAAACGAGAAACAGGTCTCCTAGAGGAGGTCACATATGGTGAGATATAAATTTGATGCAAACATAATATCGCTGTATCATAATACAAACAAAATATTTGAATAACAAAGTCTATTAGACTAAATATTAAGAAAGGTCACAAAAATTATAAAACTAGTAAGTGAAAGTTTACATAACAGCAACACAAAATGGGTCGTTTGTGACTTCAAGTGCAGTTGAGGTCATGCAAGTTTGTGTAAAAAGGCACTGCTTGCATTCCTGTATAGATGAGCTTACCGATGCTCACTCTGTCCAAATCCTGTTCTAAATTGAGTGCAGTGGGCTTTTAGGTGCTGGGGAACCTGGAAACTACTGCCACCTCTAAAATTTGTGGTAGATCCAAGGTTCCCACAGCAGCCTGTGGCAATTGCTATGTCAATTTGCTGGAGAGTGCCAGAGTGATGCCTTCTAGACTAGGAAAATGCGTCAGTCACAATATCCCCTGTGACCTCTGGGGGAAATCAATACTGTTCGATAAGTACACTTTGCACCTTTGGTTTAAAAAAAAAATTGTGTTTAACCCCTGCGCTGTAATCACTGATCAGCCCTGGGTACCTTTCTGCATGCCTTCTGGTCCTGTACTGTGATTAGCTCCTACTGGGACAGCTGGGCCACATTCCTGCAAGGACATCACCTAAAGTTTTCCTGTTGAGTCAAATTGACCAAATAAACCCACAACAGCACAAGCAAAAGCTTTTTAGACTGCTCTTTTTCTACACAAGAAAGGCCATAGCACTTAAATGGAAGCTCCAAGAACCACCCTCAATATCACTATGGAAAAAAACTGATTAACGATGCACTTCCCTTCAAAATTTGCCAAATTTTAGGAGGCATGGGCCGCCTGCCAAGAAATCACCACTGACCAGGGCTCCACTTAAACCCTTCAGGAAAACATGGGCCAACAAGCTCACCATTAGGGTTGCCACCTTTTCTTGAAAAAAATACTTGCCTTCCTATATATTTATCTTTTTTGCCTATTAAAAACATTGGGATGAACCATCAAAAATACCGGCCAGGCCGGTAAAACACCGGCCAGGTAGCAACCCTACTCACCACCGGGTAGCTCACTCTCCCTCTGACCCCCAACTATATCACCCTCATTGCTTATGTTATGCCTAAATAGAAGGATATAGGAGGAACACACACATCTCCACTTGTCAATTACATGACTCTGCAAAAAAATGTTTAACAAAAAAAAAAAAAAGGTGTTAATATCACGGTGTAAACAAACAATTTTATGGATTTAGTACTTAAATTCATATAGTAAGTGTGTGATTATTTCTTGCACACATAAAATTCCTCATGCCGTAGAATCTATGTGAAACGTGAAACTGCTGTTTTAGCTTCTTCTACAGTAAATTAGATAAGCAAAAAGAACAAAACGAATCCTTAGGAGGATATACGATTTGTAAAACGGCTCCCTCTGAAAATCATTGCTTCTTAGAACTAAAATGAAGGAATTTAACAGCTCATAATTTAAAATTTTTCATTTAATATAAATATATAAAGTACAAGTCAATGAGTTTGTCCATTTGCCAGGTACAGTAACCTGTAGAAACAGAGAAATACATTGTTGCTATGTTACAAAATGTTTTTTTAATACAGATAATTGAAAATATTGAAAACGAGTGGTAGATTTATGCATTATATAAATATAGTGCTAAAATATACCACCGTCTATACCTTTTATGACCTATAGAATATATTTTATAAAGTTCATGTACATACATTATATTCCCTTTGTGTATAAGCAAAAATGCAAAGCTTCTATTTAGTAAGCCTAGTGTCAGCTTAGCTCTCATGACATCCATTCCATTTATTTATAGCACAAAAACTGTCACATGAAAACCAGAAAAAGCACAAAAATATTCATAGATATCTCAAATACTGTAAAACAGAAGAAAATTGCACTTCTACTCTGAGGAATCTGATGACTTGCAAGAGCAACAGTAACTATAATATATTTTGTCTACCGTGCCTCTCACTTCTTAGTAATGGGAACATGATTTTTACTTGAAATTGTAAAAACTGAGCAAGAGACATTAAAAGCGAATATATAAACCAGCAGAATGGAGCCGAGCTAAATGTGAAAGGGAGAAAGTGCCAACTGATTTAACCAGCAGAGAATTATTTAAGAGGCAATGTGCAAGAGTTTAATGGAGTTCGGTTCTGTAACTTATTCAGGATATTTAGTCTCCTTTGCTTGATGTAACTTCTCCAGATGGTTCATACTCAATTCACTAATGAGCTGTACCAAATAAGATAGTTGATGTACTATTTTCTAATACTGAGAATTAAATGAGCATTTCATTAATTTGGCATGGTCTGCCTGTAAATCCATGCATAACAGATCACTCTGTTGTGCAGAGCCAACATTCACATAACTTTAAATACAATCACTAAAAAAAATCAAATCAGATTTAAGAGCTTCTATAAAGGAAGATATAGCCAGGCCCGGATTTGTGGAAAGGCCACCTAGGCCTGGGCCTAGGGCGGCAGGATTTTAGGGGGCGGCATGTTGCCCAGCTACACCCACATAAGTCCAGAAACACTGGAGATACGTTTCCCATGCGCCAATCCCCATTGCTCTTGTCTTGATAAAATTTGTGAATAAAGGCCAGTGTATGGGGGTGACAAACGGCAGTGGGCCTAGGGGTGCCTGCTATGTAAATCCGGCCCTGGATATAGCAGAAGCAACTTTGTTTCTAAGAACAATACTTTACTTCATTTTGGATTGTATTTAACAGCTATTCTACAACTATATGCCAGGTTCAATTAATGTACAAGTTGTTTTAGGTTTTCCAATTGTTTTGGTTTATTTAGTTTAACTTTGACACTGGTTTAGAATTACCAAAGGATGGGGTTTATATTTTTACCTTTATGGAGGCAAGAATAGTTAGCATATATATATATATTTGCATATATTTCGAATTTATGTTTTTGCTTTACACATTTCTTCCGCTGTAAACTAATGAAGCAGTCGATTAGAGTTTAAAAGCTATACTCTTCCGACTAAAAGAGTTATGGTTGGGTATCAAATAGGAGACAGTCCTTAATGCAAACACAGGGAAGCTTATTTTATCAAGATTTAAATGTGTGAAACATGTTTGCTTATTAAAAATTTAGAATGTGTATTATAATCAACTCATTTACTTGGCCACACACTAAAATGCTTCACAGTGAAAAAACAGAGCTTCTCTTAGCTTTTCTGCAAATACTAAAAAATCAACTGAAGGCTTCCATTTAACCTGCAAAGTTTATGTTTGACTCTTTCAGATGCTCTTAAAGTGATACTGACACTAAAAAATTAATTTTAACATATTAATGTACATTACATGTTACCTATAGGTCATGTTGATCATTTTTTGCTGAGAGGTTTGTTTTTGTATATAATTGTTAGTTGAAGTTCCTAAGTCTGACTCTCTGACACTCTGACTTTGCCAACCTGACTGTTCCATCTCAGTCTGTTAGTTACAGTTTCTAATGCTCACTCCTGCTGCACAAATATGGCAGCCCCCCTCATACAGGAACATGGGGCAACATACAGGTAATGTAAAAACATCATGCAAATACTGTATGGCAAACTGTGTCAGTCTCTATAAGGTGGCCATACATGGGCTGATGAAAGCTGCCGACAGGCTGAGTCAGCAGCTTATTGGCCCGTGTGTGGGGCCCTCCGACAGGCTTACCTGATCAATATCTGGCCCGTACCTCCTCCATTGTGATCCCTAGGGCCCACAATCGGATCAGTCCGATATCACCCACCTCAAGGTGGGCACATCAGGGAGAGACCCACTCATTTGGCGACATCGCTAAACGAGCGGATCTTACCGTGTATGGCCACCTTTACACATAGTAACAAACAGGATACATTATGCCAACAATTGGAATTTAAGGAGGATTAGTACAGCAAGCTGTTGAGACCTACAGTTTGCAGATCCATGATGTATGCCCTTGATAGTTCTCAAATAAATTAATTATTTTTTCTTACTATATATTTGGATTATGGATCCCTCTCCTGTAACTATCCATGTTCCAGATTCCATGTTCCATCCCCATTGCTAAATACCGTATTTCCTATGCCAGGATGGAAGGAGTATGACACACATGATCCTATTACATACTCCCTGATTTTTTTGTCTGTATTCAAATTAATCTTCTCTTTGCTTAATAGATAAACTTTATGTATGGCAAGTCTCAAAATTGATTTTTAAAAATGTAATCCATGTGAATGTCCCATACCACACCAGGAGGAAATGCAAGCTTCTAGAAAAGTCAATTTTATCAATAACACCTGTATGTTTCTTGTTCTGATTTTCTTCTTGGTAGTTTTAAATTAATAATGATAAATGGAGGCCATTCATTGTAATGGCCGTGAACCCACTCACCAGGGCAAGAAGGCATCATGTGGTTCAACATAAGAAGCCCTTGGCGCCATCCACTTTCAGAGAGATCATTCCTTTTATCTGTGGGTTACTTCCTTAACAAAACAAGAACTTGAACTATGAACAGTTAAAAAAGGAACGACAAGTGCAATGTTACTGAATAAAGAATGAATATTAACAGTTAACTAATAAATGTTAATTGAGTCTTTTTAAGAGGGAACCCTTTTCATGTTGCTGTGCACTCTTTTGTTTTGGACATATCTAATCATAAATATAAAATATAATCCACTTGACATTTTCTAGGCATCTTGCCTAAATAACCCTCTATAAACAAACTAAAAGAAAACAGTGTCCCTGCCCTCTTGTTGTTTGCACCCGCCCCTGCAATATGAAGATACGCACATGCATGTGTTTGGCTTTGGTCTGAATAAAATGTTTCCAAGCCCATTTGTCAGTGCTACTGTGCGCTATTGTATAGTCTTTGCCAGCTGTGCATGGGGAGATGATATTCAGATCACAGTGGTGCATTGCAGAGCTGGCAAGGTTTCTCCTGCTACTAGAAACATCAAACAACTAAAGAGACAATTCATTCACACCCAAGACTGAATTTATTTTTAAAGAGATCCCATGGGGAAAAAAAAATTTTCAAAATGCATCAGTTAATAGTGCTGTTCCAGAAGAATTCTGCACTGAAATCCATTTTTCAAAAGAGCAAACAGATTTTTTTATATTTCATTTTGAAATCTGACATGGGGCTAGACATTGTCAATTTCACAGCAGCCCCAAGTCATGTGACGTGTGCTCTGATAAACTTCATTCACTCTTTACTGCTGTATTGCAAGTTGGAGTGATATCATCCCCTCCCTTTCTCTCACCCAGCAGCCTAACAACAGAACAATTGGAGGGTAACCAGATAACAGCTCCCTAACACAAGATAACAGCTGCCTGGTAGATCTAAGAACAGCACTCAATAGTGAAAACCCATGTCCCACTGCGTACTATTCAGTTACATTGAGAAGGAAAAACAACAGCCTGCCAGAAAGCAGTTCCCTCCAAAAGTGCTGGCACAAGTCACATGACCGGTGCAGCTGGGAAATTGACAAAATGTCTAGCCCCATGTCAGATTTCAAAACTGAAAATAAAAAATCTGTTTGCTCTTTTAAGTAATGGATTTCAGTTCAGAAGTCTACTGGAGCAGCACTATTAACTGATGCATTTTGGGGAAAAAAACATGTTTTCCCATGACAGTATCCCTTTAAGGTGCAATATATTCTTGTTAAACTAAACCATCACAGGATTTGGTTATCATTTTATGAAAAGACTCGGTTACTGAAATTTAATTCACCAGATCATGCATAAATAATGGCGTCAAACTGACTTAGTAAAAGACATCAGATAGCAAAGATTACATGGAAAAAAAAAAAACCTGCAAAAAAGTTTTAAGGTTGATTATTTACTGCTGGGGATTACTAATAAATCAACAGGTGTCGCATAACAATTTACATATATGCTATATACATAAGTGCAAGAAAAAAGGAGAGAAAGCAAGAGAGTGACTACTCTGATGTTACAGTACATATTTTCAGCCTACTAGGAGAAGTCAGATAGCCGAATATCAGAAATATACAGATGCATCGACATTTCCTTCAGGAAGAAAGGTGAATGAATTGGCTGTGATGAGTGTTTTGCTCTCAGGTCTTCAAGTCCCAGTCTGTGGTTACACAATTAGTATGGAAGTCAGCTTTAAGCATGTTTAGCCTTTGGCCACACTTACTAGAAAGCAAATACCCTCAGGACTATGTTTGTAATAAGAAATACATTACACATCTTCCAGTCCCTTGAAGCTCAGAATGTAATGTTAGTGTCAATATTGCCTCCAGTTAAAAAAGCAATTATGATATAGACAATACTGAAGAAGTCTGGTGCCAATGGTTCAGTAACATTTGCAATCTCTGGAAAATAAAGCTATAGTTTGCTGTACTGCAGTTTCCATGCACAAAATTAAACCATGGGTCCTTCATCTAGTGATGTGACAAGACTTGATATGGGGGGTAGATTGCCTTTAAATATCAACACAGAACTTTACTTGCTTGCTCTCCAGTGGATTTTATTCAACGACACTTCAAATGGTTAAGCAGACCTGGCGAACCCCACCACTGTTGGATGGAGCACTTGACACTATTTATCTTCAGTGGGATCTATTTTCTTATGAATATTCCTTGGCTTCAATATGGTGGCAAAAAAAAAAAAGATACTCTGACACTGTTCTAACACAATTAGGGGTTGGATGGTGTTTAGCAAGTGAGGGAATACAGGGTTATGGAAGATAGCTCATAGTACAAGTTGATTCAAGTACTAGTAATATTGCAATCTTGGAGTCAGGACGAATTATTTACACTTCTGAGGCAAATTGGAGAGGCTTCAGATGGGTTTTTTGCCTTCCTCTGGATCAACTAGCAGTTAGGCAGGTTTAAATAGAGTTAAAAGGTTACTATGTTACAAAACAAAATCTATGGTTCTCTGTGGGGCTAAATAAAGAGTTAATACAAGGACAAATTATAAGTTTCTTAATCTGACAAAAATGCATTGTACTAGGGAACTGTTGGTTGGTTAGCCAGAAGGATTGTGATTACAGTTGGTGATCATAGTACATATGCCCATACACTGGTTTAATTTTACATAAAAAATAATGGTCAGTGTAAAAAGCAAATGCACCACAATAATATTGTAAGAACATAAATAAATATTTGGTTTTGAGAAAAATATAAGAGGCCAACTGGGAAACCAAAAATCAGAATCGCCATAACAGAGTGAGCAGAAATTTAGCAGTAATCTGCAACGTAGAAAAGAACAATGTTATGTACGATTTCCATTTGAAAAAAACTTTAGTCTGTACAGGAATTATTAAAAGTAGCCCATAAAGGGTAACTAAAGTCTAAAACAAAATAATGTTAAAAATGGTGTATTTTGTATACTAAATATAAACATGAACTTACTGCACCAGAAGCCCAATTAAACAAATGATTTATGCTTTCAAGTAAAACGAAGGGGGAATTTCACTGCATACATTCAAGTTTATTATAAAACGGTAGACTATTTTTAATCAAAGTATATTGGAGATAGATTTCTTTTTCATTAAAGAAAGTAAAAAATTTTTTTTGCCTTTACATCCCCTTTAAATAACCACAATAGGTTTGTATTGTCTTCAATAAGGATTCAAAATGTCTTAGTTTGGATGAAGTACAAGGTACTGTTTTATTATTACAGAGAAAAAGGAAATGATTTTTTTAAACTTTTGATTATTTGGATAAAATTAAGTCTTTGGAAGGCAGCCATCCCATAATTCAGAGCTTTCTGAAGAAATTGTCTTAACCCATGTGACCGCCCCTCCAAAAACATAATTGTTGTCCTTTTGATTGTTCCCCGTATGACTGCCAATTGCTATTGATGATTCCTTTGTGGCAATAATATTTTATTCCCCTTGCTTTTGTTGTTTTAGGTGACCTTCCCATGACTGGGACAGTTAATAATTTGTGATTTCCCTTTTAATTTGTGCAGCCTTAAAGGAGAAGGAAAGGCTAAAATTAAGTAAGCTTTATCAGAAAGGTCTATTTAAATAAACCAGTAAACCCTCAAAGTTATGCAGGTCTAAGTCCTCTGTCAAAAGAAACACAGCATTTCTTTCCTTCTATTTTGTATACAGGGGCTTGTGTATCAGACCTCCAGTTTTCAGCCATAAACCTCCAGGGCTAGGGCTTGAGCATGCTCAGTTTCCTCTCTCCCTCCCTCTTCCCCTTTATGATGTAATTTGAGCCCAGAGCTATGAGTGAGCAGGGAGAGACTCAGGCAGGAAGTGATGTCACACCAAGTTAATATGGCAGTTGCTATCCTAAACAAACAGAGGGACAGCTTCTAAAGCTGTTAACTCAGGTATGGTAAAGTATTCTGCAGAATAAATTGTGTTATAGCTTGCACTATTGTGGCTAATCTATTGGCAAGATACTGCAGCTTTCCTTCTCCATTAAGGAACAACTCAACAATATTGATTTTCTACACATCTAACTTCCATGAAATCACTTCCGTCAGACATACCTTAAGGGGGAAATGTAATAACATTAATTTAAAACAAACTGCATAAACAAAAACAAAAAAAATGTGCATTTAACTATAATATTCTTCATTACACAGTTTGTGAGTTTTAATGACATGAGTTTAAGGTCTTCTTAATGCTGGTGTATTATTTTAACGCAGTTGAAGTTCTATTACATACATAGTGGTGTAAACTATGCAATTGGCAATCTTTCTTCCGCTTGTAAACAGAGTTGCTAAACACTTGCCAGATTTGCAAGAAGAAAAGTATATTTTTGTTCGCACTAAGGAAAAAGGTTTCCCCATATATGAATATTTTTTTCTGCTAATAAATTTGCCAATAAATTCCTAAATAACATGTTCTAGACAGTTTTCAAAGCAAAGCATTACAAATGCAATGCTGCCAAAAGGACAGATATAAGGGGACATATACTTTTGTATGAACCTTGCAAAACTGCCTTGGTTTCCCCCTCTCCAATGGAGATAGGATAAACATCTGGATGTTTCCTGTGCCTTTAGACAGTGCTTTTGTTCATAGCTTTTACTGAAGCAATAATAACCAAAGGAAGCCCTATATGAACCGGATTCTGCTGCAGATTTATAACCAAAAGATGCTACTTATTCATTTTCGACTACCTATCAGCCACAGACAAGCTTTTTTAGTGAGGAAAATATATTCTCTTTGACCTTTGCTCCACTGAATTAAACTGAATAATTGAAAAAATCATTCCATAATTGAATTCCAGCATATAATTATTGCCAGTCAGACTAGAGAGAATTTTACCTTTAATCTACAGCTCAGCAACCTGATGATGAACATTACAATTAAATTCCTCAGTAATAGGACTTCATGAAGTCCGACAATGGCACATCATTTTCCAAATGCTCTATTAACACAACAAGCTCAGAAAATAATTATAAGATAATAAATTCAACATGCAATAAACATTCTATGAAATAAAAAAAAGTTGATTAGCTGTCAAGAGTTCCTGCATTTTATTTGAACATCTGCAAGTGAAGAGGACAAGCTGGGAAGTGAGGAGCATATTTAATATGACTTCAGCCAGTATGCTAGAAATAAATTAAAGCCCTGCAGGGCCCAATCTTTTTATTTATGGAGCTTCCTCACTGCATTTTTTCCATGAGGCTATAAAATATCATATTCACAGACTACAGACAATTTATATTTTTCAAGTTCACAATAGCTAAAGCATTTTAACGAAAAAATATAGAGAAAATATAGTACACCAAATAATATAGTATATAGGGGGTATAATATATATATTTTTCTCCATCGGTGCAAGAAGCCGGCACTCACGAAAAAATAATAATCAATTATGCCTGGGTGCAGTTCCAAATTATATAGAAAACAGCAGCAAAGAAGGTCCGCACTCACAGGACTTAAAAATAAAATAAAAAAGTTTTATTAGATGGACATGACTGATGTTTCAGCCCCCTCCGAGGCTTTTCTCAAAGTATCACATAGTTTGAATGCACTGCCTTAAATACAAATTATTTGGCGGGAACATACTCGAATATCAGCTGACATAATGCTAACGTCATTCGGGAAACACGCCCGTGATGCTCATTATTGCCTCAAAACAATAACACAAAATAACATACATCAAAGACAATATCTTACTAAAACACACTTAAAACCATGATATTGTAACTAAGTTACTACTAATTTCTTACAATGTATCTTCAGTAACTCCAAAATTAAAAGGAAGCGACTGTTGCTGAGTCTGTTACATAGTTGTTAACAATTATCTAAACTTGAGGATGGTATATAACCTGTAAGGTAGCCCATTTGTACCATCTTAATAAAATGTAACTTTGTGTGGGTATTGGAGGATAGAGCTATAAATAAAATAGATGTCGAATATAAACGTACTTTACAGCACTTAGTTAAGCTACAGATCACACATCACACATTAGCATTTTAACGAAAAAATATAGAGAAAATATAGTACACCAAATAATATAGTATATAGGGGGTATTATATATATATATATATATATATATATATATATATATATATATATATATATAGGAAAAAATGATAGGGAGGTATTTAGAGACGCACGAAGATTTACTTTTGAGGTTTTTATCTCTACAATCATAAATCATGGAACTATGCTTTCTGTCTTTGAATCTAGGTGTATACCTAAAGGGAACAGTAAGGCATCACTCATCCTTTACAGCATTTAAATGGCAGAGTTATAGTAACCTTTTTGCATTAGTTTGCCTTAGTACAATATTTATTAGCAGAAATGTGCTTTACTTTGCATATGGGTCATGAAATCTGGCCCTGAATAAGTGGTTATCAAAACATTGTTTATCACTCATTTAATTCCCGATTACTCAAATGCGACACACAGTGGGTTTCCTAACAATTGCTAAGTAAAAGCCCTTTGGTATGTTTTTAAGAACTGGATGACCCATGGTACCCAGGGACAACATCTGCATTTTGACTGATCAGACCTAATTAATGGATTTTGCTTAGTTAAATTGTCTGTTGGTGCAAGTTCCCCTGACACACTTGTCCTTGCTTTGATGGAATGGGCTTCTTAGAACATAGTATTGTTCAGACATGCTAAGGCACTCTTAGCTAGAAAAGTATAGGCAAGGTGTAACCATACAGTTAACTCAAGTTTTCATGCTTTTCAAGCAAATATAAATAACTTATGAGTACATACCCATTTAACATGGTAATTACTGTATATACAGAATCGTTTGGTAACCTACAATTTTCCCTGTGCCATACCCCTGACAGCCTTCAATTGTTGGAGGAATGATGGAGTAGGACATCTAAAGAAATATGGCGTATTGTTACAAATCACATATGATCCGGAGATGAATCAAGCTAATTTATATCTCATCTTTGCCCAACTGGTCATGAAGTTGGTGGACCAAGTAGGGTGATCACAGGTCAATAATAAAGTTCATCTTGGATGGTCTGAGGAGACCATTCCAGATAGTGCCACATCTATGGGCAGATAACTAGATCTTTCTGAACCATTAACAGATACTGATCAGATATCCATCGATTTAGCACCATTCTAGGGTCAGTAGGCCAGCAACTAACTCAGTTAAGAATGACCAAGTCTCCATCCAATTTTAGCTTGACCATGGCCCATAGAGGATCATACACCTATGCTAAATGGCAAGCATTGTATTACAAAGCACTCTGGTAAAGCCAAGACTGTAATGCTTTGTAGCCTAGATACAGATGCTATTTCTTATGGGAGAATATCAAAAATGAAATCAGAGCTATGAAGGTCACCCAAAGATTTATTTCTCAAACTTCTACCTCATTGTGTTACTGTATAAATATCACTTGTGTTTGAGCTGGTAACTGGAGGAGGAAAGATTCTGTATACAAAGTAAACTGAAAATTGTTTCATTTGCTGCATAACAAGTATTATGTTCTCAAATATAATAGATTGTTATCACACGGTTGATGCACTAGTGTGACTAATCAGGTGCACCCATACATAAAGGCTGTGTTCCAGAACTGCATTTTGAACCACTTGCTATGCACCTCATACATCAAGCAGACACACAATTCATGGACTTCACGCACTGCACTGCTCTCTAATAATCCCTAATGTCAATCTAAATGCCAGTGCTTATTGTAAGAATAACCAGCTTTGCTACACATGTACAAATCATAATTAGAAGGTCTGTCAGAAATAGATCATGTTAATACTAGAGGAATATTATACCTACAATGCAATTGCTTTTATCCCCCCCCCTTCTCTTCATTTTCACTTCAAGTTAAATATATTCAGCTGTGCAGAGAGAATGTGAAATCATTTGCCTTGCTGTAGGGAAGGGTGATTTGTTTGTTTAGCTGTAGAAAAGACAAAATATCAGCTCTGCAATAATGCATTCTATTCTGTCCACTCAATGATGTTGATGAACCAGTTCATTTTAAGTTAAAGGCAATCAATGACCTTGTGTTTCTATTTTCAGACTGTCAACCAATCCATGTATATTAATGACAGCTTTTAAGAGGCTTAATGTGATATGTCCAACGTGGGTCATACAGATGTCCATTTTGGAAATGTATTTTTGCACGACTGATATCTAACTTGTAGACACTATTTCTCTGTGTCACTGGCAAAATCTTGAGATAACAAGCACCGATTTAACTCTAAGCAGGGCTAGTTTTAGGGTATGACCGTTTCCCACAAGCCTTGAGTAGAAAAAAAAAATCAATGTAACAATGTTTCCCAGCTGCTATGATTTCTGTTAAAGGCAGTGGAGGAAGTAGTGGGCACCTGGCCCCCTGCAACAAAATCTACAGAGGGCCCCAGTACAAGGTGTTCCCGTCTGCACCGAACTTCAGAACCTCCACCACCCCTATTAAAGAGATACTGACACCTGAAATTAAACCCTTTTTTACATCTATTATAATATTGGCTTTGAAAGCTACTTGTAACTTTTCCATAAAGTATTTGCACGATGCTTTTACATTACCTGTCTGATCCCCCATGTTCCTGTATGAGGGGGCTGCCATATTTGTGCAGTTTCTGTTATCATTAGAAACTGTAAGTAACAGACTGAGATGGGACTGTTAGGTTGGCTAAGTCAGAGTGTCAGAGAGTCAGGCTTAGGAATGTCAGCTAACAGTTATATACAAAAACAAACCTCTCAGCAAAAAATGATCAACATGACCTATAAGTAACATTTAATGTACATTCCTATGTTAAAATTCATTTTTTAGTGTCAGTATCACTTTAAGTATAAAACAGAATTCTCCCACCTTGGAATATTGGAATGTTCATGTTCTCCAAATACTCAACCCCAAGAACACCAATATGTAAAGATCTGTGTTAAGGCTAAGTGCTTGATGTACTGTGTATATCCTTTATGGAAAATGGGGTCCTTTACTAATTGCACCAGTGCAGTTATCCAATGTTTAATTTGGTTTGATTTGTGGGCTATGAGTTAAAAAAAACTAATTGTTTGCTATATACAAGTGCTGCATATTCAGCACTTATGCTGGAAATTTAGTCCCATCGTGTATTTTGTACAGGAGACAGAATCTCTCTGTCTGGTGAATTCCTGAGAATAATAGCATTTTCACATCAAAATCAGACTATAGTTTATCTGTTTGGGCTGTATTTTGTGCTTCGCTAGTAATTTACCTTTGCTAGTAAGTTCCCTCCAATTATTCAGGTCTGTATATGATTTAAGTACTCTTTGGGGTATATAAAAGATTATGGAGCTTGTTCATTTGCACACTAGTAATGCTATCTGCAGTAGTACTCTGCAAAACAAATTGGCAGCATAAATTGTTCCAGAATAGCGACACCCACTACAACTATGTGGCATTAGCATTATATCATGCACAAAAATGCTGCTTTCAAATGGGCCTTTGGTTTGTGTCAGCTTTCAGTGTTATTTTTTTCATTTTTTAAAATCATGTTTTTTCATTGTTAATTATGGATGGAAAGGATTACATTCATTAATGCCTTCAAATTTTAAACAGTACAGATTTAAATTAAGTATAAACAAACTAGATTTTCCAGAGTTACAAACAGAGATAAGACAAACAATCACAATTCAGATTCATACATGTGGTGGAGATCATTGTTCTGCAAAAGGTGAACATTCTGTTTTCAGCAGACTAAAATATGTTCTCTTGGAGAATTTCCCTATATTTTGCTCCATGCTCTCTCCTGCTAAGTCCCTTCTGATGTAAAGCAGCAGCATGATACTGTGGATGGTGACAAATGTGGGGAACTGCTATTGCAGTCTGCTTAAATGTCCTATATACACAAGATCAATCCATCAAACTTCCAATGAATTCCATAGAACACTAGAAACATTTTAAAGGGAATCTATCCTGACTTTTCTGATTTACTATTTATTTCTAAATGAAACTATTTACATTGCAAATAATGCAGTCTACTATTAAAATTTTATTTTTGAACCAACAAATGTATTTTTTAGCTGTAATATTGGTGTGGAGACAGCCATGCACTGTGCCATATGGAACTGCTTTGAGAAAGCTATTTTGTGCCCCTTCCCATTGTATTATATCACAACCCTAGTTTGGATTTGCATTGCTAAAGTTTCTCCTTAGTGGTAGACATGAGAATAGTCCCATGCAGGAAAAAAAGCTGTTTTTCCTGCTTTGGTGCTATTCTTATGTCTTCCACTTGGGAGCACCTTTAGCAATGCAAACAAATCAGTCAGCAGAGGTGTCAGATAGCTGCTATCTGTTTAGCTGCCCATTGCTCTGTTGATAGGCTGCTGATGGGCTGCTGGGAGGGAGTTGATATCACTCCAACTAGCAGTGTAGCCGTAAAGTGTGACTGAAGTTTCTCAGAGCACAAGTCACATGACCTGAGGGCACTTGGGAAACGAACGATATGTTCAGCCCCATGTCAGATTTCATTAAAAAAATATTAAAATTGGTTTGCTTTTTTTTTTTTTTTTTTAAACCGATTTTAGTGCAGAATTCTGCTGGAGCAGCACTTTTAACTTCTGCATTTTGAAAAAAAAACATTTTCTCGCAACAGTATGCCTTTAAACTGTCATTATTAAAGGTACATTAGCAGAATAGCTTTTCCCTCATTCCCAATAGGCAACAAAAGAGCTGATAGTAACCCATAGCAACACTGATGCTTTTTCAGGTGACCAATAATGCTCATTAGTTGCTAAAGGTGAAAAGACCTGTAACAAACTTTGCATCTCTTATTGCATAACCCCATAGTAGTTTTTAAAAAATAAATAAATAAAAACTTAACACTGGCATTCCTTACCCAAGGCCTTGTGGCTCTCTATCCCAGCTGCGGATGGTGTCCCACTTAAAACCCTTCTTTTAGTGCAAGCATTCAGCTGATGAATGGGCAACTTGGCTTTACACATTACTGTTCCTACAAAACAAGAGAACATAACAGCTTTATTTAAAACAAGGCACGCAAAGCTATAAGCAGAGTTGAGCGTCCAGTTTATATAGAGTTCACATAATCATAATAATGCTATTTGATGACGGCATGCATTGAACTGAATATGTCATTATTTTTATAATTTTACACACTCTATTTTTTAATTTTTAATGTGACAGTAGAAGTTTGGCTTTCACACATTTTGTTTAAATGTTCCGAGCATCTGTTGCCTGTGATAAACCTCTTATCTCTTTCAAGCTCTTATTTACCTTCACTCGAGGCATTTCAAGCAGCAATGCATTAAGGACAATGACACATGGGACGTTGTGCTACCGACGATTAATCTCAGCTATAGAGGGCAACATAATTTCCCTGGTTTCCTCTCCTCTAGCTAAAATGCAAATAGGAGCTGGGGAAACATACAACACATAGCTACTTACCAAGGTAGCCTCAAGTTTTCTCACAGGGAAACTTCAGGCAACTTTCCTCAGCGGCTATTCAATTGTTATCCTGTGAAAAGGAAACAAGGAATGTTTTGTGGCCTATGTAGCTGAGATTAATGTCAAGTGACATTGTCGGACTTGGGGGGGGGGTGTCTGGAGCCACCCCAACTGCAAACCCCCCACCCCTTCTTCCCCCATCAGTGCACACCTTCCTAGCTTTATGCATACCCCACACAGCCTCAGGCAGCTCTGAGGACCGGGTTTGTGCCAGTGGTGGTCCATGAGAGCTGGGGCCCAGTACGAATCAGGCAAGTGACAAAATGTCCCATAAATTTTCGACCTTTTAGATTACAGATAATTAATATTGCTGTTTATATACTGAATCTTTGTCATAAAGCAAAATTATCTTTCTGGTGTTTTCCAGAAAGTAGAATAGTTCAAGAAATGTATATTGATATACATTTTGCCACCTTCGGACATAAATTATCGCAGAGAACTACTGGATAAGCAAAATCAAGAAATGGAGTGGTTAGACAGAGCTTAATAAGAGTAAAGTATCAAAAGGAAAAAAATTATTTGACTAGGACTATGTACATAGAATTAGACTAAAAACAGAAAAGGTAGAACGTTATCAGCACGAATATTCTAATTCATGTTGCTGTGCTATTAAAGTACAAATATTGTTTCAACTGGGGTACGCTTAACAGCAGGGTTTTGATATTGTTGTGTTATATTAAAATCATATACATACTGTTGTGATATAATAATGTAATAATACACAAACATATAACTGGGTGTATAAAAAAAAACTTAGGGGCAAATTTATCATTCACGAATTCGAGGGTTTTTAGCCCTCATATCAGGCAGAAATTCGAATGTTGAATGAAAATTGAATATTTTTAGGCTATTTTCCGACCGCTATTCGATTTTTCGAAAAAATTGTACGATCGAACAGCATCGTTCGATTTCACGAAAAAAATAGTAAAATCTCGTCCGATTGTTCGAAAACAATCGAGGCGTTCAATCGTACGAATGCTATTCGACCAGGTAAAAAAAAGCCTATGGGGGGTTTCCCATAGGCTTCTATTGCTATTCGGTAGGTTCAATCTGGCGAAGTAGGCAGTCGAATAAAATTTTGAAGTTGAAGTACTTTGATCATCGAATGATTCAATCTATTTGATACGATCGAATTTTGCATATTCGATGATCGAAGTGGCCAAATTTGCATATTCGATAGAATCGTATGATCGAACGTCGAATTATTCACATGAATTTTGTTAATCTGCCCCTTAGTGGGTATTTTACAAGGTGGGTTCTACAGCCTGCATCTCTGCTGACACAGTGCTCGGTGTTGACCCCTCTCTGCCCAGGTTATGCCGTCTTTGACCCAGTAATTTTCTAGGAACTTCCGAGTCTACTGTACAGCACATGGTTATTACAGGGCAACCTTTACTGTCAACCACAGTTGTAATAAACGCATTGGAAAGGACATTATTATAACAAAATCTATTATACAGAGCATATACCTCAAGGTGCTTCTTGTAATAATAAAACACAATATTCTGGAGTACTGTAGTTAAACAAATACTTTTCCTTTTTTTCATGACCATGCAGATGTGGCAGGGGATGATAAAAAAAATAAGGATATTTTACACTGCTATTGGCTCTTTCAGAGGTTACTCTTTTTGACAACTTCGGAATGTATTTGCCCACAGAAATGCAAGCAATCTTTGATGTCCAACTCGGAGACGGATATAATTCTACAGAATGTCTGAGTTAGACAGAAGCTGCAGGCACTGGAAACAAGCCAGATGAAAAAAAACATTATTAATTATTTCCATCAAGAGATGGACTTCTGCACAGTCTGGTGCACTTACTTCAACATCCATACCAAGAAGGAAATGGTGTAACACAGATGCTGTCATTGAACCTACAGCTGAAACATCCTATAAAGTAATGTTTTCTATTTGACATTTTGTTGGAGTCTTTAAGTTCTATTGATATACAACATATTTAAAAACAACATGTAGATATTAATTGGACTAGAGCGAATTTGAAATTATGAGGAAATATTTATGATGCAGTGATACTGTATACCCTTGTTTTTTGGCATGCTGCCCAGAAGATGCCGAACTGGGGATATATTACTATAATAACTAAAAAAAAAAGGAGACAGAATCCACAACATATATATTTTAACACAAGCTACAAGCACCTAATGTACCAGAGGGTAAAGACACACTACAGTTGGGCAGTGTGTAAAGTATACTTGCATATAGTAAACATGTTATCTTTTATGCATAACTTTTCTAGGTACATTGACATTTTAAATAGAGATTTTGTTAAATTAAAAAGGCATATAATGCAAAAGCCATATAAAAATGAATAATGAAGTACAAGTTAGAAAGCTGCTTAGAATACATTAGTCTAGGAGATAATAAATATTCATGTTTAATTACTGCCTCACATCTATCATCAATGCAATACATTTCTTCATACAGGATGGTCAATACCATAATGCAGGTCATGCTGACTTAATTTAAATCTGCACATCACAGAAAAACAGAAAATCAATGTCAAGGGGACAATGTTACCACAATTTGTTTGAGCATCTGATATGATACAGGTACATATAATCACTGATCACATTATTCGACTCCAATTCAGCTCATATTAAAGTAAGTTTGCCAACAGTATAAAACCATCCATTACGTACATTTAAAAAACGTTTAGAGGATTTATTCATAAGTATTTTCATATTCCAATTTATAGTTCTGAAGTGATGGAATTGCAATGGCATCACTTCTGCAGCAGAATATGGTCCTTTGAAAGACCACTATAGGCCCAGCAAAACCACAGGCAAAAAGTACATTCTACACATGATGTCTTCATTGAATTCATGTTAACCAAGGGGGGGGGGGTATACTTCCTCTTAAAATTACATGAGTACAGAATGAACACAGAAAAACTGCTTGATTTTCCTCCCATCTAAGGTATTCTGCAGTTTTGTGCTGGGGTCCAGAAATTGTTTTCAAGTGGTGAAGTCTGGGCCCTAGTTACATGTCTGAAAACTGTGCTGAAAATCCTGAAGTCAATATTTTCTCCACTAATTAAGGGTCTTGAAGAACTGAAACGGTTTTCAATACAAATACATAAGTCAATTTGTCCTCTCAGAGCAGTTGAACAGAATTCTGCTTTATGCAGTGTTGAAGCCTAACAGCACTTAGCTCTAATGCTCCTCTGAATCCTTGCAACAATATACTGTATAAAATTCCAATCATTGGAAAAACTCAGCTTTTAAAAAAACAACATCTCATAGATACAACTATTTCATGTGATCATGCAAACAAATTCTATAGAGAATCACATGATGCATACCATAACATATTATAATCCAATAAGGAAACCCGAGAACCCAACACAATCACCCAACCCTTAAAATCTGCACAAATGCATAGTGTCATATAGTCAACATTAGACTATAAAGAAGTTTCAGTATGCAAACAAAATAATTTCGCCTTTGCATTCACAACCTCCATTCACCATTCTGAATACATATTTTGATACATTAATACAGCAGTATATATAGCTTCAGTTCTTATGTTTTGTAATTCTATGTGAGGCAAACGAAAACATGAATACTGCTATGCACTATTTGCAATTTGTGGCATCCATAATCTATTGATATTATTAATGCAGTCAGAAATATTCTTTTAATCAATAAGACCTTATCACATGATAAAATCTTTACCGGAGTATTTTGAAATCCAGATTTGTCCTCACAATACACTAGGAATATTCCTTAGGAGAATGTGGCTCAAGGGAAAAATACTCTATAGAATTACAACATACTGCAGCACAACAAAGTTATTACTAACTTAATAAATGAAATGCCTTATTCTAGTACTAACGGAAAGAATGCCATTGCATCTGCTCCACTATTACACATGATCTGTCAATTGTTTCACTTAGATGCTCCATTCAACAATTAAAATGAATGATTCAGTGGAGTTCAAGTAAAGGCATGTGTCCCCTGCTGAACTTTCAGGTTTATGATTTCATTTAAAATGTAAAAACTTCATATATGAAGGAGCGCTTTGTCCAATTTCTTCTAATAATACTCTCACTAATTATAAGAACATCAATGTTCCTTTGCAATCATTGAGGTGGTGTGATGCTATAAATCTAACCCCAATAAGTCTTCCTTTAAACAAACTCACACATCCTGCTCAGTTGGGTTGCATTGGGCATTGTGTGTGATTGTTCTGGTGGGTACCATATTGTTTGCCAAAACCTAGTTATGTGGTAACAGGCAATAAACACTGCAGTCACTAGTGGAACTAGAAAAGCACTAGAGAACAAAGTGCCAAGGAGGTAGTGCCCCAACACTAAAAGGAATTCCAGATCTACAATAGGGAGGAGGAGGACTAGAAAATATGCCATTACAAATAAAATATTACATGATAAAAAAAAAAGGCCATGAGGGCCAGCAGGATTTTAGGGGGCGGCATGCTGCCCAACAACACCCACATTGGTTCAGAAACACTGGGGATGAGCAGGAGACATGATAGTTTTTTAAAATTTCCCGTACAACAATCCCCATTGCTGCAGTCCTAATGATGAAAATTTGAACAAATAAAATGGAGGGGGGAAGGGGGGACGAACAACAGCGGGCCTAGGGATGATCACTATGTAAGTCTGGCCCTGATGTAGATAGGCGTTATCTGACTAAAGCACAGGGTTGGACTGGGGGGCCCGGGGCCCACCAGGGCTACTACCCCAAGGCCCCCTCTGACCCCATGGTGCGCCAGCGATGTGTGCGCAGCACCGCATTAGTACATATGCTTGTGGCACCGCTGCTCTGCGCATGCATAGTGAGCTAAAAACAATTTGCTGCGACCTCCGACAAAGGAGGGTGCTGACCTGGGCCAGCGGGGCCTACAAGAGTCTGGGGCCCATCGGGTTTTTTTTTCCCGGTGCCCTGCCGGCCCAGTAAGACCCTGCTACAGCAAACAACAGTATCTGTACCTGGCCTTCTTAGTGGGGAGGGGCACACAACACTGGCAAGGGGGGCTCAAGCTGAATATTCATTAAGGTATGATAAGGGGGATTGCAGGTACTTTTCTAGATACACCTGAAAGCCAAGTTCAGTTAGGCTGAGATTTAAAAAGAAAATTATTAGCTAGTCTGAATTACTAAATTTGTTATTAGCTATGTGGGGAAAGTGAGGCTTCATATGAAAAAGTCTGAAAATCACTGCCATATACTGATTTCTTATATTGATGCAACAAAATAAAATTATCATGGTCCTCTAACAATTCTAATAGAAACGGGATTCTGGCATTTATCCATCAATTCATAAGTTTGAAAAAAGAACAAACTTTCTTATCCCATAGGAAAAAACGTTCCACAGATTTAAATAAATTCTTCCTTCAGATTAGATTTGCACTGAGTTTGTAATAGTATTAGATATAAAGCAATATAAAACCATTAATGCAGTTTCTTTCTGCATACTCCGAATAATTCTTTCATTTCCTTGTGGGAAATGGTGAAGACACAAACAACATTTTAAAGGAATGGTAACCTGAAAAAAAATCAAGTTGTATCAAAGCAAAGATTTGGGAATTTGTTATCCAGACTGCCTGGGACCTGGGGTTTTCAGGATAAGGGATTTTTTATAATCCGAATCACCATAATCTACAAAAAAAAAAAAATCAATAAAACATCAATGAGGGAATGTAATAAAAGTCGGTAGCGGAAAAACTAATCACAATGCGAAAAGTTATGCCTCTGCGCAAACAATTTTTGCTTTGTGCGAATTTAATAAAGCTTTTTGCGAACCCGGAAACTGTTAAGCGACCACTCCCGACAGTGGAACAGAGTTTGCGAATTTTACAGCTTGTGCCAATGCACAGTCAATGTAATTTTTCATACTGAAAAAGTCATTATGTTTGCTCCAAAAGATTACAACACCTTCAAGCACTTCTTAAGAGTGTGCAATTAAAATTCACAATGCAATAACAGTTTAAGGAACAATATTACATTCTGAGATGGGGATTTTTAATCTTCTTGATGCGTATTATTTGGCTCTTTGCAAATTGAATTACATTCCCCCAAAATGAACCCATTAGGATCATCTTGACTACAGTAAGGGGCACGTTTACTATGGGTCGAAGTAAATATTCAAATAAAATGAAAATGTTTAAGTAATTTAGGGCTACTTCGACTACTGAATAGGCCAAAATTTGATTCCAACAGAAAAGATTCGAAAATCTGACAAGTTGAATTTCTGAATTACTGGCCCTTTAAAATCCTTCAAATTTGACACTTTGCCACCTTAAAGCTGTCGAATTACCATTTTAGCCTATGGGGGACCTCCTAGAACCTGTCCTGAATTTTTTTCTAAGTCATAGGAATTAGAAGGATTTTGAGCAAAATCGTTCAAATCGTTTGATTCAAACGATTCGATCGAACAAATATTTTACAATCGAAAACAGACCTATTCGATCGAATTAGTTCAATTTTCAATTGAAAATGCCCTTTAAAAAAATGCGATGGTCGAATTTCCAAAGTTTTTTCACTTTGAAATTCGACCATTAGTAAATCTGCCCTTAAGGATTTTTTATGTCTTAGTTAGGGTGAAGGACAAAGTACTGTTTTATTATTATTATTAGAGAAAAAGGAAATAATTTTGTAAAATGTGAATTATTTGGTTAACATGGGTCTATGAGAGATGACTCTCTTTTAAGTTGTAACTTTCTAAATAATGGGTTTCCAGATAAGGGATCCCATAGCTGTAGTAAATATATAGTGTACTGCTGCTCTGCACTGGTAAAAGTTCTGTGTTTGCTTCAGAAATTCTACTAAAGTTTATATAAACAAGCTTCTGTGTGGTCATCGGGGCAGCCATTCAAACTAGAAAAAAGGAGAAAAGGCTCAGGTTACACAGCACATAAAAGATAAGCCCTGTCCAATACAATGGTGTTTTAGCAGCAATGTAACCTGTGTCGTTTCTCCTGTTTTTCTAATTTGATTGGCTGCCCCGTGGCTACACAGCAGCTTGCTTATATAAACTATACTAGTCTGCCACCAAGGCAGCAGTATATTGTATTTTTACATGTATGTAGGTTACTGTTCCTTTAATACAATGTGTTCATGCAGTAAGAAAGAGCAGCAGTTTCACCTTACTCTTACAACTACACAAGACTAAAGTCAAAAGATTTTTTTTTTCCCACTACCGCCAGCACTGAAGCTTTGCATTTAAGGCTTATCTCAAAACAATGAACATTTTTATGAGCTTCATTTAGAATTTAATTTAGATAACCAATTCATGGTCCATTCATATCTCTTAGTACTAAACAGATCTTTAATGTCTAATTATCATCTTCCTCTGAAAAGAAAGTTACTGGTATTGTAATGCATAATAAGTCTTCCTTTTCATAACGACATTTTCTAAGGATGACCTTAAAAAATGCTAAAAATGCCTAGTATCTAAGACGGTAAAGGCTCTCTGATGCCCGAATTTCTGTTTGATTTAATATGCTGCGATTTACACAGTATATTTTGGGAGACAGAAGCTATAAATGAAGAGTAGCTTTTGAGGAGCAAGATGAAAGGAGTATAAAAGTCTGGGTACAATGTTTTTTGCAATTACTTTACATTTTTTATTTCTTAGCATTTTTTCAAAATCTAAGTTTAATGTTCCTGTCTCTGGTGTTTGAGTCTGGCAGCTCAGTAATCTAGGAACAGACTTGGGGGCAAATTCACTAAGATGCGCAAATTCGCTAGCGTTCGCCGCACTTCGCCAGGCGAATTTTGGCCAGAGCTACACAAATTCACTAAAGTAAGAAGTTACACTCAGGACGGCGAACGGTAGTGTAGTTGCGCTAGTGTTACTTCTCCAGGCAAAGCGCAGTTACGCTAGCGATGACCAATTTGCATATGGCGGGAACTTATAATGTATAATAGAAGTATATGTTACAGCCACTACATTCCACTACACAAGCCCAGGAAACCTTTAATAAATTATATAAAGTTGTCCTATTGCCCTACATGTGCCCCCTGTATAGTTAAGTTGCCATATGTTAGGAAATGTAGGGGGGAAGGGGGGAAGAAGGGGGGAAGAAGGGTAACCCCTCCCCCCCCAAAAAAAAAAATCGATCTTTTTCAGACTATCACCCTACAATGGTAAAACACGCCAGTGTTTTTTTGGGACAGAAAAATGTTACCATGTTTTTTTTTCAAACTCCTATCTATTGTATTGAACTTCGCCTGGTCTGACCAGGCGAAGTAAAGTCTAACGTAAGTGGTAACGTTCAGTAAAATTTTGATCCTAGTGAATTTGCGTAATTACGATCGTTCGTCAATGCGCAAGTTCGCCTGGCGTAAGGGTGCGAAGTTGCGCAAGTCTATCTACTTCACTAGCGTTTTGTGAATTTCCGAAGTTATGAAATGACATCACGCTGGCGAATTAGCGCTAGCGTTAGACGCTTCACTCTTTAGTGAATTTGGGCCTTGAAACGGTTACAGTTTTGCAACATTTAGGGGATACATTTCTCAGCAGCATTTCTGCAGTATTAGCAACCATTGTATCGGTTCTAACAGATTAATGAAACCCAGGGATTCTGCTCAGCAGGGACAATGATAAGAAATTCACCAACTAAATAAAAAGTAAACTGAATAATGAAAAAATCAGTAAAGATAATCTGTCCATTTTAGCTACTTTCTTGGCAAATGCTGCTTCAGTACAGGAACAGAGTGCAAGAACAGTGTATTTGGGTATTGCAAATGCCACACCCACACATCATGTTAATTCTGTTTGGTTCTGGTTTCCAAGTATTATCCCTGCACATAAATTTGTGAATTATCCCTGAAGTGGTCTTCAGGTTACCTGAAGCAAGAAGTTTTTTGTAAACAACAACCTCTCTACTTGCTAATGATTTCCCTCTACGTCCCTTGTGGTTCCAGGTAACGGTTTTTGTAATCAGCTCTGAAGAAGGAACTACAATGTTCTGAAAGTTTGCTGTGATTATCATCTGAGTTAGCCAATAAAGGAATCACCTTTACACCACTTTTGTTATGCTTCATATCAAAACTTCTTCCAATACGCCCTTCTACACCTGCAGCTTTAATCACCCTGCTTGAATATACAGTCATAAGTGACCCTAGAAGGAACATGGTCAGTGTAATGCCTGCTAACCATCCACCACTATATTATATTGAAGATCTCTGAAACTTTTGCCTTTTCATGGTTTATCCCTTAAAGCCAACCCCAAAAATATTTTTTTGCCTAATAAAAGAAAACATGATTCTAAGATTTTTTTTTTGTTGCTTCATCCATTTGCCCCATCCCTACACCCACCCCTATAAAAGCATTAATTTTGTAAAGGTTATTTTCTATATAATGAAAACCTCAACACAGATGAAGGGTTCCCAGCATGAGGACAGAGATATAATTGTTTTGTACATCCTTAAATTTTGCTAATCAGTGTCAAGATATTTATAGCATAGCAGATTGTGAATGACTGTGAGCACTGCCACCCTGCTACTCAGCTTCAGGCTCATTCTTTGCTTGATGAGTTATTGACTTAAAGCATATCACAAATATCTGTGTGCAGAGCCTGTGGGTAGAACACTGCAGTACTGTATTTAAAGCGATAAAATGGGGAAATACAAATAAACCATCATAATGGGCCACTGGTAGGTTTCATTTCGAAAAGATCCTCATCAGCCAGAATTGCGGTGTAATCAATGAATTTCTGTGTTTTGTAAAGATTCCAGAGACTCCGTAATTATTCTGTACCTGTTAAAGAGGTTGTTTTGGCAGAGGTTATATATTTATAGGTGCTGCCTAAATGGACATGTTTCATCTAGCACTGGATCCTTCAAAATCAAAATACAAGCAACATGCAAACTATTTGTTTTGGTTTGTTACATTCAGGCACAGACTGAGAATTAAAATAGGCCCTGGCATTTCAGGTACACAGAGGCCCAAACATCCCCCCACCAGCCCACTAAATACTGACTTTCTACGGCACCTTATAGCAGCCCCTCTGGCATTTGCCATTTTTAAAATAATTTATTCTCAATCCTGATCAGAATGGGAAGGATAATACTACTAGTAAAAGTTTTTTTTTTTTTTTTTTTTTTTTTTTTTTTAAGATCAAGAGGGAAACAAGGTTTACTTGACAACAAACGGGGTGTGCGTATGAGTAAAAGAGAGAACCAATTTAAAGTAGTAGTTCGCCTTTGCGTTAACTTTTCGAATGTCATAGAATGGCCAACAATAAGCAACTTTTCAATTGGGCTTCATTATTTTTTTTTTTAATTTTCAAATGTGGGTCACTGACCCCATCTAAAAATAAAATGCTTTGTAAGGCTACAGATGTAGTTATTGGTACTTTTTATTATTCATATTTGTATTCAGGCCTCTACTATTCATATTCCAGTCCCTTATTCAAATCAACTATGCATGTTGCTAGGTTAATGTGGACCCTAGCAACCAGAGTACTGAACTGCAAACTGGAGAGCTGCTGAATATAAAGCAAAATAATTCAAAACCCCCAAATAATAACCACCAATTGCAAATTGTCTCAGAATATCCCTCTCTACATACTAAAAGCTCATATTAAAGGGCACCAATCATAACTAAAATCATTTACTAAGTAAATACACTGGGGTAGATTCATCAAAGAGTGAAGTTCCACCAATAGAGGGAAATTCTGCAGCTCTCAATTCATTTCTATGGGATTTTGCAAGGCGTATTCATCAATGGGTGAAGTGAAAGTTCACCCTTTGATGAATACGTCTTTAAAAATCCCATAGAAATGAACTGAGAGCTGTGGAATTTCCCTCTAGTGGCGGAACTTCACTCTTTGATGAATCTACCCCACTGTGTCAAAGTTCAAGAAATCCGATTTTTAAAACAGAATTGTTTGTATAATGTAAATCAGCTCAATATACCTGCTGCAAAATCTCCCCTATTTCCACTGCTCTACTTGAGGCAGGCATCTTGGATTTCACTGGCTCCTCCTACCTATATCTTCACAGCCAACTGCAGCTCTGAAATCTCACACATGCTCAATTGAAATTTCTTGCTTGCCTAATAAACCTAAGCGATTTTCAGATCTGCCAAACTTCTGTGTTAACTGCTGTTCAGTAGTGCTGCCACCTTCTGGAAGTTAGTGTGTGCCCTTCGTTTGCATAATGAAATCACCTGCAGGGGATAAGATAGGGAAATCTCATGATACTTCTAGTGGAGGATTTTACTAAAGCTAGGCATTCTGGTAGAATACTCAGGACAGTGCTACAATCTGAGCATGCTCCTGAACTCATTTGTATGTTGTAGTCACAGTATGGACTCCCTCAGCGAAAGAACCCATTGGACAAAGTATGGGTTTATTTTAAAAAAACTGTATATGTAGTTTGATTAAACATGTTTAGGTTGTACTGGTCAGATTGTTAATATGTGTTTGATTTTGGCTGTGATCTGTGCCCTTTAAGGGGAACAGTGATCCCCAACCAGTAGCTCGCGAGCAACATGTTGCTCTCCAACCCCTTGGATGTTGCTCCCAGTGGCCTCAAAGCAGGAGCTTATTTTTGAATTACTGGCTTAGAGGCAAGTTTTGGTTGCATAAAAACCAAGTGTACTGCCAAACATTCTCTCCTGTAGGCTGCCAGTCCATATATGGATTACCAAAAAGCCAATCAGAGCTCTTATTTGACATCCCCAAGGACTTTTTCATGCTTGTGTTGCTCTCCAACTCTTTTTTCAATTTAAATGTGGCTCACGAGCAAAAAAAGGTTGGGGACCCCTGCCTTAAAAGAACAAAATTAAGTTAAAATAAATGAGGTCTTACAAATCATATGTTAATTGTTCAAATGTAAATTCAGATGTGAGATCTATCACACCTGGACCATGGAAACCGTGCAAAACCTGCCAAATTCATGTATAAGTCAATGGCAGAGGTCCATTGAGTCATTAGAAGAGGTTAATAGCATTCCTGACATTCAAGAGTTTTTTTGGGAGAAAAATTAGATTCATGCTAATCGAATACAGTTCGAATTTCTGGGTCGGAACAATTTGATTGAATATTGGCCATTAGCAATTTTTTTCTTAAATAACCTCCCAGTCGAATTGTGTATGGAGTATATTTGAATTTTCAAAAACTCAGATGAATTTGAAATTCAACCTTTGATAAACGAGCCTCTAAATGTACATTTTAAAGGGAATGATCACCTTCCAAACACTTTTTTTCTGTTCACTTTTTTCAGATTGTTCCCCAGACAGCAATAAAGACTTTTTTTCAATTACTTTCCTTTATTTATTTATCTGTTTTTTCAAAATCTAAGTTTAAAGTTTAATGTTCCTGTCTCTGGTGTTTCACTCCATCAGCTCAGTGATTCAGGTGCAGATTCTAAACGGTTGTAATTTTGCAACATTTAGATACATTTCTCAGCAGCATCTCTGGAATATTAGCAACCATTGTATCAATTCAAATTCAACTGCCTGTAATGAAACTCAGGGATTCTGCTCAGCAGGGACAAAGATAAAAAATGTATCAAGTAAATGTATCAATTTAGAACAGTTTACAGGGTCAGCGACCCCCCCCCCCCCCCCGAGCTGCTTTAGAAGGTGAAAAATTACACTTTACACTTCAATATTGGGGGGAAAAAATCCCACATAGAAAATAGAAAGTAATGGGAAAAGTAATTGTTTCTTGTGATCTGAAAACAACTAGTTGTTTGAAGGTGAACAATCCCTTTAAGGGAATCTCTTTTTCTCCTTCACACCAATTGTGTTGAGGTAAAGATGTTAACTTATTTGCTATGAAACTACTTAAAAAATATATCTTGGGAGAAAAACAATCTTGTGACTGAGGGGAGTGGATTACCCCTGCACGACGTAGAGGATTGTCTCAAAAATGGTTATTATAAGATTGGTGAAAGCTATGATGATGAGGCTATAATTAACTACTGGTGTAATAACCTAGGAGTAAAATCTACCCCTCATCTTCCAGTGTATAAATTTACATGAAACTTATTTTTTTTTTTTTTATTATTTAAATGAACCATCAGGATTTATAGTGAAAATGTCTTGAGGCATTAATGGCAGCTTTAAAATATTTAAATCAGATAAAAAGAGTCATACCTAAAATTTTAAAAAATGCTATTGAGAGACACTTCAAAAATGTTAAAGGGATTTGTTGATTTAAAAAAAAGGAGGTGGAGTTTGAAGGTATCCAGTTTAAGGGTTGCAACTTTTCTACCCAACGTCCTTCCCAATATCCACAAAAATTCAGTAAAACCCCAAGGTAGACCGGTAGCTTTGGCCGACTGTAATTTAACCAACTTCTTGTGGTATAATATAGATATAATGAAGTGACTGACACATCTAGACCAATGTGAGGGACAGCTTTTTTTAATGATAATTTGCAGCAGAGTTTTGTTTTTAGTTTGGGTTGATAAAGACACTATGTTAAAAGAGTAACCATATGCCTTTGTTAAGCATAGACAAAACACACATCACAGCTTTTTAAACATGCAGAGAAGGTCAAAACTTTGGTATTCGTTAGCATCTGTGCAGTCTTTTTAATGGGTCATTGAGGTTTTCTAAATATATTAGAGACTCTTTATTCACTCTAGTCTGTCTGTAAGATATCCAAATGTTGTGTTATTATAGGTTAAATAGCCACTTATAGACATTTATGTTTTTGTACTGAAACAAATTGTGAACTAGATACCAACAATAAAACATAAATGGGGGAATGTAATAAAAATCGGTAATGGAAAAAAATATTTGCAATGAGAAAAGTTATGCCTTTGCACGAAGAGAATATAGCTTTTGCGAACCTGGAAACTGTTTAGCGACCACTTTGGACAGGGGAAGAGGATTTTGAAAAAATATTTACAATGCCAAAAGTTTAGAATACATTTTTGTGAATTTAATTTAGAATTTAATAGAAGAAGAAGGTTGTGAATTTCATAGTTTACGCAAGTGCGCAGTGACTGTAAATAAACTTCTTACTGAAAAAGTTATGTCTGCTATTCAAGCACTTCTTAAAAGTGGGCAATGCGCAATTAAAATGTGCAATGCAATAACAGTTTAAAGAAGAATATTACATTGTGAAATACAAATTTTTATTCTTATTTGTGCAATTGTTTTGCTCTTGGCGACTTTTATTACACTCCCCCAATCGTGGTCTATTTTCTATGTGATGTATAGACACAAAAGTCGAGGTCTAAACTGGGTAGCAAGCCCAATTGCCCCCCCGGCTCCATACTTTATCTTTAATTTGTTCTTTGTTTCTCTGTAATTGTGCTGAGCAGCATATTGCAGCAGTACACATGATTTCTAACCCATAGAGAACTTACCATATATAACACAGCAAAGAACTGAAGAGGGAGACCCACAGGAGGGTGACCTACATTTGTGCTTTAAAGTACTATACTATTTGACTTAGCTCAGGCATTTTGCAAAAACATAAAATAGGAAAAAAATAAACCAGTTGTCAAAAATAGACTTTGCTGTTCACTTGGAGCCCACAGAGAATCATTGGTTAATGCAGGCAATATGTTAGTTCTGATTAAACACTTAACTGTGGATAAGAAAAGAAGGGGTGTGAAGTGCAAAAGACAAAGTACACTGATTAAAGCTCTCTGTATAAAGGAGGTGTAATTACTTTTCAAATATCTGATCAGACCTTCTTCTGTTGTATCTATCAAAAGCCTATTACAAAGAAAAAAAAAAAAGACATTCAATGACCCAGAAAACTCTTTATAATGGAACAGTAAGGGATAATATCTTGGTCAACAAGTCCCTTTGTAATGCAAATATAATACATCTCACTCACAAATAATGTACACGTTTGCTCACTGCAGTAAGGAGAAAAGAGGTAACATTATTGAGAGTATTATCTAAAAGTATGGATGACCAGTGAGCAATGCCTTGGGTGTTTTTCTGTCCTACACATTTCTGGAAGCAGATTAACAGTGGCCTGTATCACAGAACATGTAAGAGCACTGTTTAAAAATATACAGATGCAATTTGATTTTCCTATTTCCTTTTGAGTTTCTCCTCTGGGTACAAACAGTACATCATTAATTCAATAAGAAACAGTAACGTTCCACATCTGCCACCTTGTTGATCCGAGTTCTTCAAGATTGTCTGCAGTGAGTTGCTAGGCAGTCTCAGAGCCACAAGAGCAGTAATTGATAGCGAATTTCTCTATATCGATGTGCTAAACAAAAGGGGTGACTTTCTGAAGCTGTGTAAAGAAGCAGCAGCTATGGATTAATGAGCTCGTGGATACTGCAGTCTCCAAAGGCATCTATGGCATAGATCAACTGCAGTGAAGACTGTATTCTCATTAACGGCCATGTCTGTCACTTAGGGCACTTCTAGCAGGAATATCTTCTATACAGAACACAAGAAGGAAATGCTAAAATGCTCTGAATAACCCATCTATGATAAATATGTTGAAATATGTCTACAATCAATATAATGACAAGTCAAGACAACTGAACAGGGAGAGAGAGAGTGAGAGAGAGATCCCCTCAAACACTAAATAGATTTTGACATCTACAATCCTTGTAAGAAAATTGCAGAGGCAGGGGGTATATAAACCTCTTTTACGGAGGTTTCTCTGCATTATTATATACAATATACATTTTTTGGGAAAGCTAAATATAATTTTTATACCTCTTTTGCATCTTACTCACATCTTCATTTGCAAGTAGGTTTGCTTATGTATGTTTAGATTAGATCATGGACTCAACAATGTAACCAGAGTTAGTTTACAGATAGAACATTTCCCAAGCCCCATTTCAGGGAAGTCAGTAGGGGCCAGTTGCATGTGATAGATCAGGGTATTGGCAAATGTCTTCCATTACTTTTATTAAGCAGGTTTAGACGTATGAGCTAGAAAAGGCTCATATGGCCAGTGTTTCAATAACAACATCACATCAATTCAAACACAATCTGAATTTAACGAATATCAAATACCATTAAAAATCACTTTCTTTAACATCATCTCCAGTAGTTTCATTTGCTGGTTTTAAGGGGCATATTTATAAAAATATTGTCTACCAGGAAATAATATGAACATTAAATAAACCCAATAGGATAGTTTTGCCTCCAATAAGGATTAATTATCTCTTAGTTTTTATCAAGTACAAGGTACTGCTTTATTACTACAGAAAAAAAGGAAATATTTTATAGCAATCCGGATAATTTTATTATAATAATAATATTAGTATTATTTGGAAAAAATGTCTATGGGAGATGGCCTCCCTGTAATTTCTTGATAACAGTTTTACTGATAACAGATCCTATACCTGTAGATGTATATGATATTAAACACACATGACAGCGATCCAGTTTATGTGCCCGATAAGCAGTGCTCTAGGTGTTCATCATCATTCTTTGCCATAACCTTGTGCAGGGCTGGATTTACATAGTGGGCACCCCTAGGCTGGCTGTTTGTTGCCCCCTTTTATTTGTTCAAACTTTCATCATTGGGACAGAGCAATGGGAATTGGCACACAGGAAATTTAAAAATCTGAACCAATGTGGGTGTGGCTGGACAGCATGCTACGCCCTAACATCCTGCCACCCTAGGCCCAGGCGGCCTCTCCACAAATCCAGGCCTGACCTTGTGTAGCACAGAACTGTGAGCATGATAAGAGAGAATTAGAAACTGTACAGCATATGCTTCACCAAAATATGAAAGACATTTTTTTCAAACACTCTTTAATATAAATATTACCTTTGTGTTAAAATATGTAAAATTTGCAGGATACTGCAAACTTTATAAAGTAACATGTTTTACTTATTCGACATTTTCAGTTCATGAAGCTGCACGGGTCAATAAATTTCTGTCCCCTACTGACTGAAAAGGCTGGTTTATATGATCTTATATAAACAAGTAAATGAGGCAATTAGGCAAGTTTAAAGAGAGGTGTTAAAGGCAGACACTTTTGAAAATGTTCAGCGCTTAATATGCCATATTTTACTTTGCATTATGATAATTTTACTCTTTCTATTCTAATGACCTCTAGCTTTAAGCCAGATTTTCATTTTGCCTTGTTTAAGGCTTGGCAATATACACGCTATGAATGTTTCATGAAAAAATTGATAAACATTATTTATAAGTAGTTAATAACATCTCTGTATAATTCCCTCGCGAGCAATGTCATTATTGATTTAACAACACATTATGTACAAATAAATAAAGGCCTCCAACTCTATTCCAGCAAAGCCCATCATCAGCAAATAGAAGTCTAAACTCTCAACATAAAACCACAAAATATGACATGCAGTTATGCAGTTGGCAAGCAGCTTCATGTAACCAAGATTTATTTCCTTGGACAGTTTTTTCCGGGAGAAAAGGAAATGACAAGTCTGCAAAGAAGAGTTTTTATAATGAATGTGTTTCTAAACTATTGGGATAAAATATCAAACTGGTAAAAAAAGAACAAGATACCTGTGTTGATACAAATCAAAGACAATGTGGATACTGTAATAGTTCAACACTAACTTGACCTATAGTTACTATTAATTAGGCAGCTGGAAATCACCCATGTCAAGCTTAGTTAAATATTTTCTGATGGAGTTGTCATCCAGCCCTCCCAAAAAAAATCAGAAAGTTAATATTCGTTTTTGTACGCCTCGGCACTTCCTTTTGAGAAGGTTAACAAGGGGTAGAATAAAGGAACAGTTTAACATATATATTAAAAGTTCTTAGAATAGGTTTTTTGCATATATTCTACGGCTAATATCTCAAATGTTAACATTTAACACAAAAAATGTTACTACAATTCTTTCTTCGAGCTTGCCATGTATTAGCAGTTGCCATATAGAACTGAAAAAGGAACATTTGAATGCATGTCCCTAGGTAACCTCTTAAGCATAATATAGATTGGCCTGTCAGTCTGAAATGGGCATATGATGTTTAGCTTGAGGTAAAGAAGCAGCGTCAGCTAATAAGAGCTTCCTGTCTACATTAGTGAAGCATTTATTTTCTACCCACGCCATCTGCCTGTAATCAGAAGGATTTATTTATATCGAAAATATCTGAATCAAAAGTTAATCCCTGTTTTGGGTAACAAGAGATTCCAAATTGTCAGGTTAAAATTAAAAACAATGTCAGACTGGGATGTCCCATCATCCCAACCGCAGAGGTTCCACACACTCACCCCCACACCACTCCACCATGCACTGCCAGCGACAAGTAAAAATTTGAACCCACAAAGGCTATGGTTTTCTCCCAGTTTCTCTGATTACAATCAATTCAAAACAACCTGAAACTTTCAGAAGAATATTTATTAGTGACACAAAGCATAACTGAGAATGTGACTAAAGATTCTCATTCATCCAGGACGGTCATGGAATATTAAACACAAATAACTCAAAACAACAAGACTTGCTGAGAAATTTTAATGAAGACGTTTCACTTCTCATCCGACTCTTCCAACAATCCAATCACAACGAGACATTGCAACTCTTCAGAGAGGGGACATCTGAAATTCAGAGAGGTGTTGATTATGTGTAGTTACTATGATAGGATTACCAATGTGTCATACAACTCCTAGACACAGGTGTTACTTGTGAGAGTTGCATGAATGGATGTGTTAAGAGTTCTGAAACTGCCGGGGTACAGAGATAGAACAGCATTGTATGTAGCAGACAGGTGGTGTTGAAGGCCCTCCTCTGTTCAGGGATGGTTTCTTCACCTTAACAAAAATCGCCTCTTTCAAACCAGCGGTCTTCTTTATCCAAGATTTGGACCTTGCTATCTTCAAACGAGTGTCCCTTGTCTTTTAGGTGTAGAAAGACAAGTCTTGCCTGTAGAGTTTGCCCTCCTATGCTGATCCATTCACTTAGTGAGCAGTTGTTTTGTTTCCCCAATGTATAGATCAGTGCACTCACCGCTACACTTGACTGCGTATACCACATTACTTTGTTTTCCCTTAGGAGTTGGATCCTTTGGGTGTACCAGTTTTTGTCTTAGTTTGTTGCTAGGTTTAAAAAAACACAGGGATGTGGAGTTTGTTGAAAATCCTCCTGAGTTTCTCCGACACTCCAGCTACACATAGAATGACTGTTTAACCTACTATGTGTCTCTGGGCGGTTATTTCTTTTGATGTACCTGTTGAGCTTGGTTGCTGCTGTTTTGACAAAGGCCTAATCTGGGTAGCCACATGCTTTCAAAGCTCCTCTGAGATGTTTATGCGACTTGTCCTTGGACTCAGTATCAGTTGCCACATATTCCGCCTTGTGGTGCAGAGTTCTAATGACACCCAGTATGTGTTCCAGCAGATGGTGGGAATCAAACAACAGATATTGATCCGTATGTTTGGGTTTCCTGTAAACCTCCATTTTTAAGTTACCCCCCTCTTGGATGCATATCAAACAGTCCGAAAAAGAAAGTTTGTTCCCGTGGACATCTTCCCTTGTGAACTTGATGTTATTGTCCACTGAATTACACTTCATTGCATCTGATTTTAACCCAAGTGTCATCCACATATCTGAACTGGGCATGGACTGTAATATTGTATTTCAATAAGGTTTGCACTAACATGCTGTGTTTGTGTGAAAGCAAGCATTTAACAACTCCACAACCACCTACTCCCCACCTTGTGCCAGAGCTTTCCGGCCACCTGGGTCCCCTTTCTCCGCCGCAGGTAAGACAGCAGCTGGCAAAGTGGAGAGGGGAAGCAGACCCAGTGGTCCTGGCCCCCAGTGACCTCAGGGTCGGTTTCCTCTATAGTTGCACAACTGGTGACAATTTCTACAGATGCAGTCACTGGGATTTGTAAGCTAAATGCGTTGTGACTCAGGGCTAATTGAAGAAACTGTGTTATCCCAAGTTATCTTAACTCATTTAATGCATTTAACCTTTTCATTAGCATACCAAAGCACCATTGTTTTCAATGGTGAACTCTTTAATTGGATGGGATGCTGTGACACAATATTCTGTGATAAGTGGGATAAATGGGATAGATGAGTTAAGTCACGACGCATTTAACTTACAAATCCAAGTGACTGCATCTGTATAAGGAACGGTGTAAATGTGCTGGCACTATATGCAAGTAAAGGATATCGGGTAAATAAAAGAATCGATTGTTTTAGATCCTTACACACAGAATCAGGCCCCGACTGGCAACCTGTGGGTTCTGGCAAATGCCAGAGGAGCTGCTTTAAGGTGCCATAGAAAGTCAGTATTTAGTGGGCTGGTGGGGGCTGTTTGGGCCTCTGTGGGGAGGGTTTGGGTCTCTTTGTACCTGAAATTCCGGGGGGTGATTTTGATTCTCAGTCCAGACCTGCACAGAATGTCTGGAATTAATCAGTAGAGGGGTAGACATTCATGCAGCCTAGCCACATCAAATATTTTACTTTGCATTCTAACCTTAGCTTTATGAAGCAGAAGCTTATAAGCACAAAACTGCATAAAGGGCATATTGCTCTTAATAAAAAAGTTAAATATGTGTGAGATCATTAACCCTTAGCCAGTTCTATTTTGTTTTATGTGCATAAAGGATTTGTCTTTGGTCAAGTATTCAGCTAAATCTCTTGAACTGTTTTCAGTATATTACCAATAATAATGGATTAATGGAAAGTGTGTGTGTGTGATCAAGATCATCCTTTTACTGTGCCATGGTATGTCTGTAGGTACACAGAACAGAAAACATAACATTATAATTAAAGGTTAATACAAAGCTTAGTAATTGTTGTTCGACATAAAAATTGTATAAAAGAAAAAAAAAAAAAATTGTACAAAATTCAGGAAAATGTAGTCAGAGAAATGTTATATGCATATTATATAGGTGGGACCACAAAAAAAAAAAATAGATTTCAAATGAGTAAAAACTTTAAATTAAGGGATACAAATTTGAGGTTTCCCTGAATGCAGAAGAAACATAGATGACATTATTATGCACACTTGCCTTCTACATCAACTAACTGAATCAGATCCCTCCTCAGCCCCTTGCCCTGTCTAACCAAGGAGCTGTCTGTGCCCATGTTTGGAAGAAATAGGCAACATGGGGACTTTTATCTATGAAGAACAGAAGTGGCATAGTAAAACTAAGCTTCTCTAACAAGGCTGGCCAATGTATATGCTATTTAAGAGCTAAAAATAACTTCCATGTAATTTCACCTTCTCATTAACTCCAATGCATTTCAGCAAAGTTTTGGTAAAGCAAAATGGCCCAGTTTCACCGATTACTAGACACCACACATCACAGATCATATGTATAAGTACAATATATGTATATATTATTATATATGTATAAACTATAAATCATAATTTTATAAATGTTTATAATCAGTGCATAGTTATATAATTTGTGTCACAAGTCACTTAAATGTTTGTATTATAATAACCCCCTGTTATAAAATATGAGGATATTAGAAGTCACCTTGGAGTTCCATGACATGTATAAAAGAACTTGGCCTTCAGCCTTATATTTTACATAAGGGGGTTCATTATCTCCTCTACACAGTATGTCTGCCAAAGCTGTTACAATGTTCAAGATGTTCTGTCTCTGCTACTGTATATGCAATGGTCATCTCTCATTATTAGATATTACCATTTAAATCACAGTCTCATTAAATTGGCATTTTATATTAAATATTTACCAGATTAGCTCTGGGGACTTTATAAATCTGTGAAGTTCATCATTTCAATGCCACACTATTCGTTGAGATACTGGCTGCTCATCTTTCAGCTTAAACTAGCTCAGGACTAAGTATCCCATAGCTGAGGCCCAGAATGCAGAGTGGGTCTCCAATCCAGAACAAAATTCATTTTGGAGCATATTTATGGGAAAAAAGTTTTGTATGTTATCTTAATAAACTATGGGCAGAAGTTACTTTGCAATATAGCTGATACATTTGGATGACTTCACTCTACTGTACACTGCCATTTTAAGGATCATGGCTGAACAGCTGCAAGCTAATATATTATGATTTAATAATACTTAATAAGAGGAAGGAAGTCCAAACATATAAATCTGTGATTTACTGAAAAGAGAACACACATATACACAACCACAAATCTCTAAACAGATTTATATAACCATTTGATTTATTGATTGGATTTTTGTATACATAAGACACAAATGTCATGAAAAATTCAACACGTATGGAATATATTTAGAGACACAAGATGTTGGTTGTAGTTGCTTTTACAGCTATCCATACACATTTAATTTATTCAGATTTACACATGTGTTGTATATAAAAAGTTGTCTTGGATCCCATCTTCTTGATAAATTTGGGCAAAAATAAAGAAATTAATTAAATGTTCAGCTTTAGAACTCCGAAAATTCCTCTATACCTCTATTTGTCTATTTTGCTTCTGGCAACAGCCACCTTCTTCTATTAGTGAAGTCATAAAACGTTTAACATGCTCCCCTTCCCATTTATAAAATAATTGTGAAACCACCACCATCACCAGTGAGGGAATGCCTATACCTAGAAACAAAACACTTCCTCCTGCCCATACCTAGCATAGACCCAGCTCTCTATTTTGGGCTACTCTCTGAGAACAATAATGCATTGACCAATAATGTTTGGTAATAATGTTTTACAAAAATTTTTCAAACAATTCCACAATTATTACCAAGTACAAGTAATTTTTGAGAAAGAACACAATCACAGATGTCTTCTGCAAGGTACTTTTCATTTTCCCATTTATAATGTCTTTAGTATACACCCCCCTTTCTCCCACACTGATGCAGGCTTTGCCTTGAAAGTAGCAATTTGGCATGACACTTATGTCCATTTACCAGTGCTACAATTTTGCAACTGTAAGGGAAGTGTAAATCCTTAAATTTTACTAAAGCGCATGTAAAATTATTTCTGCTGATTGGTTGCTATGGGTGTCTATTAATACATAACCCCATTTGTTTATGGATAGCCCTAAGGCTAAGGCCAGACGGGGAGATTCAGGGATATTTTGTCGCCTGGCGACTTCTCGCCGCGACTTGTAGCCCCCGAACCTCCCCGGAGCGGCGCGCTTTTTGAAATTGCTCCAAATTGCCTCGCGAGGCAATTGGGAGCGATTTCAAAAAGCGCGCCGCTCCGTGTGGATACGCGCCGGCGTTTTCAAGCAACGCCGGTGCGCTTGGGTACTTTGCTATTCGGGGAGGTTCAGGGGCTACAAGTCGCGGCGAGAAGTCGCCAGGAGACAAAATGCCCCCGAATCTCCCCGTCTGGCCTAGCCCTAAAGATGTACCCTTATCTGTTTTGCATTACAAATACAGTAGCAGGGTAGGTCAACCTGAAACCAGAGATGGCTCTAATGGGCAAAACAATCCAAAAGATACTAGACCATAATGGCTCATGAAAACACAAGGTCTTGAAAGGTCTAGAACAAGAATTATAAGCCATTATATAAAAACTATCTTCTTTTACCAGATTAAATTACCGTCTACATATTCCATGGCTTTGCTACAGTTAGCCCTGTTTCTTAACCGTGGTTTCCAATACACTAGCAAGGTAAAATATGTTGGGAGATATCCATCTGGGGACCCAAGGTTAAGAAAAAGAGATTTAAAGAGAATGTAGAAACCAGTTTGTGATATATTAGAAGAACACATCAAGCCAAAACATTACAGGCCAAACAACATATTTAACAATTATCCTTTTTTTTCTTTTCGGAACAGCTATACAAGATATAAGCATTGAAAACTCCTTATGGAATGCTTTTTGCTGTAAAATGAGCCTAACAGAATTTAATGAGTTGTGTATTTGAACATGTCACAGAATTCTAGTTAAATTATTAACAGCAGAAGCTATAAAAACAATTCATAAAACAGTAGAATCCCAATCTTACATTTTCTATGGGGGCCGCATCAAAATGGCATAAATTCCAGGAAATAATAAAACACGGATTACCCGTGTGGGACTAGAAACATATACTGGGAAAACATAAAACTCAAGGGTGTAAAATCAGGGGTTCTACTGTAAGCCCATTCAGTTGTTAATTATAAACATTGTTATTTTTCCTATTTTTTTGGTTTCAGTGAGAGACTAGAAGATGAATTCGAGATGGTCTGCATAGAAAGATAATAAAAATTAACAGTAACAATAAATTTGTGGTCTCGCAGAGCAATAGTATACTATTTGACCTCTCACACTCAAAAACATGAATGCAGGTTAATCAAACTGACCCTGGTGTGTGTGAATGTGTGTAATACATTGGATCAATATAAATGAAATAATTATATAATGTCAAGGAAACATTTACTAAACATACACAAGAGTTTCATAAACTACTGTAACTATCATTACCTGTAAAATAATTACCACATACTAATGCACTGTATTATATGGGTATGGGATCCATTATCCAGAAAGCTCCTAATTACAAAAAGGCCATATCCCATAGACTCCATTTTATCCAAATTCTTAATTATTTCTTTTTTTCTCTGTAGTAATAAATCTGTGCGTTGTACTTGATCCGAACTAAGATAGAATGAATCTGTATTTTTTTATATTCAGTTTTGAAATCTGACATGGGTCTAGACATTTTGTCAATTTCCCAGCTGACCCGGTCATGTGACTTGTGCCGGAACTGCTTTATGGCAGACTGTTGTTTTTCCTTCTCAATGTGACTGAATAGTACACAGTGGGACATGGGTTTTTACTATTTTGAGAAATGGATTTCAATGCAGAATCCTTCTGGAACAGCACTATTAACTGATGCATTTTGAAAAAAATGTTTTTCCCATGACAGGATCCTTTTAAGACATGAAGTTCCAATTTACAGAAAGATCAATTATATGGAAAACTCAGGTTAAAAGTATTCTGGATAACAGGTTCCATAGCTGTTCTATGTATTTGACAGTAACAAAACATCTACAATTATGCTACAGACAGCAGTGTCAAAGTGAACCTTTGCTGATATAAGATCACTTTCCATTGACAATGGAAAGCATGGCATCAGTAGCTATTGCATTTAAAGGTAACAGTACATATAGTTTGTATCTCCAGAGGCTCCAAGTTAGACAGGATAGTCCCAAATTATGGAACCTTGCATGGAGTGCAAGTTACAAAATGTCCATTTCTCATAACTAGATTTTTTTAAAAAGTCAAGGTTATACATGAAATATTGGGATAAAATATAGTAGAAGTACATTCAATAACAAGTTAAAAACATATTTATATAAATAAAGTGAAGCACAATATTTTAAGGGTAAAGTGGTTTATGATAATAAGGTGAACAAACTGTAATTTCTTGGGTAAGTCAGAAATCTTACCAAGAAACAGTAGTTCATGTAATCAATCATGTCCCTAGTTGACCCAGGATAATGTCCAAAGGAAAATGGATAAAGCAAAGCTAAATACTGCACCAGAACCAGATGGCTCACACACAAGTATATAGTCCTTATAAGGCTTAATTCAGTAATAGCTTGGCTACTGTTTGTAATCCTTAAAGGCTTTCTCTCATCAGGTATTTTGTGCAGTGACTGGTAGATAGAAGATGGAGGTGTATTTATTTATAAGTGAGCTGCTCATCTTAAGAATTACTGTATAAACCTTTAAACTGGACTTCAGTCTTGTTGAATCTGCTTGAAGGGTTATTAAGAGATATATTCTTCCTTTTTAGACTACTAGAGTATTAGCAAGAGCCAGTCTGAGTTTATCAGTGATAGATTCACTGACATATGTCTTTTAGGAAATAACCAAGCAGCAGTTTAATAAAAAAAAAAACAGTTTTACTTAGAGAGTTTTGCAGAGAGTTTTCAACCTCATCCACATGTCTGAAATGAGGTGCTATTTTTTCTGAAATGAGGTGCTGTTTATGTATATAAATGGAAGCACATTATTAAAGAAAGGACACCCATCTGCCTAACATATCATTCCCAAATCATTAATCCCTATTAATATGAAGTTGGTTCTCCCTTTGTGACTTAAACTATCTTTACTCTTCTGAAAAACGCTTTACTATAGAAGTAAGAACATTGCTGTTAATATTCGCCATTCATCCATGAGAAAAATGGGTCTAGGCGCTGATGCTGGGCAGTCATGCCTGCCTTGTGGTCTGTGTTCCAGTTTAAAGGGCACCTATGGGCCGAAAAAATGTCCCCAAACCAAAGGTTTGCGGGCTGATAGAGCCGGCATTCTGGTTTGGGGTTCTAGTAGTCTTAAAAAAAAAAAAAAGAAAAAGCCCCCTGCAGGCGCTGACTTACTCGCACCGAGAGCTCCCTCCCGGTGCGAGCCGCCATGTTTTATGAAGTGCATGCGCAGTATGAAAAGCTGTCCAAAATTGTGGTAGCTTTTCATTTGGCTTATGCGCATGACGTCACATGTGCATGCACTGTCATTGCGGCTCGCACCGGGAGCTCCGTCCCGGTGTGAGTAAGCCAGCACCTGCAGGGGGCATTTTTTTTTTTTTTTTTTTTTAGACTACTAGAACCCCAAACCAGAATGCGGGCTCTATCAGCCCGCACCTTCAGTTTGGGGAAATTTTTTGGCCCATATGTGCCCTTTAAACTGGAACACAGACCACAAGGCAGGCATGACTGCCCAGCATCAGCGCCTAGACCCATTTTTCTCATGGATGAATGGCGAATATTAACAGCAATGTTCTTACTTCTATAGTAAAGCCTTTTTCAGAAGAGTAAAGATTGTTTAAGTCACAAACGGAGAACCAACTTCATATTAATAGGGATTAATGATTTGGGAATGATATGTTAGGTAGATGGGTGTCCTTTCTTTAATAATGTGCTTCCATTTATATACATAAACAGCTTCAAACAAAATTTGCCAATGCACTTGCTTACAGATGGAAATTCAATTCTATGATACCAACTGAACCAATATCTTTAAAAATTCATTATTCAGATTTTTGGTATTTCAAGCAGTTATTTTCAATGCAAAGTACAGTTTACAATAAGCAGAGATCCAGTAGTATTTTATAGTCCAGCACCTCCTCCAATTCATTCAGCCTCTCTCTCTGCTGGATTCCACTATGCAGGGATGACCTGCTGTGATACATCATGTTAAAAGTAGCGCCCTTATCCCGAGTCTCGCGACTGCTTCCTACAGTCTCAGCACTTAAAAGAAAACCAGTGATGTATGACCACTTCATGTATATTATACCAAGTAAAAATGCAAATTTAAATCATTTGGCTATTCCTTCTGTTACTGCCATTTTACAGAAACAAAATAAATGACCCCAAACTTCGCTCCAACGATGCAATGAATAATTGCTGCAGTATATGGAGTTTTCATCTGATATGAATGGTTTTTCAGCACTACATGAGACTATAGCTGTAACTTTTATTCAAAACATAACTAAAAGAACTATATAAATACATCAAATATACCTACTTAATGTGTGCAAGACTACAGAAATATTTTATTGGATATTTACGCTTAATTTTGTGATTTATTCAACAAATGACTATATAAAATGAATAAAATAATATTGCCCTCTGTGTGAGCATTAATATTGCTCAGTGTTTCGCAAGCCAGTGTTTTTCAGAAATATTCAATTTTACCATCTTAATTGATCTGTCCATGTGGCTCGCTCATGCAGGGATACATTTTGTATGATTACGTGAATTTAATAGCAAAAAAAATAGCATCTGTCTGGAAGCTTCTGCACTTATCAAACAAAGGCGTACAGTGCCTTCATTTGTTTATTAGCAAATCCCTCATGGATTCCTGATAAGTGGTTCTGCCATCTAAATCCTCCAGTTTTACAAGAAAGATTTTGCATGTAAGAAAAATAATAAACAGTATCTCCAAACAGTTATTAAGCTCTGCGTGGACTGGACTGCATCCAATTCATCTATATTATTAATACATATTCTTATAAACAGTGCTTAGTAGCATTATACCTTTACTTTACTTAAAATGTAAGGAAAATATTTGAACAAAGGCAAGCCAAAACACAAAAAATAACATCCCTGTCTCTCTTTGGTTGCATAATCAAAGAGGAACAGAGGCAAATGAAAAAGAAGAAACAAGTTGCAATATTACAGATGGAGGAAAAAAAACATGCTGATTGCTAATGGGTTCATTATATGTTATTAGAGTAATGTTTAGTCTGTTTTGTATAAACAGGTAAGAAAAGAATGACACAAGCAGTGTTTTGCCTTAGTGGAAGGGAGTTGTAGAGTAATTATTTTTGGGGTTGTAATGATCACATTATGAATTCAAGCAGATTGTAGGAGTGTCTTGACAAGATCTTGTGTGAGGAAGGTCATATAACGGAGATCTGTCATAGATAGAAGTTGCAGGACTTCTAAGATAATTAATTTTGGTAGAGAGTGTCAATGATAATTTCCTGTGAATTTGTTTAACTGTGACAGTAGTTATGGTGTAAAAGTTCAGGGCAAGGATAGTAACAGGTCATGTCCTGGATCCAATTCCCTGACTGGTTAGAGATTTATTTTCAAAACAAAGAATTTTTTGTTAAATTTAGTCTGTAAGCACTTTACCTAATCACACAAATAAAGTATGTAGGTAGACTATGTATTATAGGACAAATGCCTCATTATTCATTAATATAAAATTATTGTTCCACTGGTAGTGTTGACAGCACAGGCAGAATCATAAAAAAGTATATCTTGGCCAATAAACTTGCAGTTATTCTACATATATCATTCAAAGTTAACCAGGCATTCCAAGTTTGCAATTCAGTGGTCTGTAATTTTTTTTTTTTTTTTACTATTCTTACTTTAAAGGAAAAGCAGAGGGTAGGTCAGATATATTCCAGAGACTTGCTAAATAACTGCAGTCCCATTATAAACACTGATTTAAGCATTGTTGTCTGAGAAAAGCAGCATCAGTCACCGATTCATACTTGCTCCCTCAAAAGTTTCCCTAGCTAATAACCCTGCTCAGAAAACAGAATATATACACAGCACAAGTTTATTATTTATATCAACAAGTAGCAGTACATTCAGTCTATTGGACCTATAACTACTACTTCCGTCCAATGAAGCAAAGAATCCAATACAGAGTAGGTTTGTGGTTAATAATGGGTCAGGACGCAGGACTTTGCTGCAAAAAATCTGAGTGCTTTATTTTGTCACAACATGTTTCGAGCAAAGCTCTCACTCTTGAGAAAGAGCTCAGCACGAAACATGTTGTGGCAAAATAAAGCACTCGGATTTTTTGCAGCAAAGTCCTGCGTTCTGACCCATTATTAACCACAAACCTACTCTGTACAGCACAAGTTGAGGCAATGGTAAACCTAGCGGCAAGGAAACTAACAAAGTAGAAAAGTAGTGACAGTCACAACTTGGAATCAGTCTGTCTGCACCAGAGACCACCAGGACTACAGCACAGACAAGATTAGCCCACCAAGATAAGCACAGATAGAAACAGACTAAATGGATTCATGGAGTGCTATAGCCGAGAAAAGCTGCTTTTTCCACTTTTCCCTGTTATTTAGAAATGTTATTAGAAATATTATTAGAACTTATTTCCTTTCCATTGCTCTTCATTGGCTTTAATGGGACAAGAACTGTTGTGAATGTATGTATGCATAATCTCTGTACAATCTCTTTACAATACGGTGTTCAGAGATTTGTTTTATTTTCATGACTGGTCTGTCTTGAATTTTCTAGCTAGAGTTATTTTTTAAGTATTCCTGCACAAGAAGCGTTGGTTTGCTGTAAAAATAACAAGGTGCCAACAAGACTCACAATAACTTAGGATGTTTGTTCATTTTAATTGAAATACTTTAGGAATAAATATAGTAGGTTTTAGATCTATTTAAATGCCTCAATGTTTTGGAGTGTTAAGAACAATCCCCCTAGCAGCACCATTTATACCCTAGCATAAATATCGATGGGTAAAGAGAGAGGCTGTGCTATAGTTAGCCAAAAATGTAATCTATGAACGCTGGCGTGAGTGGATGTCAATATAGCAATAGTAATAACTAGAACACTACTTTCTGCTGTTTAGCAAAGAATGAACCAGTTATCTTTGTGGTTGTGATCAACTGGTAGTATATCAGGTTAATTAAAGGGATTCTGTCATGGGAAAACCTGTTATTTTTACAAAATGCAAAGTTAATAGTGCTCCTCCAGCAGAATCCTGCATTAAAATGTGTTTTTCAAAAGAGCCAACAGTTGTTTTTTTTTATAATTAAATTTTAAAATCTGACATGGGGCAGATGCATTCTTAGTTTTCCCAGATGCCCTCAGTCATGTGGTTTAAATTTAAGTCACTCTTTAATGCAAGTTGGAGTGATAACACCCCCATCCACCCCAGCAGCCCATCAGCAAAACAATCGGAAGCTAACAGGCTAACAGCTTCCCTACACCTGCATTGCTAAAAATGCTACCATACATTAGTGGTACATATGAGAATAGTGCTTAACAGTGAAATACCCAAGCCTGATTGTGACTCCTCCCGTTACATTGAGTATGAGAAACACCAACTACTGCAGATTCATTGTGAAGTGCTGAAAGCACAGAATTAGGCACAATGGCCTGAGATTGCCATCTATAAACCAAAAGTACAACAAAAAAAAAATACATTAACTGGCCCAAGAATAACCTTTTAAATGGTATAAAGTTATTTGCATTGTACACCCTGTAACATTAACAACAGTTTGTTAGCCTACACAGAAAATACAGCTGAAATTCCAATGAGAAATGAATGCAAAAGTAACTCAGTTCTGAACACAACAATTCATTTGCATAGTACTAATTATTTCAGCAACCATGATATGCAATTGAGTGAGGGCATGTGCAAAATCACTAAAAGCAAGCACTGGCCTGACTCCTGATGTTATGCTGCTGACCTCAGCATCATTATAGAGAAGGAGAGTGGGGGTCAGGCAGATGCTGTAGAACCCAATAATCATCTAAGCACTTACTAAGAAATGCAGATAAAATGATCCTTTTTGTGTGGGTTTTTTTTTTTTGCTGTTTCAGGATCATAACTCTTTTATGCTCATTAAATACACTTTTTTCTAACGCAATTTGTTGCATTGCAACCTGTGTTTGAGAGTTCCATGCTGTGCAGTGAATGGAACAGATAATATGGTTACCAGATTACAGATTCCATTACTTTCAAGCAGATATACCATGAAGTAAGTTCTGAAATTGTGTCATTAGCATACATTTTTCCATTTTCTGGATGGTCCTGGATGAGATCAAAAGTGATCGGAGGACCTAAAAAATCATTACAAACACAAAATACTATCCAAGAGGTGAATTCCTAGTGCACTAGTGAACTTAAGGTCTACAAGTACACAGCAGATTTTCCGTATATTATATTCATTTGCTTCCAGTTCAATGAGATCTGTCTAATTAACCTCCAAACAACTGAATAGGAATAAGCCATAGGAATAAAGAGTGTGGCGTTGTCCTGTGGGTAGCTTTCATTTCTTTCATATATTTGCCCCACTGTGAACAGATTTGATTCAGGGTGGGTGCAAAACAGATTATTTTGAAAATTTAAGAAACTTTACTTGTACCCGGCTAATCATTCTCATAGGTATAATAAGCAGCCAGGCTGGTAAGGCGTTGTGGCTCGCTTGTGGTGTGGTTAATGGTGGTTTCTGATTCCAAAGAGAATTCATACAGAATACCTCGATAATCAACACTGGAAAGTGAAAGCCCTTTTAGCCTTTCACCCTTTTATATCACAGGTTAGTCTATTTTTATTTTTTTAACTCTTTATTTCTATAATCTGTTAGACAAGCCAAAACAAGTGGTTGTTATATTATGAATATATTTATTGTAAAAATTACTAAAAATCAAACGTTGGAATAAATCAAACAACAACTTGGGAAATATTGTTTATTTTCTGGATCAGAGTTGTTTTTTATAGAACCAGACAGTCCATTGATCTCACACCAACTAGAAGATCATCAGCACTAATGAGGAAAACAAGGGAAATGTCAGACATTCCAATAACCCACCCCAGCTCTGTGCACCCTCATGTGCAACATCCCTAAAGCACTGAAGAATTTTCCCGTTATTTTAATGATACACAATGACTATGGTGGTGACACAAAGCAGGATGAAAACAAACGCTTATTAGTGGCAACAAAGGCAATTAGAGGCAAGATGCATGTTTTCGACTATTCATAACCAATACATTCATTCACACAACATCCAGCACAGGAGAAAATCATTGACAAATGTTCTGTTGAAAGGGAACTATATTTCCTATCAGGAGACATGTGCCCGGAGAGAAGATTTAATGGAATAAATCTCCAGAAATAAATTTCCCCTTCCCTTAACAAGTAGGCAGAAAGACAAGAACAGAAATAGGCTCAGCTACAGGATACCTAATCAGATGTGTGAAGGTTCCAGTGCAGAATTACCAATTAATCTGACGGTTAAACTGAAAAATATTTTTAGCTTTTTCGAATGACTGCTGTACAACACATTGCTGAAGCATGGTGTCATTGTGATAAAAAGTGAACCAAGTTGTTATGGCAACTGAATTGTGTCTGGGACATAAAGCACTGGCTTTCCACTAATAGATTAAATCTGCATATGTGAAACACAAAGCCCAGACCTTAGCACAGAGGGCACCAATCGAAAAATCACAGAATGTGTCTCTTTGGTAAGCATGACAACACAATGGCACAGTATCAACTGGAATGGGAAGGGGGTGTTCCATGCAGGCTTGTTCAGTATGTGCTTCTATGCTATACATGCACAGTACAAAGTATATTTTAGTACCTGAGGCATAGAAGTCAATGATGCCTAACCTGTGGCCCATCAGCTTATGTAGAACTATAGATTCCAGCAACTGCCAAAATGGATTTATGTTTTTATTACTAAAACCTATAGATTGTAAAGATGTCTTATGAAATATCACATTTCAACTTGAGTATCCAAAATATTGATGAGAATTTGTGCAAAACAGAGGTGCACACCAAATAAAGTAAAAGAAATCATAAAAAAAACCCATGTCCCTGGTTGCAGAAAATGGCAAATAAGCAAATTCTGCTCTCATCTGTGGTTTCTCGCGGTTTGTTTGTGGATACAAAGTTCTTCAATGAAACAAATGTTTTCATATCTGCTGAAAACCCTTGCATGAAGAACTTTTCTTGCCTATATATTTTTTTTCTTGTGTATGGAAGATTATTCCCTGGAACCATATGTCAGCAAATATTTCCTTGGGAAGGATATTTTCATGCTGCTGTCTGGCACAAGAACTGAAATTATGTGTGTGTGTGTGTGTCCGCACTCTGACTTGATTACATGGGTGCTTTATCCAAAATTGATAAAGAATGATAGAGAAGATAAGCACAGCAAAATTTCTCATTAGTAGATGATTTATTGATGGGTATGCACAGTGGAATAAATCATCACTTGAATGCT
>CM044435.1:53001286-53022197 GCA_024363595.1 Xenopus borealis | reverse complement strand
TATATATATATATATATATATATATATATATATATAAAGATTTACCTCAACAACAATGATCTCATCAATAATAAAAAATAAAAAAAATCAGACCTCAGATAACTTCTGAAGAACTAGACAGCAGTCTACATCATGGGGACATATACAGTGTTATGGAAATTGTTCAGATATCTGTCAGAGTATGATTCATGTGCCTGTAATTGTTGGAAGGACTGCCAGTAGTCATGTGCATGGGCCATACATGGGTTGACGGATAGGAATTGGTTGAGTGCATTTTTAAATACACAAATAAATAATAGTTAAATTGGGTTAACGTTTAACCCCACCAAATGAAAGCCCAGCACACACACACACACACACACACACACACACACGCTTTCATACCTTAATATAAATTATATATGCCCATAGACTAACTATAGAGTTTAGTATCAAAATAGCCAAGACCAGATCTTTCAGCTTGCATGTCATCTATCCCATAACCTTACAACAGGTCAACTTACAACTTAATAAAGTACATATAGGGGAGTTTGGCACTCTCCATTGTGTGTTCATAGCAGTACATAACTACAGATGTACCACAACTAATAATAAGGATCAGCCAGGATATTGAACTGCTTACAGTATACAACATATATTGCAAATGAGTGCTGCACTGGTATAAAGATTAAATCTCTGTAAATACAGATCTTGAAAACAGACTCTTACCTATTAATTCACCAATTGTCCACCCAAGTACAATATAATGATGATGCTTTTGGCCTCACTGCTACTTAGTTTTAGTGGGACATTAAAATTTTCCTTTTCAACCAATTTCTACTACTTTTTTCATTGTTTTACTCAGGGCACGCAATATGCACCTGACAACAACAAGAGTATACTGGTACACATGCTGTGTATTGTAAAAAGTTTCACTTGCTTGCTGATCTTTGCTATGGGTGGTGGTACTACTGGACTATATATTTCTATGAATAGGCAGCGGGTACATTTAATACCCTCCCTTAATGTACTTAACACAGCTGCCACATATTTGTTTTTATTAGTCTAAATACAAAACTACAATTGCTGCTTAGTTACTATGAGTAAGGATTTGAATTCTCTCCAAAACTTATTGAAGTTCCTGTTTCGGATTCACCAATACATACTTAAAAGATTTACTTTAGCAGACGACTTTTGCAGCAACAAACTACAAGGTTTTAAAGCTGGCAGGATTCTTTGGTCATCTCTAGCAACAACAATAAGAAACCTATATAAATGTAAATCTTAATGGAAAAGCATTATTCATTTCACAGCATATATCAGTTGCTCTGTCTTCAAACCAAGCACCGTGTACAACCAAAGTCTAGTAGCGGTCTCCTCTCCTTACAAAACAAATTAACACTCCAGAGTTCTTATCATAGAAATAGGTGTGATGCACTTATAAAACCAATGTTATTAAAACAATCATGAATTTCTTAATGCAGATTAGATACTGTGGATAGGAGACTTATTCTAAATGACCCGCTGACTAGTGCTGTATAAATATACTACAGTCTTACACATCAAATGTCACTTCACTGTTCTTGGCAAATGAAGCATATTCAGTCAAATCCAAATCTGCCAAATGATCTGGGGAAAAAGTGCACTTCTCCGACAAATGTCACAGGCTTTGAAATGTGTCTTTTGATTCTGCTTGACACAGAGCAAATCCAAAGTGCAAAATCATTGTATTCTAAATAACAGGTTATATTGTTAGAGCAAAGTATGACAATTAGGCCCTGAAAATAAACACATACAAAGAAAATTATATTTAGAAACCGTGATACAGTCAATTGGCTTTGGTACAGAATATTTACATTACAGAATATACTATATTTGAACTTTAAAAAGGCTTATTTTAAAGTATTGCTTTATCTGTAATTTTGGTCAATTGTGTATTTTATGACACTCCGTCAAACTGGAGACAGCATGGATTTCATATGCATTGAACTAGTAAAGTAATCTTTATAGACTATGGCACAAGGATAAATATAATAGTTTGTCATCTTTACACTAAGGCTAAAGGCAAACCTGATGCTTTCCCTAATTATTTCATCTGCCGAGAAGCTCCTGAAACCTCCCGTGCCACCTTCATTTAAGTGACGGACAACTCCAGTACAAAAGCACATAAAATTATTATATTTGTGCTGCATTGTATGGCCAATGAATTACTACTAGCATCTCAGATATATTGGATACCGAAATTTTTATCCAAATACATTTTTTTTTTTGAACAAGCACAATTTTAAGAAAGTCACAAAAACTTTTGACCAAAGCTGCTCCTTGTGCTTCCATATAGTTGCACTCAGTGCTATGGAGTACTACCAATTGTAAACAAGTATGTCTATTGATGCAGGGAAACCCTGGAGCTATTACCACCTCCAGATTTCCCAAAGACCTTTTTCAGTGCAAAAATCTGAATCACAACAACTTGCACAAGCACTTTAGCACTGGTTTTAGCAATTTTGTCGGGTGTATGGCCCCCTTCCCAGACAAATAAATGCTACATTGTGGATAAAAAAAAAAAAACCACAGTGATGTCCAAAAATTCACTCTGCATTTGCTGTAAGCAAATGTAACATTGTAAACTTTAAGAACATTATAAAATGCTAGGGGCGTTTCATTAAGCGGTCTATAACGAATTTCGCAGAAAAAAAACAGTGTGAAAAGCTGTGTAAAATATATGACGATTTCATCAAGGTGTGTGTAATTTTATGCCATGCAAACAAACCAGATTTGCTGCCATTATTTTACATTACTTATTGTCAATGCATGGTGTATTTTGCCACTTTTTTTTTTTAACATTAGTGTGTTTTTTTACAAGTTTTTGCAATAAAAGGAACTAAGTTTGCATGGGGATGTAATTAATAGGAACCAATCAGAAGGTAGCATTTACTGGTCACCTGTTTAAAAGCAAACATCTTATGGTTTGCTATGGGTTACTGCACCTGTGCAGACTTAGTGCCTTTTATTACACATGGGGTAAGAACCATCAGCTTCATACATCAGTCATAATATTAATATAATAATTTAAGATTGCTGGTGACTTTTGTCACAAACAATCTTTAAGGAAACCCCTTGTGAGTTTACTAATCAGGCAGCGTCTTGTGCCGAAAAAAACATCACTAATATTCATCATGTTATCCATCTAGGCTTTTCAAACCAAGAGCAACTTGCAACAGCCTTTTGGCTCAAAATGTATTTGTTATTCAGGACTGATCTCACCTAACTATATGAAAATTATAATTATTATTAATAAATAAATATCAGGCACTGCATATAAATAGTATTACTAGCATTTGTAAAGTGCAGTTCTATTTCTATCAGCAGCAATAACATAAGCAAACAGTCTAATCATATAGAAATTTCTCTAGGACTATGAGCTCTACCAGCAGCTTAGTACAGCCAAATTCATGATAGGCCACTTCTGGAACCTTTACATCTGAATGTAGATTAAAAGGAAGAAATGCTGCTGTGCAAATGAATCTTAAGTATGGGTGCCTCTTTATATCTATAACAGTTTCCCGTTAAGAACTCACCATGGGGTAGATTCATCAAAGAGTGAAGTTCAGCCACTAGAGAGATTCCGCAGCTCTCAATTAATTTCTATGGGATTTTGCAAGGCGTATTCATCAATGGGTGAAGTGAAAGTTCACCCTTTGATGAATACGCCTTTAAAAATCCCATAGAAATGAATGGAGAGTGGCGGAATTTCACTCTGGTGGCGGAACTTCACTCTTTGATGAATCTACCCCCATGTGTGTTGCTCATTATGATCCATTTCTTCTATGCTCTGAAATTATTTTACCTGGCGGTGAGTTCAAGAAAAGCAATTTGTGTTATGTTAACAATTTTAGGCTGCTGTGTAAGATGCATGCATAGAAACAAACTAATTTGGTTAGGCTTGGCTCCCTATCTCATATTTGGTAATATGCCACTAAGAACAGGTGGCTCCTGCTCTAGTAACACATGTGTGAACGAAGAAACAAAGAGAGAGATTTATAAGAAAACAGAGTTATTTTTCTAAGACACTGGGGCATGACTAATACATTTTAGGATTTTTCAAGGTTTAAGCCTTCAGCCAACTGAGGTGCTCTGTTCTGCTTCAATAGCTCCTGCTAGTGATATGCAGGAATATCACAAACAAGCAATCCATGGGTTACAAACTGAAAAATTTGATCTCCAAAGTGCGCAGATGATCAGTATATTTCAATATAATTCCATGGCAAAATTTAATGACGCATGGAGTGCTTATTTCATGGCCAAAATAAGTTGTGCAAGGGTCACATTGTTCATAGAATCATGGCAGTAATAGATGATTACATACACTTCACAAAGATAATGGAAAGTTTTCTACTGCGAGCAAACAGCTGCAACTTGCATTAAAGGCAAATCAATTTTTCTGTAAAATCTACACACACCTCAACTTGCATCACACATCCAGTTACATGGTTAAAATGTGAAAATATGCAAACAAGTAACAAAAAAGTTCTCTCAGATATGATATTTCAGGGATAAGGTTTGTTTTTTGTTTTCACTTTTAATTTGTGGTATGATGTTTATTTATTATGACAGTTGTTAATAGGAGCATGTCGGCATCACTTTATAAATCCTTCTTTCCATGAGCATGTAGCTATAATTGCATGTTTGGGGGGCAAGGCCCAATATCATAGTTGTGTGTTCAGGATTTAATGGGGATGGAGTCCATAACGCCATGTCAGACATATATATGTATTTATTGAAGCATTAAAACCTAAGGAATACCTGTCTAGTCAGTCATGTGGTTTTATGTTGGTTCACAAGATGCCTTCAACCCTTTGCTATTTAGTAGAGCAGAATGACACATTACAGCTATAACAAAAGTCCCTGTATTAACTCACTCAGTTAATGCTAAAGTGTAGGTCCTAACAAAAGCCCTCTTGCTTGCTAGCGCGGGGTTGGATCCTGCATTAAATACTGTAAGGTCTGTAACTAATCCCAAAAATTAATTGAGCCCCTCTAATATAGTCCAACAAAGCTTTACACCTCTGCTGAAAGCATGCGACATTAGGTTGGAGGGGCTCTGCTTGCCAGCCTTTATTCTTTCATTATGTGTGACTGGTGGCTGTACAGTCAATCCTGCAGAAATGTTCATAAACGGTCATGAGATTAAAAAGGGATCCCTAGTCACCCCTTCTGAAGATAGTTCTTGCAGAGATGGTTAGGTAGTTATTTCAGAGCCTCCGCAATATTTATTGTGCTGCTCCAATACTCATCCCAAATGATAAAGGTTTAGGGGGAAGGGATTTCTAAGAATTCATCAGTTCTAAGGATAATTTCAGAATGAAAATTATAAGGGGAAAGGTTCGAAACCCTCCCTGTTTTTGTGGTAATTGTTTTATAGAAAAAAAAAAATCACGGGTTTTAGTTCACTCCTCCAGGGTCAAATAACCAGTCAAACAATTTCTTGAAAATACTGTAGGTATTAACTTACTTGAATCCCTATAATTGTTCACATATGTTTATTTTAACATACCCTAACATTCTACATAATAAAGGTGAAACCTCAGTGAATAATGGCATTACTTGCATCTACTAATATTTTTAAGAGTAATTCAATGTAAGAACAAGCAAGATCTAATGTAATTTTAATCAATATATTTTCTAGACTTCTGTCTGAGCCAGTAGGTAAATCAGAACAGAAGGCAATTTCAGTTTTCTGCCAAGCACTTCATAAGTGCTGCTGTTGAGTCATGTGAATCAGAGAAAATGTGATGGTTTTTAAGAACGAGGAGGCAGCGCAAATAAAAGAGGTAGGAGGTAATTGTACACACGGCCACATAAAGACCTTAAAAAAAAAAAAAAGGCAACATTATGCCTCAATAGTCATGTAATTATTTTCCAGTAGGTCATGGTGTGAACCTTAAATAAAAAGTGTCTTGATGAATTGAGTATTGATGTCAATCTTAAAATTACAGGGAAATGGCAGCCATCCATATGTATCTCACTTAACATGTTGTTGCCAGGGAGACTAGCAAAAACTACAGGTTAAATCCTTCAGTTTTCTGAGTTATTTCTTTTTGTTTTTAACACTGGTTCCATTTAAGATCATTGTCACTTTATTAATTCCATTGAAGTGTTATGTTAATACGCAAGTAAGCTTTGCCATGGTTTAACATTTCAGCATGGTGCTAGGCAATCAGAGAATAATAAAAATGATTTTGGATCTTCAGCCATGATTTTTTTAATTAAATATATGACTTACAATGTAATGCTTTGGCAGAATGATATGTTTCTACTGCATTCTCATGGGTTGATATATATTCAACCGTAATTGACAATAGGATTAAACATCTTGGTCTCTCCTCTGTCCTTTACCTTGCCTGAAGATTTGTAAGAGGGGCCATCTCTGTTCTTTGCTAAAGCAACGCAAAAAACCCTTAGACTGCATAGTCCTTAGAAGCAAATACTGTGGATTAATTTCATTTAACTGCTAAACTAAAGTTCAGGCTATATGTTTAAAGGGATTGTTCCAGTTTGTTAATGGGGATCACATTGCAGCCAAAAACTATTGCTCTTTGAGCCTAAAATTTTATTGTTATTGCTACTTGTTACTACTTATGTGTCTATTCAGTCAGCATTGAAGTCCCTCTTTGAAAAGTGGACCCTAGCAACCAGATAGCTGTGGACATTCTAATCTGGAGAGACACTGAACAAAAAGCTAAATAAAAAAAAAAAAAGACAAAAGGTTATTCTGGGTGTAAAGGTATTCCAGCATAATTATTTCTGAAATGTTACCTTTTCCATGACCAACATTACAAGGCTGAAGTCTTAGCATAAGAAAAAAACGGTGTGGCTTCTGATGGCGCTTAATGCTTATTGGGGGTGCAACAGTAATAGTCCTGATGTACTGTAGTAAAAAAAACCACAGTGTTTAAAGGAGTTGTTCACCTTCCAAACAGTTTTTCCAGTTCAGCCGATTTCAGAGTCAGAGCAGAAGCCTTATCAGTGCATGGGGGGACACTGTGGAGGCCTTATGTTTAGAGATTTCAGCTAAGAATTGCTAAGAAGTGTATCACTGGAATAGTCTACAATAGTGTTTTCCAGCTGGTGGCCCTTGTGTGCCCCCCACATGAAAGTCTGCCTGCTGTGTCTCCTTTCCATGTGTAAGCTTTAAAAGGTATCAATACGGAGATTAACTGCCATGCATTGTTTGCCACCTCAAATTCAGACTGTAAATTCCTGCATTGTTCACACATGTAATTCCCCTGCATTGTTCACACTTCAGACCCAGACTGAAACTGCCCACATTGTTCACCTGACCATACCAGCACTGTGTCATTGCATGCAGTACTTCTTAGAGTGGTCCCGATAGGTTTCCCTGTCTCCTGCTCTGTTCTGCTTCCCTATGCTCCCTGTGTATACCATAGTCTGTCTGACCTATGCGCCATATTCTGCCTGCCCTATGCTCCTTGTGTGTGCCATGCTCTGCTTGCCCTATGCTCCCTGGGATTGACATACTCTACCTGCTTTATACTCCCTTTGTGTGCCATACTCTACCTGCCCTATGCTCCCTGTGTGTGCCATACACTACCTGCCCCATGCTCCTTGTGTGTGCCATACTCTACCTGCCCTATGCTCCTTGTGTGTGCCATACCCTGCCTGCCCTATGCTCCTTATTTGTGCTATACTCTGCCTGCCCTATGCTCCCTAGGTGTGCCATACTCTGCCTGCCCGATTCTCTTTGGGTGTACCATACTCTGCCTTCCATATGTTTACTGTATGTGCCTTACTTTCTGGATTTGTTAGAATTTGAAAATTGTTGTTAAGTGCCCTTAAAGAGATGCTGACACTTGAAATTAAACTCTTTTTTACATCTTTTATAACATTGGCTTTGAAAGCTACTTCTAACTTTGCCATAAAGTATTTGCATGATGCTTTTACATTACCTGTATGATCCCCCATGTTCCTGTATGAGGGGGCTGCCATATTTGTGCAGCAGGCATTTGTTATCATTAGAAACTGTAACGAACAGACTGAGATGGGACTGTTAGGTTGGAAAAGTCAGAGTGTCAGACAGTCAGGCTTAGACATTTCAGCTAACAGTTATATACAAAAAACAAACCTATAGGTAACATTTAATGTACATTCCTATGTTAAAATAAATTTTTTAGTGTCAGTATCACTTTAAGGTGTTTAATCATGTGTTGGTTGGGTGCTGTGTTATCCACAAGAGAGGATGAGGCATATGGATTTAAGTGTGTGTTTTAACATGACATACATAGGATATCCCAGCAGTAAGCACCAACCATATGTTTTTTTGGTGTGCTACCACAATTAATGTGGACATGATCTTGTGGTAACATGGGTGGGGTTTAAAGTGGGTATGGTTTAAAAACAGGTTTTGGCTAACACTGGCTGCCATTAATGGCCCTCCACCACATAGGCCAGAAAAATTTTGGCCCTCAGTACCACAGAAGCTGGACAGCACCGGTCTACAAAACCTCAGTACAATTGAGAAGAATAAAGCCCACATACTATTAGACACACACACTTCTTCAATGTTAAGTTGAGGGAAACAGAAAGATGTCCAATATTTTAAACTGCTTATATTCTTCTGTTTTCACCATTGAGGAACTATTTAATGAAAGCATACTTTTAATAGACCAGATTCAATAAAGATATGCACAGGTGTTTTGATCACTAAGGAGGATGTTCAAAAGATTTCCGAAAAAAATTTCCTGCACAAGCCAGACTGGTTTCAAGCGCCAAATAGCAATATTACATATGTATTATTAATTGCTTATGACGCACAAAACCTGTTAGGCATGGTTAAGCCAAACTCATGTATTTTCTTTAAAGTCTTTAACTTTAAACAAGCCTTGGTTGCTTGGGGCGTTATCGTAACGTTCCATTTGGTCACTGTGGATTCCTATCATCATATGCTTATACAATGTTGTTCGAATTACCTTTTGAAAGTTCAAGATGTTATGTTCAAAAGATACCAGATTATTTGACAGTAAAGGTCCAGAATATGATGATTTATCCAGGAAACTAAAAGAGTTTAGTAATTTAATCTTCTATGATTCTTCAATGTTTGTAATTGTACAAAGATATTGGTTAAGTACTGAAATGGTGCCATTACTATGTGCTTGAATAGTAATAGAAAATATTACATTTCATCTATGTGGAGGCAAGCAGAAACCTAAACCCTTGGGGTTACAACAAATATGAATTACTTAGCATTTGATATTGTACCACACTGAGGGTCAATGAATAAATTAAGAAATGTTGGCCTCCTCTATTTGTAGTGGTGATAAATAGATTGTTTTATAACAATGTTGTTAGCGGAGTGTTTCAGGGGGGTCTGTCAATGATCCACTGCTTTTTGCATTTAAAATGACCTTGATGTTGGCATTGCAAGTACTGTCTCTGCATCTGCTAATTATACTAAATTGTGCAAAATAATAGGTTCTGTGCAGGATGTCTCTACTTTGCAGAGATTTGAATAAATTGTAGGACTGGCTAGAAAATCTGTAAATGACTTTCAACTTTTATAGATTATGCATGTAGGCTAAAAACAATAAGAATGTAATCATACACCATATGGAATTGTGTCAAGGGCCTCCTTAATTGAGATAAATTTGGGGAGTAACAAACTTTGCAACTTTAAGCAGGTAAAGCTTCTAATGTAGTTTTTGTATACAAAGGGGCATATACCTGAAGATGATAGCATTGTTTTGAATTTTTTATGGATCCATGTTAGGAACTCACCTTAAGTATGAAGTGTATTAAGAAACAGGGATATTCTTTGAAGAAAAGCACAAGAGACCATCTATTTAGATATGTATCCCTATTTAAAAGTGGAGAGGGGAGGTATAGTAACATATAGGGCAAATTTACTTAATTCACATGGATTCACAAATATTTGAAGTTAGAATTTTCAAGATGATTAGAATTCAAATTTTCAAAATTCACTGGTCGAAGTGGTCTTCAAAAACTTTCGAAAATTCTAATGATTCAAATATTCGACAGTTGAAGTACTTCCCCCTTTAAATTTTTATTTGACTGCCTAGTTCACAAGATCAAAGCTACCGAATTGGGTTTCATTATTTTTGATCGAATAAAAAAAAATTCAATCCAATGGTTAAAGTCATTCAATACGAACGATTTTATCGATCGAAGTTTTACTATTTAATCGTTCGACCAAATCGAATTGCAGTAAAATCCTTCTAATTCGATATTCGAATTTGAAGGATTTCACTTCCGACATTATTACCATTTATTCCGATGGACTAATTCGACCCTCAAATTCAACCAATAGTATCATAAAGGGCTTAAACTGTGAAGAGATGTCTTGTATTGAATGCAGGGTGAGGAAACACTGAATCTGTTTTTACTGTACAGGTATAGGACCAGTCCAGGTTGCCACAAGGAAGATCATAGAAACTGCGTAGCTGCATCTACTGTAGCTGAATCCAAATACTCCAAATGCCAAGCAGTAGCAGTAACCAGCCTATGAATGAAAACCTGTCAACATTACTAGGAAAGAAAATGAAAACTGCACTTAGAGGCCCTGTGGCCCAACAACACAGATAAAATTATGCAGTCATCATTTGAGTCATTCTGAGGGCAGTCTAATCCCTCCATAGGCTGGAATGTAATATAAAATAGTACTTAAATGACAAGGAAAGGCAAAAAAATAAAATCCAATTTTTTAAATTTTTTTAATGAAAAAGATATTGGGTCATTTATTAACACTGGGCAAATTTGCCCATGGGCAGTAACCCATGGCAACCAATCAGATTGCTGCATTTGTTGTTCTACTTGCAGCTGGCTTTAAAAAGCTAATCACTGATTGGTTGCTATAGGTAACTGCCCATGGTCAAATTTGCCCAGTGTTGATAAATGAGCCCCATTATCTCCAATATACTTTAATTAAAAAATGTGCACCATTTTTTGTAAAAACCTGACTGTATACAGTGAAATTCTCCCTTAATTTACGGCTGTTTATAGGAATTGTCAGACGGTCCCTAACTGCTGGGCAGTGAAAAATCACACTTATGAACAGCAGGGGGAGCCCCCGTCTTACTTCCCAGCCATGCAGAACTCCAGCAGCTTGCAGTCAGTCGGCAACTGTGTAGAGATTTGTATTGATTTTATTTTTGCCTTTACATCCCCTTTACTGTTTGCAACTCCAGCTGCAGGAACAAAGATCATGGAGCCAGGTTTAAACAGAAACTGGGATTCTATTTGGTGGATTATTTTGCTGCATCCAGTGGTTCTGCAGAGTTGGAGAAAGTTTGTATTAAACAATACAAAAACTATAAAATGCACATTAGATTACATGACAACAGGACCCAGTACAGTCTGTATATTCTGATTATTAATCAGTCTTGCTGTATCAGCTTCTGGCAGATATTGTTTGACTTGTGCCGTTTTAATAATTTATGATGATCCCTAAGCAGCCCAGATCACACTGAGCATGTGCACAGTCTTGGTCTTGCAAAGATGTTTAACAAAGTTATAAGATGAGAGACCCCTGTGGCCAACTTTGAAAGCATGAATCATTTGTTTGATTAGGCTTGTGGTGCAGTAAGTTCATGTTTATGTTTAGTATACAAAATACAGCATTTCTAGCCTTATTCTATTTTACACTTTCCTTGTCTTTTAATCTCATTGTATGATCACACTGCCTCAAGCCAACTGCGAGTGACAGAACCCATTCTTCAATCGCAGGCAGCTCAGCCATGAGTGTTGAAAAAGTACCTCTGGAAAAAAAACATTGTTTTTATTATTAAACTGCCACATTCCTATTAATTTAAATAGGAATGTGTTGATATCACTTTAACTTTAAAGCAGAAGGCCAAAGTCACAGGGTGAATTTTTGATGGGTCTTTCTGCATGCTATGGCACATATGCTTATCAGTATCACTAAACATACACCTTGATACTAGGGCTGACTTTAATGCTACTTAACATCTGGCCCTGTAAAAAAATTATTTGTGAATTACGGCATTGGTGTCGGAATCCACTGTGACAAATATTTTAAGTTATTTCAAAGGCTTCTATGGGCAAGTGAAATAACATTGTATATACACATTGTATGTCATTTAAGTCTCATCTGTGTTACTGCTAAACAATGGAAGAACAGTGGTTATTGTGGATACTATGGTACTGCACTGTTAACAATTTTTGATAGAGTGAATAGTATCTGTTGCTCTACAATCTGGCTGCAGTGTAATAAACTTACAGATGTATGACAGCAGACAACTGTAACCACTTTTTGGAGGACCTACATTTACATCAGCAAAATTAGCTTTTTTAGGTTTGAATATAGAAAAAAAAAAAAAAAAGTGTACAGTATGGCCAGTGAGTTCAATAACATTTTTGTGTTGATCAAGAGAAGCCTACAAAATAAAACATCTGACACTTGCAGTTGAATTATATTCCTTGCATCTTCACATATTACTTAAGTGCCATGAAAAATATTTGCATACCTTTGATCTTGAAAGTGAGAAATTAAGATTTTCACTGTTGAATTTCAATATGGCCATAAAATGAGAGCAACTGGATTTTGACAATCACAAAAAGCACGTAAATATGTGAATTGTTTAAAGGACCAGTAACATCAAAAAATTACATTGTTTTAAAGTAATAAAAATATAATGCAGTGACGCCCTACACTGGTAAAACTGCAGTGTTTGCTTCAGAAACACTACTATTGTTTATATAAATAAGCTGTTGTGTAGCCTTTCAAAGTAGAAAAGGCTCAAGTTACACAGCAGATAAGCTCTGTAGAATATAATATTATCTGTTATCCATTACTTATCCTGTGCCATTTAGCCTTTTTTCAATTTCCGCCATTGCAATTTAGCAGCTTGTTTATATGAACTATAATAGTGTTTCTGAAGCAAACCGATCAGTTTTAACAGCGCTGGGCAACACTACATGATATTTTCTTTACTTTAAAACACTTTCATTTTTTGGTGTTACTGTTACTTTAACTGGGTATGATTTTTTAAGTCAAGCATGGATCAGTATTGAGGCTTTGTCCTCTTTAGATTCTACAGTAGTGTGCTAAGGGAAAAACACATTTCACTGTGGATAAGTCAGGCATCAAGAATTGGTGACCTAGATGCCTGTTTTTGAGATAGCCAAGATAAAATGGGATTTTCAATATTCTTTTGCAGTTTTCAAAGTTATTTGTGGAAAAGACATTTTCTGTTTCTGGTGAATAATGGTAGGTGGTGAAGAATGCCTAGAAGCAGGAGAAGGATTTCCGTTATGGCACCTAAACTGAGGGTATCCTGACCAGAGGCTATAATGGACCCCAGCAGCCACTCCCAGGAGGTACTGAGAGCAGGAAGGTTCATCTGCTCAGCTTGGAGAGAGGCCTGAAGCTCTAATAGAAAAGGCAAGAAAATGACCCATCGTTTCATAAGCTGCAAGATGTCTGGGAGATGACTGACCATACTGGTGAAGGTTCAGTGATATGGAGGTTCACATCATCTCCAGTGAGCCCGAGTGTATTCCAATGGTTAGGTCTCCACTACTAGAAGGTTGTTGTAGGATACTGAAAGTATTACACGAGTCGCCTAAGTGAGATAATCCGTTTAAAGCATTTATGCCTGCTTCATCTAAAAGGATAAAATAAGTCACATCCAGTGCCATCGCAGAATCAAGGTCCCTGTTTACCTTCTCATAAAACGGCTTATAACATTTATATTTACAAAATATAAATAGTCCAATTTTTGGGATGATAGCATGATGTCAAACATCAATGTCAGAGATGAATATAAGAGATTGATAAAATTGTACTGTCTGAATACCTGGGGGGGAGTTGCATATTCGTTTTCTTGGCAGATTTTTTTTTTTCAAAAAGTGAGAGAGTTCTTAATTATTGCCAGAAGGTGAATACATCTACAGTGGGCTTAGAAATGAAGGTTTATATGTCATATAGGATAAAAGGAAATGGGATAACAAAGACAAGAAGACTGGAAGACAAAGAGAAGGAAAGTGTGAAAGAAAAGCAGTGACAGAGGCAGGGAGCGACATACAGTGCTAAATTATGTTTGCATGTCTGAGCAATGCAGTATTCATAGGCCTGATGAATTCCTACTCTGGAGAGTTCATGATCTCATGTGTTGCCTGAGCAATAAATTAACCTCAAAGCATTGGAAATATACACAAGAGTGTGTTTGAAGGCAGCACTATATACTGGCATTTTAATGTGAACAAAAAAATGTAGATATGTGAAAAAAAATAGAATGATGCCATATATAACCCATTTAAGGTAACGTGCATACTGTAATGAACTAATAGACAGCATTGTTGTCAGAATTGAAGACACCATCACATTTTATATCTTTCACAAGATATGGCACAGCTAATTAAGTGGCACCTTAACATTTCTTTTTCCACAAATGTGCTGGCCAAAAGGACCTGCACTCTGGAGGAAATAATTCTCTGCTGATTGCTAAGCTGCCTACATTGGGAGGGAGCTCCCGGTACAGGTGGCTATGCAGAGACAAAAGCATGCAAATGAGACTAAGGGGCAGATTTACTATTTTTCCGCAATTCGATTGATCGCATAAAAAAAAATTTGATTGAATGATTAAATTGTTAGAATCAATTTTTTTTTTATTCGATCTAAAAATCCTAAAAAAAAAAAAAAAAAAAAAACCCTATGGGAGCTTCCCATAGGGTTTAATAGCAATTCGGTAGGTTTAATCTGGCATGTTATATCACATGATCAAATATGGCTGCCTGCACAAGAAGCTCCCTATGTGAGGCATAAAACAGTTCGGTTTCCTAAAACCCAATTGCTGGCTCTTTTAGCCCACACCTCTGGTAGGGGAAAACAGTTTTCACCCTTTACATAGACTTCTGCCATAATTATTTTATTCATTACACCACTAGAGTACTATTTTAGCTTTATGAGAAAACTAGTGTTGTCTATTTGGTTTCAAAGTAAAGTGTGTTTTGAGGCCAAGAAGTCTAGCAAAGAGATAGACTGAAATATTAAACTACAAGGGCTTCAGCTGAATATTAAAGAGTGAATACCCAATGGGTTCAAGTGATTGAAGGGTGCCTCTTTCTCTGGTTGTAGTGGCTTTGGCCAACACCATTTCCACCACCATTCACCCCATCCTTTGTAGGTGTGCAGTGGGTGTGCATATACCTCTCAACATTTGAAAATTGGAAAGGGGGAAAAAAAACTTCTGCAGCTGCAAATTTTCTTTTACCATGTCCAGTTTGTGCCCACACCCCCTAAATACCATGTTCAATTTGCAAAATTTGGTGGTCTATGGAAAGTCTGATTACATTTCTGGGGGTTTTAGGGCTATATTTTATGTTGTTAAATGTTTTGCTAATAAAGGTGAATTACCCTTTTAACTGCAAGTCAAATTTTTCCAAAAGAAACCTGCTTATCTTAAATAGCTACAATTCTGTTATGTCCAGGTGCCGAGTATACTGGGGCCAAAAAGCCTCTTGTTTAATTAAGTTTTAGATGCATTGTATCTTTTTCTAGTGTCTATTCAGGAGATCAAAGAGAAACTCAGAGGACATTTCAGAAAGAAACTGGGATTGCAGTCTGAGCTGTCAAAATCGGGACTGTCCCATACAACAGGACAGTTGGGAGGCATGGGTGTGCCTTAAGGAAAATATCAAGAGGCTTCATTATTTGCCATGTATTTGCTTATAAATATCTTCCAAGTTTTATTCAATATTCCACCAATTTCTCATTTCCAGCTCTTTTCCATATCATCTATAGGCAATGAATCTACTTTTTAGAAAGGAAGTATACTCTAACTAATGTGGTATAACTAATTTATTTAAAGAAACCCTCTTTTCTATATAATTGCATACTAATTAAGCACTGACCAAACCTTTTTCCCTGGTGGAGTCATGGTGTACATTAAAGGAGTCTCAACCTGCTCTACTTCAGACTGACAACATTGCTCTATTTAGTGTACTTGTTCATAAACAGCAGAGTAGTGCAGAGCAGTAGCCCTGATGTCACAGAGATCATCACCAAGAAGAAGCACAAACAATGGAAAGTAGGTCCCGAATGGTCTCAACTTTAGAAGAGCCTGGCACAAGATTGCTGGAAAGAGGACATCAAGAGGTTCAATGAAGCTACCACTATTCCTGTTGTGTCTCTCTGCTTTTTTGAACAGGTATGAAAACCTAGGCAGTACTAGAGGGAAGGTGGCTCCCAGAAGCCTCTTATGCTACCGCATGTCCCATCTCTTCCTCTGTCATTTGCAGAGCACTCATACTATTGACTGACAATGCAAAGCAATGAAGAAGAGAAAGTTTGGCCATACAAAGTACATTTGACTTCTGATGGGGTCAAAAACGCTTTCAAAGGGATACCGATGGGGGCCTCTGCTTTGGCAGGTCCTTAGACAGTAAGAAATAAGCCATTTATTTAAAATAAATCTGATTGATAATAAGTATAGGATTGAGCTTAATACAGGTTGGAAATAAAGAGTTCATCTTTAGTGAGTGCCAGCCTATACTATATTTGTAGTGGAGTACCGGGAAGAAACCAACTCAGGGAGAACATTAAATACCCATGCATTAGGTGCTGAATATTAATGGAAGGAACTAATCAGTGATTTAAAGGGGCAACACATGCTCAGATGATAATACAGTTGTTATAAAGTCATCAAGGAGCAAGAAAAACCTGTTATCGTGGCTAACATTACATCATGTTGTGGTATATCAACAAATAATTACACTATATCAGGGCATCAACAGTTCATTCATGTATTCATTTAGAAACCAGCAAGACCATGGTTTCATCCTGCGTTATTTACAAAATTACATATAATCAATTTATTATAGATTGTCAGTACCTCAATATTCTGAAACAACGTATGAAACCTATCAAATAGGAATTTTGGAGACCGATCAAGAGATATTCTTTAGATCATCAAATGCAGCAAATAAAAGAATCAATTCCATTCTACAAAAGATAGATTTCGTTTGATAAGGAATGCCTTGAAAACTTTCACGAGATGTACCCCCTGCTGCATTGATGCCTTAGAAGTTATCCCTTTTAATCAACCCCATGTAACACGGTGAACAGTACACAAAGAAATAATATCATATGGCAATGTGAGGCAGAACAGGAATAGAACAAAAGCAATGCCAGTAAAATTAAGGATTGCAAGAAATAGCATAAATGCACCAATGAAATTGAAACTGCTGTTTTAGCTCAATAGTTTATACAGCCACAGGGTCTCAATGCATGGTATAGAATACAGTAAAGTACCTATAAAGACAATGACCATGTGAGCTATTGTTCTGCATGTTTACATTAAGCAGAAATAAATCAATGAAAACTTTAGGGCGGTGGCAAATTCTCAGTGTGATTGCCGTGTTTCCCATTCACAGTAAATACGTGGGATGCAGGTACCATTAGCCTAAAAAATGTCTAAAACTAGAACAACCTAGCAAAGTAAAGTACTAAATGTATGAATCTACCTTCATTAGATTATGATACAGCCATTACAGTTTCATCATGAACACTCATTGTAACTTTAACAAGTGTTCCCGAGTATCCCAGTCCCAAATTAACATTTTTTGGTAAACAAAACATGTTTCATCGATAAGCAAAAACATACCTCCACTGTTACAAATAAAGATAACCGTAATATGCAGCTTCCCATTATCTTTTTACACAAAGGATTACATATACAGGTATGGGACCAGTTATCCAGAAAGCTCTGAATTATGGGAAGGACTTTTTAATCTCTTTTAATCATATAATTCAAATGTTATTTCCTTTTTCTCTTTAATGTGACAATAATACCTTGTACTGGATCCCAACTAAAATATAATTGATCCCTATAGGAAAACAAAACAATCCTGTGGCTTTAAATTCTGTTCATATTATTTTTCAGAAGACTTAAGGTATGGAGATACAAATTCCAGAGAGATCCCTTATCTGGAAAACCGCAGGTCCTGAGAATTATGGATAACAGGTCCCATACCTGCATATTATAAATGGCATGTACAACGGCACTTCTCTTTTCATTTCCTTGTCTCGGTTTATACATTGCAAAAAAGAAATTTAAATCTATATTCATGCTGTCAAAAAAGTAATTTATTGTATCATATTAAAATACATAGCATTTCCCCTCATGAAGCCGAACGCGTTTCATGCTTACCCAGCACTTAGTCAAAGGCAATCTAGGCAAACTGTTTATACATTGCCAGGTTGAGGATATAGCACACACTTGCACTGAAGCCCACAGACCTTATACGAAGCTTCAGTACAGACCAGCAGGCCTACTGAATCAGCATATTTTCACCAAGCATGTTATTCATTTATAATATTCAATCTGCAAAAAGAATTAAAGAGCATATATAGAGAGTTCATTTATTCTTCAGATATCTAATACACATCCATTAGGGGGGGCTCAGTTTTGGTGCATTATAAACAGAAATGTGTTTTGTGAGCACTTTGCTACTTCTTTTATTTTTATATGAGAGCATGAACGCTCCAATGAAAATTATACTAGAAATGCTGCAGTTTATGGTTTGAGCCCTTCAACAATGCTGCTTTTCTGCTGATTCACAAAATATGCTCTGGGCTGCTGTCAGTTACCTGAGCTTAGGGGCCAACTCAGCATATATAGTACATATATACACACACACACACAATATTAAATTCAATATACTAGGCTGATTAAAAGTTAATTTAAATTCAAAACCAGTGCATTATGCATGAGAATTGATTAATAAGCAGTGTAGCATCTGCTTCTAGGACAGAGAGAACCCTGCTTTATTCTAATATTTTGAGGAGTTCCAGCAACCCCTAATCTTAGCTTCTCAGTAAATGCCCAATGCCTATACAGAACGTTTAGTGGACAACAGTAAAGGCATGACTAACCCCCAATATCAGTGCCCAATCTATTCTATATGGAACATATTCAACCAGCACTGTATCAACATCTAATGGAAAGTCTGAGCAGTATAGGGCTGCAAGAAAGGGCCAACTTCATATAAATACCCTTGGTTTTGGAAAAAGATAATGGACATATTTATGGTCTAATGTTGTACAAGTATAGGATCTATTATACATGAATGATTTAGACCTGCAGGGGCTTTAAAGATATAATAAAGAGGGTTGCTGAACATCAGGTTTTATAAGTGCATTGCAGGGTTTTCTGATCAGCATATGTACAGTGCTGCATACACAAGTAGGGTTTTATATACATTATATAGATTCGGCCCTGTCATTCACTTCTCATATCCAGTCACTTGTTAAATCAGGTCACTTCCACCTAAGGAACATATCCAAAATACGATCATTTATCACCGAAGATGCTGCCAAAATTCTTATTCACTCTCTCATCATATCATGTCTACACTATTATAACACTCTTTTAATTGTCCTTCCCCTCTAGAGACTGCACCTCTCCAGTCCATAATGAACACTGCTGCTAGGCTTTCACTGCCCTTCAGAATTAAATTCAAATTGACCCCGACATTCATAGCACTTAACTCTTCTCCTCCCTACATCTCTGAACTAATCTCTGTATACTCCCCAAACCACCTACTATTTTAGGCCCCCAAAATGTCCAGTGGTTGACCTGTTTTACCAATATTTATTGTAATTGTATATGAATTAGGGCCTTATGGGGCCCCTATAGCTCCTGGGCCCCCCTGCAGCCGCAAGGTCTGCTTGACTGCTTCCTCTGTAGTTACGCCCCTACCCGGCGACTAATCGCCTCTTCTTTAATCAATCTAGCCGAACTGCCTTCCCCCTGCTAGAATGAGAAAATGCCAACGCAATATAGCACTATGAAATAAGTTGGCGCTATAGAAATACATGTTAATAATAATGCACTTACGGCACTTCGATTTCCAAAGTCGCCTTAAGCTGCCTCATGAGGAAACTTTGGAAATCGAAGCGCCGCTAGTGCTTTGCGCTGGCATTTTCTCATTATAAGAGGTGGAAGGCAATTCGGGGAGATTGTCGCCCAGAAGAAGAGGCTACTAGTTGCCAGGTGACTAAATCTCCCTGAATCTGCCCGTGTGACCTTACCCCAAGACATCCTGCTTAGCATTTGCTTTCCTTCCTTAATGCCATACTTATTTACACTTTCCTCTTCAAGTGAAATACTGAAAATATGTACTATCAGAAGCACAAAGGTTCTTTTGTTAACTACAGATCTAAATGTAAAATGCAAGAACCTATTTAGTAAAAACAGCAATCACTGTTTTTTTCCATGGCTAGTTTAATGAAAGCACAAAGCAGTATTTTTAAAAACAATTGTGTGAAACAAACTAGTACATTACATTGTGCCTACATGTCCTTTAAACAGGGGTGCTCCGCCAATGAGGCACGTTGAGGCACTCGACCCCTGGTTACCTGGTGTGGCAAAAAAGCCGCTCCTGGTAACTAAGAGCTGAATTTCCAGTTTTCAACCCGGCATAGTGAAGGCCGCCTCAGGCAGCGGTATGATCTGGATCGCCCCACCTTTAAATAAACCCAATAGGATTGTTCTGCCACCTCTATGGATTCATGCAGCTTAGTTATCATCAAGTACAAAGGTACTGTTCTATTATTAGAGAGGCAAAAAAGGAAGCAATTTTAAAAATTTTGAATTATTGGATTAAAATGGAGTCTATGGGAGATGGCCCTACCGTAGTTTGGAGCTTTCTGGATAATGGATTCTATACCACCATACAATCATAAGAAGAATAGAGCATTAATAAGTACACTCCACACCTATACTACAAAACAAAGGTTCCTAGTATAAGAGACTGGCCTCCCTGGTAACATATCAAAGTTGTGGATTTAAAGGGGACACATAAATCAGTATAATAAAATACATTTTCAAATGAAACATGAAGCCCAAAATCTTTTTTTTTTTTTTTTTTTTTTTTT
>CM044435.1:52985939-53001158 GCA_024363595.1 Xenopus borealis | reverse complement strand
TTTTTTTTTTTTTTTTTTTTTTTTTAATAATGAAAACATCTATACTGGTTATAAATTCATTTCCTTCCCTGTCCTTCCCTGCCTCAGGCACAGCAATTACTTTCACTTTCATTTCATAAGCTTCCTAGATGTCACTGCACTCCTCACATTCCTCCCACCTTCTCACGGTCTAGAATTGTGAAGCCAGCGCATGGGATTTTGAAATGATGCATTTGCCTTGATAACAAGCTTCAACAAAATGGCACCTGCCTGTATGCTAGAATTGTTGATTCCAAAAGTATGAAGGCAACATAATTTAAAAAATGTGTAAGACGCAAAAAAATAATTTTGCTCAACTAACATGATAAAAAAAAAGGTTTTGAAATTATTTCTTAGGGTGACAGGTTCCCTTTAATATAATAGTAAGAATGAGATCTGGTGTGAATAAGTATGTGCTGTCCCAGAGATTTCTGCCAAATCTGAAGAAGTTTGGGGTAAATATCAATGTGCTGTCCTAGCTTTTCTTTTTAACTACGACATATGAAGTAAGGTACATACAGAGAAATGCAATGTAGCAAGCTTATCACCTGGGGTTTTCCAGAAAAGGGTTATTTTCAGTATTACAGATGCTTAAGGCAACTATGCACATTAATATTCATATTAACAAAAACAACACCTTAGCTCACATCAAGTACAACACGCTGCCACAAAATTTCAGAGCATATGGTAATCGGCTAAAATTAAATAAATAAATAATAAATGTATGCTTTTAACTCTTTCCCTGTCATGCTTTAGCAAACTGCTTTTCCCATCGACGTCTACATAACCCAGAAATGTAGATACTGCCGTCAGCATTCTGTTCACCCCCTTTTTCAACAACACAGGCACTACTTTGTTGGCAGGGATGCAACGGATAATGGAAGTGCCAGATTTTGGAGCTTTCTGTATAATGGGTTTCCTACACCTGTAGTGGTATGAGGGGTCCCTAACCAAGCTGCCGGTTTAGGGAAATGTAAAAACAGTGTGAGACTAGCAAGAAGACTTCTGAAAGAACAGTTGGAAAAAAAATGGAGGCAGAGGGAGGGGTTGATATCAGCTCAGGTAATGCAGCATTAATGTCATGGAAAGCTATCGCATTTGCTATAATGCCTGTATGATTTTCACAGGAAATGGATTCAATCCTCACTAAGCTAGCATGACGCAAACGTCAGGGTGTCTAGACAAATCTTACAAGCGTAGGAAGAGGCTATTCTTTTACTGATAAATGAACATTTTGTGAATTCTGAGAAAACAGGTATGAAAAAGAAACGCAAGAATGATATGCCCAGCACACTACAGGTTGGTATATAAAGAAAAGCGGAGGACAGTGAATGAACGGGTGTAAAAATTATTTATTTTCCAAGCAACTAATCCTTGCTTCCCAAACATAATGATGGACCTAATTAGCATCAATGCTTTAGAGATCTGGCAAAACAGCAGAATGTATGTGTACTGAATATGCAGCCTACTCTTGGACCTTATGACTTGGAAGGAACTCAGTCTCAGTGGCTTGTTAGAAATATATAGTGCTACAGTGTGCAGGCTGTTGAGATGCCCTACTGTTATGTGGTCTGTTGTATTGCTGATAACACAATGCAGCACTCTACACATGACAAAATGATAAGCAAGAAATGATCTAGCTGATTTCTTCAGGTGAGAGAGCTGGATGCTGCCTGGGCATGAAACATAGCAGTGTCTGGAGAGGACAAAGCTGACTGAACACAACAGAGTTTCAAAAGCTACACAGCCACGGCTGAAGCATGCAAACACATTTATAAATAAGGCCTACAATAACATTTGCAGATTACATTTATTTTCAGAAAGGTGTTGGGACCTGCTGCTATGTTAAAAATACTGCTACAAGGGAATCTTAGCCAATGTAAAAGATAACATACACAGGTAGCACAATACTGCAATAATTAGCACCTTTTTCGGTCTTGCCAAGCCCGGGGTCCGGAGTTCAGTTACCATCTGGGATCTAGTATTCCTCCCAAGTCTGCTTAGGTTTCCTCCTGTATACCTAAATTGTACGGATTACTGTGCCTCCCTCACACTGTTCCTCCCTAAACCGCCAGAAATATCTACATTTGATGAAGAATAAGGGGTGCAGTGAGAACAATTAAAGGGGTTGTTCACCTTTGAGTTAACTTTTAGTATGATGTAGAGAGTGATATACTGAGACAATTTGCAACGGGTTTTAATTTTTAATTTTTTGTGGTTTTATAGTTTAGATTTTTATTCAGCAGCTCTCTAGTTTGCAGTGTCAGCAATTTGTTTTCTAGGGAACAAATTACCCTAGCAACCCTGCATTGATTTGAATAAGAGACTGGAATATGAATAGGAGAGGTACTGAATAGAATGATAAGTAATAAAAAGTGGCAATAATACATTTGTAGCCTTATAGAGCATTTGTTTTTAGATGGTGTCAGTGACCCCCATTTGAAAGCTGCAAAGAAACAGAAGAAAATTGCAAATCATTAAAAAAATATGAAAAATAAATAATGAAGACCAATTGAAACATTGCTTAGAATTGGCCCTTCTACAATATACTAAAAGTTAACTTGAAGATGAACCACCCCTTTAAATGAACAGAGGCTCCTAACATAAATATTACACAAAAGTAATGATACATTTGCTTTGAGGCATCTAATCTGTTGTCTCAATATTTAGATTTAGCGATTGGATTGATAAAGACCACTGAGCTGCTTGTCTGACTATTGATCAGCAGATCTGATCACATCACAATCCGTCACTCTTTGTCACTACAAAGATACATGGATTGTCTGTTCAGACAAACCAACTATATTATGATGGACTCACAGGACAGTCTGTCTTAACCACTTCACAAAGTGCCCATAAAAATACTGATGATTGGGTAACCTAATCTAAAACTGGCACAAATAAATAAATACAGGAATATAACACTTAAAGAAAAACAGCCTCTGCATAGAAGCAAGAACCTTCTAACTGGATGCTTGTATCTGTGAGATATCCAGTGAGATATCCAGGGGAAAAAAAAAAAATACCGCTGCAGCACCTCGTAATTGCAAAAGTCAAAAATTGAATTTATTAGGCCAGACAACGTCTTGGGCTCACTCTCACCCTTTCTCAAGCCATATCTGTGAGGTACACGGAGGGGGAAGCTATGGGATGCCTAATTGAATAGACTGTACTACTAGGTCCTGGATGGCCCTCATTCTCAAGTATGGATATATTTCATAACCTGGGGCAGGTAATATACAGAACACAGTAAGTATTATTTAGTGCAGAGATGGAAAATTGCTACCATATAAGAATAGGCAGTTAAGACCCCCAAATGCTAGTTTGAGGAATAGAGGTAATCCCCCTGAAGATGCTGATGAAGTGCCCCAAATTGCATGACTCTGCCTATGGGAATAGTGTTTTCTTAAAGGGAAACTATCATGGGAAAACATGTTTTTTTTAAAACGCATCAGTTAATAGTGCTGCTCCAGTAGACTTCTGCACTGAAATCCATTTCTCAAAAGAGCAAACAGATTTTTTTTATATTCAGTTTTGAAATCTGACATGGGGCTAGCCATTTTGTCAATTTCCCAGCTGCCCCGGTCATGCGACTTGTGCCAGCACTTCATGAGGGAACTGCTTTCTGGCAGGCTGTTGTTTTTCCTTCTCAATGTAACTGAATAGTACGCAGTGGGACATGGGTTTTTACTATTGAGTTTTGTTCTTAGATCTACCAGGCAGCTGTTATCTTGTGTTAGGGAGCTGTTATCTGGTTACCTTCCCATTGTTCTTTAGTTAGGCTGCTGGGTGGGGGAAAGGGAGGGGGTGATATCACTCCAACTTGCAGTACAGCAGTAAAGAGTGATTGAAGTTTAGCAGAGCACTAGTCACATGACTTGGGGCAGCTGGGAAATTGGCAATATGTCTAGCCCCATGTCAGATTTCAAAATGAAATATTAAAAAATCTGTTTGCTCTTTTGAGAAATGGATTTCAATGCAGAATTAGTGGCAGGTCGGGAGATGGGGAAGTCCGATCATTCGATGATTGGAACGATCGGATCTTTGCATCTATGGCCAGCTTAAGGAACTTCCGTTGGACCATTTGCTGCCCCGGTCTTATCGCTGGGTCTCAGGTCATTCCAATGGTACGGAACAGGGAGCATTACCCACCAGAAGCAAAAAAATAAAACAATGGTTGACAAGGCCATATGAGTGAACTTTTTAGCTTGGAAACCTCAATGGCAACGCAAGAGGATCTCAAATTGGCATGCTGAAACGGATGTTTACACAGTATGGTGAAAATTAGTGAGATAGCCAATTATGTCAAGTACGGACATAAAGATTTTTTCTAAACCCAATTCCTCTCTAACTCCTAGTATGGAATAAAATCTCAAAAATGGCCAAAGTAGATCATTATCACTAATGAGTGTGACATGGGGATAGGCAATATATCCGCCCATGTATTAATTGAAATACAATAAAATAGTAGCTTAGCATCACAGATAGGGTCAGAATGGGCCAATGTGACACCGGGAAAAACCCTGCCCCAGACCTGTAGTTGTTGGTAAAATTTAATCAAATGCATTAAAGCGGAGGTTACAGTTGCCAATTCTTAAAGGAGAATTGAAGCCTAACTAAAGAAGTAGGGTAGAAAATATGTACATTATGTTTTGGGCTTCTACTCCAGCTCAAGGTAGCCACTTCACTGCACATGCTCTGTGTTGTGATCGGTTATTGAGCTTAGGGACAAGCACACAATATACTGAATATATAGAACATAAATGTCACAGTATAAGGCAGATTAGTAAATAAATCAGTTTACTGGAACATGGAAGCACAGAAACCAGCACAACTAGCAAAAGAATCAATAATCAGCCCTGTAGCATCAGCTTATATGACAGGCAAGCCTTATTTTCTGTTTGATGATTTGCAGCAAACCTTAGGGCTTTTACACACGGGAGTTTTTACCTGCGCTCCCCTGCGTTCCATTTTTCTGCGTTCAGCCGCAGGGGAGCGCCGGTATAGACGCACTCAATGCTTTTCAATGGGGCTGTACTCACACAAACGCATGTAGGCGCCAAACGCAGGAAAAACGCAGCATGTTGCATCTGAACCTGCGTTCCGCGCCTACATGCATTCGTGCGAGTACAGCCCCATTGAAAAGCATTGAGTGTGTCTATACCTGCGCTCCCATGCGGCTGAGTGCAGCAAAATGGAACACAAGGGAGCGCAGGTAAAAACGCCCGTGTGTAAGAGCCCTTAAACTTAGCTTCTCAACAGCTGCTCAAAGAACACAGAGCATGTGCATGTCACAGACAAAATCCAAGATGAGAAACTCCTGTGACAACTTTAGAGGCCGGGATCATTACTATTATAGATATGCTGAACCTTTAGGTGGGTTCAGTATATAAAATATGGCATTTCTAGGCATATTTATTTTTTAGGGTTTAGTGATCCTTTAAATAAAAAAAAAAACAGTACACAAGTATATGGGCTACAGCTGCAGTTAATTGAGTTACATTCATGCATGGTTGCAAGTGACTGGTGCAATCTGTAGCCTGCATCTAAAGTTACTGCTACTTAGACATTCAGCATGTGGATATCAGATACGTCCCATTGAAAGGGGTCGGTGGGAACCAAAGCTGAGCTGTAACACTCACATTTGGATAAGAAGAACAAACCCATCTCATTTCAGGTACATGAATACACGTTTTGCCATCAGACAACCCCATTTTACTGAATACAATGCACACAAGGCATTCAAATCCCCAGCAAGCTATCACCTGAGTATTACAGCTTGATCTCATTCACTAGTGTTCTATTCCCTTGATATTGTACCTATGATAGAACAGCTGTCAGAAGAAACAAACGGCACCCTATCTGGGGTGTTACAGGTCAGTAGAAACGGCTAGCACCGAGCAGCACCCTGGCATGAAGGTGAGTCTAGGCACAAAGGAATGAACAGAAGAATGGGCAGGGAAAGAAGAAGAGAAGCAGGCAGCATTAGTGGAAGCAGAGATAGGGGCACAAGAGGAGAACAAGGGGGTAAATAGCATGGCAATGCAGGATCTGTTTGTTTCCAAACGTACTAGGGTAAACACTGCTAAAAGCAAATAGCACCACTGGGACCAAGTTCCCCTAGCTGCTATTATGTTTTCATACAGGGAGTACCAGAAACAGCAAATAATGTAAATAAAAAAAATAGAATTCAGTGTAATATCCTTGGGCAAAAAACAATAGATGGAATGCAGTATAGTTTCCGATTCCTAAACAGGAGCCACTTATAAATGCCAGTGCATTGTATGGCAAGGAGTGCAAGTAGTGCTCCTAAATGACCCCAGTGCCAGAGATAATGCTACTACACTGCATTGTTTGCAGAAAGAGAGAAGGGGATTTACTGTAAGACAATAAGTTTAGGCCTCACTTCCCTGTGCACATGTGATTGCTTTGTGTTCCTCTCCTGTGTACTTCCACAAGCCGACTGTCTCTGCTCCCATCTCTGCCATTAAAGCTGCTACTTACATTGAATATTTTACCAATAAAATGACTTTAGTGGCGACAATGAAATCGCTTATGGAGCAGAAGCCAATTCGCTCCTGTTCATGTACATTGTTGTTTCTGTTATTGAGCATATTTTGAAGCAAACCAAACCCCAAACAGGTTTTAATCTGCCATTCGCAATGCAACCCATTCGCTGCTTTAGAAGTCACAGTAGGGTTACAGTAGAATCCTGGAATCATTTCCTTGTTTTTTAATTTTCTGCTTGTCGTTAATGAAAAGGGATTATGCTGTTTGGTGGGAGTATAGTGAAAGCTGATGCATAGATGCCAGTGTCACCTGGGGCTGTATACATAATGTACATTTCATGCATATAAGGAAACATTTCATAGCACATTAACATTATTCATGAGCGTTGCAGCACGTTTGGGATGCTGATAAATACACTGAGGCGATTTGGAACTATAGGTGGCCAATAATTAACAATATTGGCAGAAATATGTAAAAGGGCAAGGTGTGGATATCTCCTGCCCGCCACAGTCTGACACCCAGCATGTGCCAGTGATCTCAGGTAGCGACAAGCATAACATCACATGCTCTGTAATGAGCTGCTAGAGAGGTGACTCCACTGTGAGAGACATGACACAGGCACTAGAGCATGACACGCCTGCACAGCACCTATACACATGGAAGGGGACAGTGCCTCACACCCATATATACACACACACACACACACATATATATATACACACATTAGCCCCTGCACACCCACATCTCAGGCTGCACTGGAACAGCTGCAATGTCTCCACTTCTGGACCAGCCACATTCTGCAGCAGCACATGTCATAGACTGTCCATATTACTACAGGATCCTGGAGTTAAGACAAGACAGGGACCCTGCTGGCAATGCAAGAAGGTTGATGACCACATTAAGGGGTAGTTACATAAATGTGCAGCCCGAAGCCTCCAGCATTTATTACACTACAACTCCCAGCATCCCCTGAGAAATAACTACTGCTGGAGGGCTGCAGGTTACACATCCCTGATGCATATAATAAAAAAAAAAAAAAAAACAATTGTATTTTGTCTGCCTTTTTTCCCTGCTAGGGTCACCAACCAAATGCTATCTGCACCCCCCAAAATAAAGGCGGCCCTGTCCAAGCACCTGGCTTAAGCACCCGCACCTCTGAAGCCAAACAGCTGAGTGTCACATAGAGAAAGGAAACAAGCAGGAAGGATGAATGTCAGTAGAAGACACTTACTGTAACCGCTGTGGCGTGTCGGCTGTACAATCGCCCAAAAAAAGCCGGGGGAGGTGCCGAGTTACCTGCTCGCCGCTGCCATTCCAGGTGCGCCCAGTCGCCAAGTTTGCCCGGTGCAGCGCCTTCAGCAGGTTCCTATGGAAATACTGGCACAGAGAGGAGAGGCTACTGCTGCTGCCGCCGGGCAGCTCATAATATTCACACAGTGATGGGACTGAATGGCATGTGCGTGTCACTGGCGTCCCCCTCGCTGCCTGCTTCTGCTTCTCGCTTTGCCTCCTTCCCAGCGGCCCTCCGGGGACTCCTCATGCACATCAGATCCTCATGGTGCCACAGCCTGGGAGCGACATCCTCACAGCTGCCTGTCCTGCCATCTCTGCCGCAAGTGGCGCTCTTCCTTCATTCCCAGCAGCAGCACAAAAGCGAGAGACGCAGGAGCAGCAGCACGGTACTCTCAGGATCACGATCGGGAACGATTTGCACTCACACAAAGCTGATCAATAATAAGGCTGAGGAAGCAACTCCTAGCGCTGTGCAGCTGTGACACGAGGAGACGTGCAACACAACAGCTGAGCTCGTTCATTTGCACGCTCACAAGTCTTCCTTATTAACCCTGCACTTCATTATTAACCCTGCACATTATTAACCCTGCACATTATTAACCCTGCACATTAATAACCCTTCACTCTGCAGCTGACATTAGCAGCGATCCTTCCCGACTGTGCCAGGGAACTTCAAGCACTGCATGCACAATGTATATAAAAAGAACTGGAGCCATTTCTAAACTTAGGGTGTAGAAGAAATCTAAAATAATTACAGCAGGAAAGGGTTAACTAGCTGAACTCTATGTGTGTGGGTGTATGTGTGTATATATATATATATATATATATATGTTTACATGAATACATATATGTGAGGCAGCTGCAGTTACAGGAGCCCCCAGTAACATCATTTTTAGGGTTCCTTTAAGGTGTGTCATTAGACAGTAACATACTATACTTCTGTGTTCCCCAGCAGGTGCAGCATAACTAGAAGTAACAACCTCCACTGCCCATCAAAATCACTTTGGAGCCCCTTTAACTTTGGAAATTGTACCTGGGGTACACATTAAGGACTATACTCCACAAGAGACTAAAAAAAGTTGCCTTTGGAGCAAATCTCCCAGACTATAAAATAAGATAAATATATGCCAGAGAGGACTGCTCAGATTTTAAATGAAAACAAACGGGATTTTTTAAAGGCAATGGCACACAGGGATATTTGTAACTCACGGTTAAATATGTGCTACCGCAAGGGACAGAGCTCTCAAAGATTTTTTCCAGCTGATAATGTAAATCGCAGGTGGGCAAAACATGAGTCGCTTTGAGAGCGCATGTAGGCACCAAACACAGAAAAAATGCAGCATGTTGCGTCCCAACCTGTGCTTGGCTCCTATATGCGCTTGTGTGAGTATAGCCCCATTGAAAAGAATTGCTTGCGTCTATTCCTGCGCTCCCCTGTGGCCGCACACTACAAAATGGAAGGCAGGGGAGCGCAGCTTTAACAACTCGTGAGTAAAAGCCCTTAAAGTGATACGGACACTAAAAAAATTATATTAACATATGAATGTGCATTAAATGTTACCTATAGGTCATGTTGATCATTTTTTGCTGAGAGGTTTGTTTTTGTATATAATTGTTAGTTGAAGTTCCTAAGCCTGACTCTCTGACACTCTGACTTTGCCAACCTCACTGTCCCATCTCAGTCTGTTGGTTACAGTTTCTAATGCTAACGGACTCCTGCTGCACATATATGGCAGCCCCCTCATACAGGAACATGGGGGGTCAGACAGATAATGTAAAAGCATCATGCAAATACTTTATGGCAAAGTTAGAAGTAGCTTTCAAAAGCCAACATTATAATAGATGTAAGAAAGTTACATTTCAGGTGTCAGTATCTCTTTAAGGTGTGCCCTATAAATGAGGTTGTTTGTAACCTTGTACAGATTGACCCATACAAATCTGATTTTAGCTTACAGCTTCTATCAGGTAGTGTAGACTTTTACACATGGCCATTATTAATTGTGTTCCCTTGCAATTGCTTTTTTTATGCATTATGTCACTTGGGAATACAGGAGTTAACTGACCCAATTCTTTTCTATTGGGAATGCACCCACAGGAGAGCACTGAAATGAAAACACAGACAGGGATCATTATATTTTCATTTGCTGTGTGTTGATGTAGGTAAAATCCATAAAGAAAAGAAATGGGTTATTTAATTCCTGTGTTCCCATGTGATGGAACTCACAAAAAAAATCATCATAAAGGAATACAGTTGTGAAGCCCATCTGTAAGAGCCCCAATAAGTCTACATGTTGAATGGTTAATGAACACTGACTTTAGATGCAGCCTGCACAGCCGTGCATCAGAATGTGTTGATGTACCTGCAACATGTGAAATACTAGCAGTAGCAAATAAACATTTGATAATCAATATAAATAACAGTAATAATTAAGTAATAATAAGTAACAAATTATTACCAAGAAACTAAACATTGCTTATGTAGAATGCTACTGTGCATCCATTTCTCTCTTTTCCCCACCAATGCAAATTGTTAACCCCCTCCCAGTAATTTCTTTCTTTGCACCACCCCAGAATATTGTATTTTTCTCCACTATAATGTTTAAGGTCCCTTGCCTGCAAGTACTTTGTGCCTGCTTGCCCCTATGCATTGAGTTCTTTGGTTATACTTCTATCCCCCAAAAGTAAATACTCATAGCTCCCTGCCCCCAACCAGTATATGCGTCTCCAACCCCCGTGTTGCACTCACCCATGTATTCTTTATCTTGTCTTACATCCCCAGCAGAGCACCCTCCATACCTCCAATGGGTCCATACTTTATTCCCTTCCTATAAAGCAGAAGTTACCTAAGCTGTTTCTTCCTTTCAATCCTTACCATTTTATTATTTTCTCTATCCATGCCCCAGTGTGCATCCTGTAGTCTCTCTTAAAGGGGTTGTCCACCTTCAAACAACTAGTAGTTTTCAGATAGATCACCAGAAATAATGACTTTTTCCAATTACTGTCGATTTTCTATTTGTAACCATTTTTCTAATATTGAAGTGTAAAGTGTAATTTCTCCCCTTCTAAAGCAGCTGGGGGGGGGGGTCGCCGACTGTTCTAAACTGATACATTTAATGGATACATTTCTTATCTTTGTCCCTGCTGAGCAGAATCTCTGGGTTTCATTACAGGCAGCTGTTAGAATTGATACAATAGTTGCTAATACTCCAGAGATGCTGCTGTGAAATGTATCAATTAAATGTTGCAAAAATTGTATCAGTTTAGAGTCTGCACCTGAATTACTGAGCTGCCAGACTCAAACACCAGAGACACCAACATTCAACTTTAAACTTAGATTTTGGAAAAACAGTAAAAAATAAATAATGGAAAGTAATTGAATAAAGTCTTTATTTATATAGAACAATCTGAAAACCACTGAACAGAAAAAAGTGTTTGGAAGGTGAACAACCCCTTTAACCCTTAAAAATACATTATCATGTATTACAAAGTATTATGCACAAACACACTCTAAACTGCTCACATTTAAAAGAGATTAAAACCCCAAAAAAATTAGATTTAGCTTGCTGTACTGACCTAGAGTTCTATATAATAGTAAGGATTAAGACCTTGTAAATTGTCATCGTTTTCCCATCTTGGATTTTGTTAGGAGCATCAGTGACTCTGCACATGCCCGGTGTGCTCTGGGCAGCTGTTGAGAAGCTAAGTTTAGGGGTCATCACAAATCATTAAGCATACATTGAGGTTCATCTGTTACATGATCTGATGCTAAAGGGCTGATTATTAAATTCTGGTGCTAACTGCACTGGCTTTGTAGCTGCTATATAATGAGAATCTGAATTAATCTTCATCAACCTCATCAATCTTGTACAGTGACACTTACATTCTGCATATAGATTAAGTTCACATAAGTAACTGCAGCCCAGAGCATGTGCAGTGAATCAGCAGAAAAGAAGATGGGGAGCCGAGCTACTGGGGCATCTTCAGAGGCACACATCTTTACTACTAAAGTGCTGCAGTTACCTTTGGCTGGTTAAGAACCCCAAAACATATTGCAACATTTCTACCTGAACCTGCTTTAGCTTCCTTTTAAACTATGTCCGTATATGGAAGGGAACCCCAGCTGCATTGGATGAATGCAAAATAAAAGAGCAGTGATATAGTACAAAAACTTAGCTTGTAACAGAAAAGCTAATTGCTGATTGATTGTCATTGGCAGATGTTAGTAATAAACCCTATAATGTGGAAAAGATTGCTCAGTAGGTACAACTCAAAAAAGAGCATGCAGTCAACAGACTTAAAGGGGCAGTATACCCCCTTTTCAACATTAATTAACTAAATAGAACTTGTGCTAAAAAAAAAAGTCAAATTCTACTTTAAATTCGTCAAAACACAGTGAAAATGAGGATTCACAGCTGTTTGAGTGGCAAGAAATGTATAGAGGTTTACATCCTCTGTTCATCAATAATTGTCCAGGTTACCTCATATACAGAAATCATTCCCAGCACCATTGGGCACCCAACAGAGTGCTGCCAGAATGCACGTTTAAACTGTAGGAGTATAAAGAAGCACGCATGGCAGGTGTATTGGAGGACTAAGGAAGGGGTAGCTGGTGGGAACACTCAGTGCCATTTTTTAAGCCAGCCCTGGACAGATGGCCATATAGTCTGGTGGGTCAGAGCAACCCCCCCCCCCCATGCACACACACTAACAAATAAACAATAGGAGCTCTGGCCTTGGTTTTTGGCTGCTGCCCTAACCACAGATCTACTGAAGTAACTTCTTCTTCCTCTAAACCTGGCACGCAACAAAGCAAAGCGGAACTACAATAACACCTATTCATTTGTAGAGAAATTGTTATGCATTGTCAAGACAGTGGGCTTTGATGGGTTAACAACAATACCTAATATAAACCTGCTGACATAAATCCTCTCCTGGCAAATATTGTGCAGGAACAGCAGGACATCTTAACAAGACAAGTGGCTAAAAACCTATGCCTATATTTTATAGAAAAAGGAAATCACATCTGGATTATGTTTGATCAAATGGTAATGAAAATGTGATATGATGGGGTGAGATCACAGCTATCTACAGTTGTTTATGGCAGGATATGTGAATGTTCTGAGTGTACATGTGGTGCTAACATATGATCATAGATCAAAACTGCATATGCTGAATTAAGTCAATGCAACCAGACCACAATATGGTAGAACACAGGGAGAATGATATATGCAAACAGAAAGTCATTTTATTATTTGAATATAAAATAATGTACTCTGTTGTGAAAAGCATGCTGATGATAAAATAAAACAATAGTCTTAAAAAAAGAAGTGAGATATTTATCCTAATGCCTGTGTGCTTTACTACTGTATATCTGAGTTTTTATTTTGCACATTATACACTCATGAACAAAGACCTGTAAACATTTCCAAAGAAACCTTGGTGGGTTTTTTTTTAGCATCCCCATCTTCCCCTTTTATGGTTTCGGTTTCTCACAGCAGAAATTGTAGTTCCTATATAAATAATTCAAAATTCCCATCAGCCAGCTGACTTTACGCGTACTTAATGGTGGAGAGATTGGTAAAGTGGCTTGTCATTCTCACTGTCATTTATACACCTAGGTTATTCTGTGGAAGTGGCGTGCATTGTCGCTGTCTGTTCTACCCTCATGTTTGGAATGGCAGATAACATTGTTTCTTTTATAATGTCCCCGAGTAAAAAATGCTTTATTAATTACTGTGCTGTCTGTTGTGCACAGCTGAGATAGTCTTCCCATAGGCAAAACATACAATAATAATAATAATGCCTTGCCTGACACTGCTGTGTCTCTGTGCCTCCCTACTGTGACACAGTCTCTTTCCATCAGGGAGCTGTGGGCTAAGGATGATGCCATGTCTCAGACAAGTCCAGACTGACCAGAGACTGAACAGATGTGAACAGAGCAAGCGAGACGCTTGTTTCTTATCAAGCTTTGGCAGTTTCTATGGCTTTTTGCAAAACGAAATACAAAAAAATAACTATGATTCTATTCTTTATTATAGAGATGCAGAATTCTGTCACCGGTTTATTGGAACCCATTTTTCAGCTTCATTAGAATACCAATAGATAAATATGTCTTCAGTTTACATTCTTTACTAAATATTTTTGCCTTGCAATTAATAGAAGTGCAAATATAAAGTCATTAGAAAGTGAACTCTTACTGACATGGGATGTATTGTGTAGACCAGAATTGACACTACCGATGATCGTTTATATCAGGGACATAATGCATAGTGCTTAATGTGTTGATTTGAATTATTGGTACACTGATCTGATTAGTGCAATTATTATACTTAATACACATTTAAGAATATAGTTACAATATGAGAGTTAGTAGAATACTATATAGAGGAAACGTTTCACAGTGTACAGCTGTATATGGCATATTTTTTTATCTAGACTAATTATCTAGACCTGTGAACTAGCTTTACATTTGTCAAGACAATAAGCAGCCATCAGAGACTGGATTTTGTGATCCACCAAGGAGTTATTAAGGGATTAGTATGGCTGCATGACTTGCTAGATAAGGCAACAGGAGGTCCTGCTAATGCTTAGGCAGGGACACAAGTGAGTGCCTCCTGTTTATGAAAATGCTTCTGTATTAAATCTGTGAAGCAGCTTCCTGGAGAGCAAAGTTGGGTTAGGAAAACCTGTTATGTATTGTTGTATATTCAATAACCTGCTGATGCTGTCAAATTTCAGATTTCTGTCACCTAAATAGTTATTAATAACTGTATTTATAACATTAGCATCAAGAGGCATTATTGGAAATTGAAGAGTTACAAGTATATACTGCAACACAGGCATAACCAACAGTTTCACACAGGTATATTTGTAGCTGCTGTTTGTAGCTGATTAGACATAGTTGCCTTCTAAAGGGCCTATTACAACCCCCGAGAAAATGATAAAACCTATTTATAGCCAGCTACATGTAGCAACTAATACATATTCATCAGAAATGAATACAAATTGAATTAAGGGAAGTTTGAGTTCACGTGTGATGCTTAATTAGAACAATTCAAGTTCAAGTGATAAAATTTATCACAATACATTCATTATGCCTTTGTAATGATATGGATAATAATGCAGCCCCTATTATTACTATCAGTAGAAAAGTAACCTTCTGTAAGGGATTCTGAAAGGAAATTAATGAGGAGACGTTATCCTGTAAACAGCTACCGAAAAGGGAGCGGCTGAAAGTCAGCAACAGAATAGGCAGGAGCAGGCCTAGAGACTGCAAAAAGTAGGAGCAGGACGGAGCAGGTACAGTATAGAGGCAGGAGCAAGATGGAGTGAGTGTAAAGACAGGCGTGGGATGGAGTGAGGGTAGAGACAGGAATGGGATGGTGTGGGTGTAGAGAC
>CM044435.1:52904386-52983488 GCA_024363595.1 Xenopus borealis | reverse complement strand
AGGAATGGGATGGAGTGAGTGTAGAGACAGGAATGGGATGGTGTGGGTGTAGAGACAGGAGTGGAATGGAGTGAGTGCACAGACAGGAGTGGGATGGAGTGAGTGTAGAGACAGGAGTAGGGATAGAGCCAAGAGTGGGACAGAGTGGGCATGGATACAGAAACTTGCAGGATTTCGAAGAAGGATGCACATAGACAAGAACAGGTGTGAATGTAAAGACAGAAACACACAGGAGTAGGACAATGTGGGTACAGAGAGAGTAACAGGCAGAAGTGGGAACAGGAAAGATCAAGAGGAGCAAGAGCTAGGGGTACGTCATAGTGCTCCAGATACAGAAGCTAATGCTCAGGCAAAGAAGTGAGATACCAGAAGGGTTTATAATGGGCAAAGTCAGCTCTAACAGGCTGGCCCTATCTGACCACTGCTGAAGTGATATTTAGAAAGCCAGGTGAATAGACGATGTTGAGAATGAATTAGGCAACATATTGGCTGCTCTCCTGGCCGAATGGTTAAAAGGACTTTTTTCAGTTCAATTCTATATAGATATAAAGACTTTTTTTCAATTGCTTTCCAGCATTTATTTTTTTAGCATTTGTAAAAATGGAAGAACATATGATGTTCCTGTCTCTAGTCTTTGAGTCTGGCAGTTTAGTAATCCAGGAGCAGATTCTGAGCTGTTACAATTTGCTACATTAGTTGATACATTTCTCAGTAGCGTCTGTGGAATATCAGCAACTATTGTATCAATTCTAACAACTGCCAATAATGCAACTCAGGTATTCTGCACAGCATTGGCAAAGATAAGAAATGTGTCAACTAATGGATCAATTTAAAACAGTTAGCGACTAAGTTAGCGCGTTATCGACCCCCCTCCCAGAGCTTGTTCAGAAAGACATAAGGTGAAAAATAAACGGTCACAAATAGAAAATACATGGAAAAAGAATTTCTTTCTGGTGAACTATCTGAAAACAAATGAATAAACAAACTGAACAAAGTGTTGGAAGGTGAACAACCCCTTAAACCTGCTAAGTGTCTTGATACAGGTCATGGAATTATGATTACTCAATATGTGGCATCCTTCTAACTTTAAATAAGTAGTTAATTGGTAATTATTTCAAGTGCCTAATGGGGTATTGTAGAAATACTTTTCCTTTACAACCACCACCCATTGATTTTACATGCTGCATAAATGGTTCATTTAGTTCAGAAGTGCATCACTTGGGGGGGTAATTATTAAAATCCTGAAATATGTATTTTCCGAAAACTGCTTCTACCAAATCCCCACAGGTCTTTTTCCCCCTTACTTATCAATATGTTTTCTCAAAACGTATTACACATCAAAAATTCAGATTTTTGCCCAAAAACCAGGAAATCTTCGAATTATTGCACGAAACCTAGCACAGCTAAGGATATATTAGGGACTTCTCCCATTGACTGCTACATGAACTCAGCAGGTCTGAGTTAGATTACTTTTTTATTCGGACTTTTAACACCGTTGGGGTTGAATAAGTTTAAAAAAATGACATGTTTTTTTCCAATAAAAGTTTGAGGTTTTTAATGTGGCCTGCTTAAAGGGGTGGTTCACTTTTAAGTTATATTTTAGAATGTTAAAGAATGGCCAATTCTAAGCAACTTTTCATTTGTTCTTATTACATTGTTTTTTTTTATACTTTTTTAATTATTTGTCTCTTTCTTCTGCCTCTTTCAAGTTTTCAAGCACTGTGTAAGGCTCTTACACACAGACATTTTTTTGTGCGTTCCCCTGCATTGCAATTGATTCTGTTCAGCCGGAGGGGAGCGCAGGCCTAGATGCTCGCAATTCTTTTGCAGCATGCGCCTCAACCTGCGTTCGGTGCTTCCACGCATCTGGTGGGTACAGCCTCATTCAAAAGAATTGCGTGCGTCTAGGCCTGCGGCTGAGCGCAGAAAAACAGAGCGTAGGCGAGCGCAGGTACGAGCACTAAGGCTACAAATGTATTGTTATTGCTAATTTTTATTACTCCGTTTTTATTCAATTGATTGTTTGATAAGATTATCCCTGATCAATATCTGCTGGGACCACAGACTCCAACTTTAATTTTGTCTACATCAGACTCAAAAACCACAAATAAACAATGAAAACCAATTGTAAATTGTCTTAGAATATCACTGTCTACCGTGGTGATCAACCCTTCTAATGTCTTTTGTTTTGTTGCATGTTGGCTATATGTTCATTTTATCACAAAATTGGGTCTCTCACAAGACTCGGTGACATGTTTATTGTAAAGTATGTTTGTATTGCTAAAATCAAATAGTTGTAGAATAAAACAAATCTGATACAGTGGTGCTGTGTGCTTGAGAGAAATGAGAGCTTTGACTTTTTTGTGGCTCAGCATGAACGTGTGAATGAATAATTTGTTCTAATTAGGGCATGCCACTGGGAGGTTTTTCACACATCCAGTTAAATAGCATAACCCCAATCTTTTGACATTCAATAATACAAACAGTCAGGTCTAGTATAAATCAATAGATAACGTCTACAGCAGATTTAAGATTTTCAATCTGAATGGTTCTTTCTTATATTATCCTATGAAAGACAGATTGAGTATATGGTTTGCATTACATGAGTTGCATTAAGATTAGCTTCACATATTTGAATGTGTTAATTACGGAGAGACTGAACCTATGCTGAACCTTAATCACAGCCACCTGAGTGGCAGAAACACAAATGGGCATTAAAATATGTAGAAAATATGCTTATGTAATTAACACTATATTATAGCAGTTGAACTGAAGAAATGTGTTGCATGAGCATTATTAACCACATGCTAGCCCACTAGAAACAATGACCTTATAAGGTCATGGGAGATGGTGACATAATATCCTTATATTTTACAATAAGAGGTACATTATTCATTATATATGTATATATATATATATATAAATCATTAAAATAATTCCTGTCCTGCTTTATAAACAAAGTCCCAATCTTTAGCTTTTTTTCAGCAGCTCTCTAATTTGAAATTATTTAAGCAGTTATATTTTTGCTAGGGTCTAAAGTAACCAGGTAGCAGTTTGAATGAAAAACTGGAAGATGAATAGGAACAACCTGAAAAAAAAAACCTGTAGCCTCATCGAGTAATAATTTTTTAGTTGACAAGGTCAGTGTCCCCCATTAGAAAGCAGAGGTAATAATTAAAAAAAAAAAAAGAAATATAAAATGAAGACCAACTTAAAAAAAGTTGCTGAGAATAGGTAATTCTATAACATATGCTATAGCCATGATATAAGGACTTTCTCAGATATAAATCTCAGTCTTTTTTCCGACCAATCTGCAAAAACGTTGTGTTTGCAAACCTATGTTAAAGTCTCACAAAGCTAAATATGTTCAAAAAGTAAATACTTTTTTCATTTAACATGAGCAACATTGAAATTCCCACAGATGTTAAAACAAGCAGTGAAAGTAGATCTGAATGTAACTTCTGTGCAGCTGCTCGTTTTCTTACTGCTTCCTCTCCAATTTTGTTGAAATTATTTGTTTAATAATGACAATACATAGTCACATAGCCTTTCTCTCATGGCTACTTTTTGTAATGCTAAACGTTTAGCCTGTCCAAAATATTTCAGTAGTGTAACCATATGCTTTCTACCTAAACATGTACCTAAAGGGAATCAAACACGTATACCATGCAGATGGGTGGGATTTGGAAGAGTGCCTGGTATCATACATCATGCCCTCTAACCCCTAGACAGGGGTTTCTCTTTTCTCAATCCCATTCCCTTATCCTTTTTATGTGCACTTGAAGCTGAGACTGCCAGCCTCTACCATATCACAAACAGGTTTGGAGGTGCTCCTTTAAAATCATTGCAGTCTTTTTAGAGAGTAGAAAAGATCACCTGCTAACAGAACTCAATAAACAGCAGATTCTGCCACACAACATAGCAGTTTATTCTGCAAGATATTAAGATTCCCAGTGGTGGAAGAGGCAGTTGTCGTGTGCAGGTGTTAGGGAGAGATAAGCTTTTCTTTTTTTATTCCAAGTGCATCTTAGGTATTATTTATTTTTTTTATTGTTTTGATTTCTTAACATGCAGTAGGTTTTTTCTACACTAGGAGAATTCTAGTCATGCTTTAAAAAGAATCATAATCAGTGGATGGCATAGCCGGTTGCTTAAAGGGAAAGTGTCATTGCTATAAGCATGCCACTCGCCAGGCAATTCGGAGCAATTTCAAAAAGCGCGCCGCTCCGTGTGGATACGAGCCGGCGTTTTCAAGCAACGCCGGTGCGCTTAGGTAAGTGGCTATTCGGGGAGGTTCGGGGGCTACAAGTCGCGGCGAGAAGTCGCCAGGCGATAAAATGCCCCCGAATCTCCCCGTCTGGCCTTAGCCTAAGAGTACAGATCTTCCCAACTTTTGAACTCACCAATGAGAGCTTTAAGAATAAGTGAGAGTCAGTCTTAAATGAGCATTCTTTGAAATCAATAGATTTACTCATAAAGAAAGAACAAAACAAGTTGGAAGATCTGGAGGAACAGATTCAGGTGGCACAACCAAATCTGGATGTTTTAAAAAACAATGACACATTTAATGAATACTGTGCCAAAAAAAAAAATAATATTATGTAAGATTGTTTGTAATATGCATTTTTTGTAACTCAGTGTTATCACGTTACTCCTGAGAATCATAACAAAGTATCAATTGGTTATCTGAAGCAGAAAAGGTTACTTATTAAGCAATTATATAACTGTCAAATAGACTGAAACTAAGTAGCGATCCTAACTGATAAACATATACCTGGGAAAGTGTGCGTTAAGCTTATTAGAGTTGGAGAAGTTTTATACAGTCAAAAACAAGTGTCTGGAGACTCTGTGTATATTGTTGCAAGAGTTAACCTTGCTTTTCTCCTTAAATAAAAAATGCTATCAACATATGAACCAGTCCAAATATCAGGCAATGCATTTCAGGTTTTAAAAATCCATAGATCCCTAACAAATTACATTAGTCCATTATTTAATAGTTAAAAATATTCCCCCAAATATGGCCATATTTTACAAACAAATTAGAATAAAGAGAATAATAAAGCCTTGATAAGTACTATGATTGGCTGACTTTAACCCATCGTTTTAAAATGGATTTCCATTCAGCCGCAACAGAACAAAGCAATGGGGAGTGTGCTGTTTTTTTTATATGAAATTGTTTTTAATCTGTGATTAAAACACAAATCATTTATCTTTTATTAAAGAGATATAAAATGAATTGTTCCTTCTATGTAACAATGTGCCATTATATATTTTCATAGTGTTCATTTAATATTACTAGAAAGCCTATTGACAATTCACAGCACGGCCAGTGCAACATCTGTGAAGTCTGTATACCCTGCAAGCAAAATGTACATATTAAATCCCTCACTTTATCCAGCATGTCAAATAGCCAAAGTAAAGAGACTGAAAAAAGTGCATCAAGTAGCATGAAATCCTATTTTTGTGGCTAAAAGCGTTGCCATTATTATAACAATCCCTACTCTGCAAATAACGGCAGCTCTTTTCTAAAGCATACTGTATATCTAAGTTTGTATCAAAGGGACCAACTGGTTCATAGCACAGTAGCTTTTCTCAGGGAGATAACTGAAAAGTGTATATATAGGAAGTGAAACCTCAGTGATTGCCATATATGTTTTGGTACATGAAAAATGTTCTTGTACAAAGCAGACTTTCCCCTTGGCAGACTTTATTTTCATATGCTGCCTTATATGCCTGCCTACATGGAAAATCAAGATGGAGTTTGCAAGAATATAGCACACTACACAGGGATTTTAATCGTACTCCACTATAAAGAAAAGCCATTTTATTCTATATATATATATATATATATATATATATATATAAAACAATAAAGACACATGCACAATAGATATTTTGCAGAATACTACGGATGCTATTCTGATTTAAATAAATATAGCAGTTATGAATACTGGAAAAGATTCCAATTGTAAACTTGTCACATGATTATTATTAGAACAAACTTCATACATTTTATTTCCAAAGGGTTGCCATCATTCTATTCCAGGTCTTGTGCTGCATGGATTTCCCAAGACATGAATTTAGATACTACTGTTTCCCATCCCAGCATGCAGTGATTGGTAACTGAGAGCTAAATAATGTTGCAATACACAATTGCTTGACTCAAGCATATAGTAGTTCTGTTTTTACATTTCTAATGCTGGCTTGACTCTTGACACCACTTCTACTTTAGTAATTTTTCTCTATTTCCAAACCAGCTTCTAGACTCAGCTGACATCCTTTGGCATTGTCACTCTTCTTGGTGGAGTACTCTTCCTTATGCCTTCAGCTCTCTTCTTCAAGGATGTAAGGAGATGTAAGGAGATAAACCTTGTTTCTTATTTTTTACCAATGCTTACTGCAAAGAGGGAAAAAATGTGAATTAAAGGGGTTGCTCACTATTGAAAGTGTTCCAACACTTTTTTCCGTTCATTTGTTTTCAGATTGCTCGTGAGAATTAAAGGCTTTTTTTTTTCAGTTTTTTATTCTTCACTGTTTTCAAAAATGTAAGTTTAAATCTGAACACTTGGTTTTGTTTCATACAGCATCAGATTCAACCCACTCAGCATTTGTCAATGGACAGGTACATGCCACTATCGATTTGTGAGATGAGGCTTCAAAATCATGAGACATGTGTTGTCATGAGGAAAATGTATTATCTTATTCGTATCTTTGTATTGTTTGTATTTATCAGTGTGTTTATCCTGGCATACACATCTTAGGAATAAAGCAAATATGCCTGTAAGGTTCATTTCAGATCAATATCTTTACCCGACAATGCAGACAATCCAATCTATTTTGTCTGCTATAGGCATGCGAAGCAGGCAGACTTACAGGTATATGTACCAATTAGATAAACAGGCAGATAATTGCAATGACATCCATTGCATAATAAGCCATGCTCTTTTAGGCTGGGGACAGACAGGGAGATTTGGGGAGATTCTGTCGCCTGGCGTTTTTTAGCAGGCGACAATCTCCCCGAATTACCTTCTCCCTGTCTGTCCCTACCCTTAGCCCAACTTTTTCCCACAGACATAAGCCATCGTTCTTACTTAAGCAATAGTAACAAAATTCATTTGTTAATTAAGCATAAGAGACCCTTGTAATTGTGCCTTAATTATGCCTGTTGAGGACTGTTTATTTAGCTCATTTGTATCAGCCTACCTGTTTGAAAAAAGGCCTTAAGGGCCTGAAAAGTTGCGGACCAGGTCTTTTGCCATGTGATTTTTCCAATGAAGGCATTTTAACATAAAAAGGTGCTGTACGAACAATTTTCTTCAGCCTACCTGGTAGTCAATGCCATATATACAGTATCTATATTGAGAAACTGCTACTTTGATAGGTAAACCTTTTCTTTTATAATATTGTTATTCTTTATGTTTTGTTTTGTTTTGTTTTTTAAAAATGTTTTCATGGCTCCAGCTTTTAAATGTGTTTTTAAGGACAATATATAAGATTAAATAAAAAGTACTTCTGTCTCATTTATAACTTAAAAATAGTGACATCGCAGAGCCTCCAAAAGACTTTATGTTTCAACTAGATCCTGATAATTGCATGTTCTGAGATGACTCACAGCTGACCATTTAGCTTATCAGAGACACTGGAAGTTGTTAAAAAAAAAAGAGAAAATCTCTAGTGGTCAGAGCATTAATCAGGCATTGCACTTAAAAAGGTCATTGTAAGTAGAACTCTGTATTGTGATTCAATATATTTGATCGTTTCAGAGACAAATTTTGGGAACTGTAAAAAACAGACATTGGATGATGTGTTTCTTCTTTAAAGAGATACCTACAAGAAAATACAGCATCTTTTTTGTTTATCCCTGCTTGTCAGCTGCATTTTCTGTTTGTATTGCGTTTTGAAACAATGTTGCAAAAATCAGTTCTCCTTTAGAAATGTTAATCATCTGACTTCTGCTAGTCAGAACCAGTAGAGGAAAAATTAAAGTCAGAAAGATGCTGCTTTCAATTGCATTCACAAGTTGTAAAATGTTAATGAATATATATATATATATATAAACAAACAAGGAAAAGTTGTGCTCACCACTAATTTTTAAAACCATTAGGCGGGGGTGCAATGAGGCTGTGACCACAAAATACATATAGACAAATACAAGAGGTCCTCTGCTCTCAACCCATTTTCGATATATTGAGACATTCTGTGCATACAGCGACTAAAAAATGCCTTACCCTTTAAACAACAGGGATTGCTTGTCCATATATTGCAATATATTTAAGCTGGCCAACTACGTCAGTCATCCCATATCTGGCGAGTTCCATCTGATTCATTAACGTGGAGAAAAAAATTTTTTTTTCAAAATGCATCAGTTAAAAGTGCTGTTCTAGAAGAATTCTATATTGAAATCCATTTCTCAAAAGAGCAAACAGATTTTTTTATATTTCCTTTTTGAAATCTGACATGGGGATAGACATTTTGTCAATTTCCCAGCTGCCCCTGGTCATGTGACTTGTTCTCTGATAAACTTCAATCACTCTTTACTGCTGTACTGCAAGTTGGAGTGATATCACCCCCTCCCTTTCCCCCACCCAGCAGCCTAACAAAAGAACAATGGGAAGGTAACCAGATAACAGCTCCCTAACACAAGATAACAGCTGCCTGGTAGATCTAAGAACAGCACTCAATAGTAAAACCCATGTCCCACTGCGTGCTATTCAGTTACATTGAGAAGGAAAAACAACAGCCTGCCAGAAAGACGTTTTCCCATGACAGTTTCCCTTTAAGAATTCTATTGCTTCATTATACATTTACAAAGGGACTAAGTTTTACCTGCAACTTTACCTGCTGCTTTCAAAGTAAAACTCCCAATCTTGGTTGCCCTTTTATTAGACACCAGTGGGATCACCTGACTATAGCTGGGAAGGGTGGGGGCTACAACTTGGAGCTGGTCACTGCTCCTGTATGACTATAACAAACAAGGAAAAGTTGTGCTCACCACTAATTTTTAAAACCATTAGGCGGGGGTGCAATGAGGCTGTGACCACAAAATACATATAGACAAATACAAGAGGTCCTCCGCACTTTGCATTGGATGAAAAATGGATTACACTAGATATATATATATATGAATATTTATTGCGCGATTTCCCTTGTTTGCCCAAAGTACATAAAACTGTGTTAAACTCACCTGAATGCCCTATTGGGTCCTCAATAAATAGGTTATTCTATCCTTGTGGAATATTTATTGATTTTTTCCTACATGATTCAGTAAGTGCTTTGCCATATTTTTATGTGATAATTTTTTGGATATAATTTCTGGGTTAACACTTTCTAATAAAAATATTATTTTTGGCAAGTTGATGTGAACAGCTTATATGCTACAATTCATCATGATGTAAGTATAGCTGCAATACATAAGATTTTGACATGTTCGACTTGTTATAATGGTACCCCATTAAATTCATTTCTGAACTATACAATTTAATAGTTTAAAATTTGAGAACACTTTCTATTTAACGGTTTTATGTCAATTCATGAAAATGAACATATTATTCCATTTCATTAAGATAAGCTGCTTGTCTACTATCGTTACATTGATGATATTACCATAATTTGCATTCTTTATGATAGGGTATTGACCCTGAACTCATTTTCATCCCATGTGAAATTGTTATTAAAGGACAAGGAAAGTCTAAAATAGAATTAGGCTAGAAATGCTGTATTTTGTATACTAAACATAAACATGAGCTTACTGCACCACAAAGTCTAATCAAACAAATGATTTATGCTTTCAAAATTGGCCACAGGGGGCTGTCAGACAAAGACTGTGCACATGCTCAGTGTGACCTGGGCTGCTTAGGGATTGTCATAAATTATCAAAACAGCACAAGTCAAATAATATCTGCCAGAAGCCTATACAGCAAGACTGATTAATAATCAGACTATGCAGACTACCCTGAGTCCTGTGTTGTCATGTAATCTAATGTGGATGTTATAGTTTTTGTATTGTTTAATACAAACTTTCTCCAACTCTGCAGAACCAGTGGCTGCAGCAAAATAATCCTCCAAATAGAATCCCAGTTTATCTGTTTAAATCTGATTCCATGATCTTTGTCCCTGCAGCTGGAGTAAAGGGGATGTAAAGTCAAAAATAAAATCCAATACAAATCTCTACACAGTCACCGACTGTAAGGTGCTGGAGTTCTCCATGGCTGGGAAGTAAGGCTCCCCCTGCTGTCCATAAGTATGATTGTTTCCCTGCCCAGCATTAAGGGATCATCAGACAATTCCTATCCACAGCAGTAAATGAAGGGATAATTTGACAACATACAGTCAGGTTTATTATAAAAATGGTACACATTTTTTAATTAAAGTATATTGGAGATAGGTTTCTTTTTCATGAAAGAAAGTAAAAAAGGGATTTTATTTTTTGCCTTTCCTTGCCCTTTAAATAAAGGGGTGATATGGTACAATTTCTGGATGTGGAAGTGTCTAAAAGAGGTACAAGGTTAGCTTTAGTTGTTTGGCAAACTAACAGATCAAAACATCCTACTGCATTACAATAGCTTTCATCCAGTAAGTTCTCAGAACAGCGTGCCATTCTCTCAATCAATAATAACTCTAATAACGATTGCAAGCTTTAAGTGCTGTGGTTGTAACAGCTGTCGTAACATGGTGAAAGGTGACTGTTTTAGACACTCGCATACTGACAAACATATAAGAATTAAATATTGAATCACATGTGGCATACATGAAACATTAAATCATATGTACTAGTATACATGTGGCATACATATTTACCTGCCCCTGTGGGCTTACTCATGGAGGCAAGAAACAAAATACTCTCAGGGAGTGGATGGGAAACCATCATTCAGCCCTCAGACCCACTTTTGCTGAACAGAAGACAGATATCCCTCTTCATAAACATTTGCAAAAGGGTTAGACTACATCTAATTTTAATTGTATGGGCATTGATTTGGTGGTTGGACCTAAGACAGAGGATGACTGGTGTATTCTGTATCTTGACAGGTCCTATTGAGGGATGTTGATCATGCAATAAATATAATTTCTTTGTTTAAAGTCCCTGTGTGCAACAGCATTTTTCAATCTGTTTGTTAGCACCAGCACCTGTAACACTAATACAGTGTGTGCACCATAAATAGAAATATATATATATATATATATAAATAATTATAGATAGAATAGTATACTAATTTATACTTCTGAAAAAAACTGTCCAACTCAAGCAATTCACTGCATTATAAAAAAAAAACGGAGCCTTAAGAGCTATTTAAATAACATGCTTAGCAACACTAATGTGTTATGAAAACCCTCCTATTGGTTTCATTTTAAAAATGGCACAGCTTCATGTCAAATAATTAGGGTAGTCTATTTTGGTCTCCATGGTGAAGGGCTTACACTGTCATATACCCAGTGGTATTTTTGGTCTGTTCTAATTGCCTAGTCAATAAAAGTGACATTAGATTTTTCATATTGCTGGGGTTAGCCTTTGAAAATTTGATCAGCAAAATTACAAACAGCAGGCTATTATTCTGCTATGCTTTAGTGTCTGGGATGGCATGTGAAAATAACGCAACTTGAATTAAAATACTACACATTTTATTCACCATTTACTGAATGTGGAAATAAAGAGAGTTAACCAAATACAAAACATTACATGTAAAATCAAAAAAAGAATAATGTCCAAATTGCTTGTAAAAGTACCATTGGATTTAGTATCTGTCTGTCTTTTGCTGTTTCCTTCACTGCTGGTCCTTGCTATATGTATATGTAAAACAATGAGGCATTTGTCAGCTCCCCTCCTGGCAAGACAAATTCTAAAAATGGCTTGCATTTTCGGTGATTAACAGACCTGTAAAGAAAGAAATGATAGAAGTGTGCAAGTATTCAATGCTTTAAACAAATAAACTGATCATTAGATTGGTGCTACCATGCAGAGTGACAACACTCAGCATAGTATGTTTACAAAGCCTCTAGATAATAAAAGGATTACAAATGTTCTAATATCTGGGTTAACAACATAATTCTAGCTGTCCTAGTGATTGTTAATACATATTCAGTGTTCAAAGCAAATACTTGACAGCTCCTGACCTTCCTAATAACCCAAATCAGAAAAAGAATATATTTGTGTTTTTCCTTTTAATAAAACACTAGCATGGTGTGAAGTAACGCAACATTCGGGCAAATCTGTTGGAACTCTCTGTGAGCAGTTACGTCTATTTATTCATACTATTTATACTTTTTCTGCACCAAAACAACATATTTTTTTCCTTTAGAGTATATTAATATTTTTATACATAACAATAAAACAGTAGTTTGCAGACACAGGGACACATAGGGACACACTTATGATCCACTCATGCTCATTTTCTGATATTGTTTTACCCATCATACGTTTATTACTTCAAAATATGCAAATAAATGTGCATGAATATTGTCTGAGAGTTAAAGAAAAGAGTTAAAGAAAAACGAAAGCTTAACAAAGAAGTAGGTTGGAAACGTTGAACATTATGGTTTGGGATTTGGTACCAGCCCAAGGCAACCACAGCCCTTTAGCAGTGAAGATCTGTTCATCCGAATATAGCCCAGTAACTCCCCATCTTCTGTTGTACTATAAATGTCTACTACTACTACAACTGTCAGTAACTGAGCTTTGGGGTCAACTCACAATACATGGGATATGTAGAATATAAAGCAATAGGTTACACAAGGCTGATTATTTCAGATTCTCATAGCATAGCAGCTCAGAATCCAGCAGAATTAGCACCAGAATTTAATAATCAGCCCTGCAGCATCAGCTTCTATAACAGGCAGCCCTCAATTACTGCTTGATGATTTGTGACAACCATTAAGCTTAGTTTCTCAGTTTATGTCAAGACCACACTGAACATGTGAGTGACACATATAACAAAATATAAGATGGTGACCCAACTTTAAAGGCCTGGATAATTACTATTGTAGAGATGCTGCAGCTTTAGGCTGGTGTAGGACATTCAATATATAAAATACAGCATTTATTTGTTTGTTTTTAGGGTTTAGTTCTCCTTTTGATATGCTCTTTATTTTCCTCTACCCATCGTTTGTTTTTGTTTTTTATAAATAAGCTGAATCAAGAATAGAAGGAATCTATTAGTGTGGCCAGTTTTAAAGGAGAAGCTAAAGTATAATTACAGGGGGGTTGCCAAATGCTAGGAACCCCCCAGTAATTATAATTGCTTACCTGAGGCCATGTGCCAGTGCTCCTGTTTGCTAAAAACTGCACCCACTCAGGCTACATCTGTGCTTCTTTAGCCTTCCTTGTGCATGGACACTTGGACAGTATCTTACAGAAGATTAAGACAGAAGAAGAAGATGGCCATAAGGCACTCCTAGTCAAGTACCCCAGGCTGGTGCAGTTTATCAGTGAGCAGGAACATTGGCTGGAGGTCTCAGGTAAGCAATTATAAGCACTCGGGGCAGTTTCTAACATTTTGGCAGCCCCATAATGTCTTTTTCTTTAAGTGATTGTCTTTAATCTGTTCAAAGCAAATTGTCATTTCATAGTAATAATAGCATGCTAGACCTCATTCAAATGTGTTCCACTTAATGTATAGTTTTGAATAACATCAAAAAGCATAGAGTGCCCAAAGAGCTGTACTGGGTATCTTCTCCAATGAGCTAAAAAGAAAGAGAACAGGTGGCATATTTGCTACAAACTACAGCTAAAAGTCGCCTTCAGCATTCCAGCTGTTGACATAACTGTTCAGCAGATGGGGCAATCATTATTAATATTCCTTTATGAAGTGCCAGTCATTTTCCATAATACTTTGCAGCAGTGGGGAAATAAATAGTGGGGAATGCTGCCAGTCACAATTCAGTCCTGCATCACTTGAAGAACCAAAAGTTGCAGGGACGACTAATCTCCCGATCTGTCTTCACCCTTACATGTACAAGTATATTGGAGCACAAAAACAAGTTAAGGGGATAAAAGTATGGCCTAGCCATATGCCAGCAATTAATCAATATTATATTCACTATATTTACCTGTTGACCAACACTAGGGCTCACTGGTTGTTTGCCTATAATTTTTGCACAGTCTCTCTAGTTCACAGCCCTAGAAGCCACCCCTTCAGACTAGAAGAAAAGGACTTTCATTTGAAGCAACGTAGGTGGTTCTTCACAGTGAGGTTGTGGAATGCACTTGCTGGGTGATGTTGTGATGGCTGATTCTGTTAATGCCTTTAAGAGGGGCTTGGATGATTTCTTGGACAAGCATAGCATCAAAGGCTATTGTGATACAAAATTCCATAGCTAGTATAGATATGGGTATATATAATTTATGTGAGGGTATGAAGGGGTGTGTGTGTGTGTGTATGCTGAGTTTCATTTGGAGGAGTTGAACTTTATGGACTATGGATTAATGGATTTTTTCAACCCGATTTAACTATGTAACTATATAATTGCTCAGTGCCAACCAATATTTCCTGTCTACTGTTCCAAATCAGGTGCTGATGCACCGAATGACACAGAGAAACCCTGGAACTACCTCTCCCTTCTGACCAAATGCTTAATACAGGGTTTCCACAAAAGAATATGCACTGGGAATGACCACAGATGAACGTCTGATTTCGAAAAAATGCATGCACATTTGTAGTGAGTTTGTAAATCGAGTGCAACACTATTGCACCAGATTCAACCTCCCTAGAAATTGCCCTTTGCTCACTGCATTTCCAATGTAAATGAGCCCTAATGTTTGGGGTAAAGTAATAAATGGTCTCAAAGAGAAAATATGCACACACACCCCCTCCTTTTTTACATGAGCTGCAGTTTAGCTTATGTAGAAAAGGTTCATAAGCACTATTTGAAAAAGGGGGGATAACAGTTTCTCTTTAAAGGAGTGGTTCACCTTTAGGTTAACTTTTATCATGTTATAGATTGGCCAGTCCTAAGCAACTCTTCAATGGATACTCAGTATTTATTTTTAATCATAGAGAATTTTCCGTGAAATTCATGAAATGGTTAAAAATCAGCAAAACCGAGACAATTCGCCCACGTCAAAATGGACGCCACCATCAAAGTAGACACCGGCGTCAAAATGGACACTGCCAACGATTTACAGAAAGCTCATTGAAGTCACTATTTTCGCATAAACAATTTATTTCCTGGCTGTGAAATGCGGAAATTTGCTGCGAATATGTGGTTGGCGAATAAATTCTCCTATCACTATTTCTCATCTTTTTATTCAGACTCTCTCTTATTCATATTCAATTCATTGATTGCTAAGGTATTTGGAGCCCTAGCAACAAGATTGCAAACTGAAGAGCTGCTGAATAAAAAGTTAAAGTAACTGAAATACAACAAATAATAAAAATTTTTAAATAATTGCAAATTGTCTCAGAATATTACTCTCTACATCATACTAAAAGTTAACTCAAAGGTGAACAATCCCTATAAGATAATTTATCATTAACCCCAACGTTGTCTCTAATGAGAAGCACAATGTTACCCACTCTTATTAGTGCAGAGGTATAACCAGAATTATGAATGGTAACGTAAAATTGTTATTTATTTGTATATTTTATTTGCCATGCATTACCTATGATTATCTTTTAGAAGTCTAATAGAGATCTACAGTATCTATAAATGTTATGAAATACATTTTGGTGTGCAAGCAGATTATATTGTCTATTAAGAATGTTGCCTTTAGAAAAAGAATATTCTGGTTATGCTGTAATACTTCTTGTCTTGAGACGTTTCCCCCTTCAAAGCTTCTCAGAATGATCACGCCGGCGCTGGAACATATTGCGTCATCAATCATCCAGACAGGTAAAGGCTTTTTGTGCAGAATTTATCTGAGGTAAAACTATTATAGCCAATGCACTTAAGATTGTCAAGAGGATTTGCCATTTATATTTTTTTTATTTGTGCCCCTTCGATAATAGACTGCAAAGCACAGCCTTTTCCAGATTCCTGCAGAAGAAAATGTATACAGGGAGAAGCCTTATAAAATGATGAGAGCTAAGTAGATTTCAAAAACACAAAGTTTATTTTCAAAAGATAGTGTCTCCTGTGTGAAATGCAAGAGATGACCTTGAAGGGCACCTTTTTAATAATGTTATCAAATAAAAGAATTAGACGCGTATGATTGTGAGGCCTCGTGCAGTGATTGAATGAGGGAAAATCTATAGCTCAAGGTCATAAGATTTCCTTATTTTTTTCATCTCCATTTAAGACTACGTGTATTTGAACCTTTTTTGTAGATGTATTTATGGGGAAAAAAGATTTTTTTTTCTAAACATTGCAAACCTAAAATACATCAAACTGTTTTATATAAGGTGCCCTTTTCCATTCAGCACATGGAAATGTCAAAGAAAACTTATTATTCCCATTCCCTGTAACATAATTCACCTCTTTTCCTCTAATGAGGCAAAACTTTATTTTATCTGTCCTTGTGCATTATGTTATATACGTGGTTTTCAAAAAATAATAGTGCTCCCCTGCCGGGAAAACAGATGTATTGATTTGTGTGTGACTACAATGTGCAGCCCCAGAAAGCCCATATTATGGAGTCCCTACAGCTGTGAACACTGAGCAGCAAAATCTTATCAAAGAGGCTTCCCAGCTAATACTGGGATAGAAATGTTTTAAATATTATGTCTTTTTACTTTTTTGTGACAAACACAAACAATCACTGGAATTTGCAGTCAATACACAAATACAAAGAAGAACAGGTCTGGGATCCGAAACCTGGAAACTCATGATCCAAAATAATGATCTTGAATAGACTACATTTTAATCAAATAACATTTTTTTAAATGATTTCCTCTTTCTCTGTAATAATAAAACAGAACATTGTATTTGAATCCTCTTTCTCTATAATAATAGAAATGAACATTGTATTTGATCCCAGCTATATAACTGATCATAAGTGGAGGCCAAACAGTTCTTTTGGGTTTATTTAAAGGCAGATTTATTGAGGTCTGAATAGTTTTCCACAAAAATTTTGAGTTTTCGAGGTTATTTTTTAGTCATAAATACATTTTTTTTATTTAAAAAAAAAAAACTGGCAGTTTTCAAGTTTTTAAAAAAAATAATACGTTTTTCAAATTTATAATACCTTGACCCTGAAAATAGATCAAATAAAAAAAAAACCTGTCAAGGTAATGAAGAAGCCAATAGCAGAGGTCCCTTGCAACATTTGCTCAAAAAATCGCAAATTGGTGGGGGAACCTCAATTAATTCAAGTTTTCAGGTTGTTAACCCTGAACTCGTAGATTTGAGTGTTTCCATGAGTGTTTTTTTTTTAACGGGGAACTGTCGAGAAAATTTAAATTTAAACCCATATAATGGGTTTTCTAAATACAATCGATTTAAAATTATGTACCGTTTCTAAAATAATACAGTTTATATTCAGTAGCCCTCTCTTAGTATCTGTTTCTCTTCATTCTCTCTTCATGCAGGAGTTGGGTGTCAGATATTAATTGACAGTGTGATCCAATATACTGTATCTTATAGGGGGGCTCCTTACAAGTTTGAGTGCTGCTGTTTTTGTTGGGACACCATTTAGTATGTACTAAATTATATGTTTTAATTACTTTGTAATTATACATTGTAGTAATTATATGCTTTATTAAACCATTTATTTACATACCTTCAAGTGTCTGTATTAATGATATGGTGTGCAGAGTAACTTTTGTAGCTTTGTTTTTTTTTATATACTACATGATGAACACTTAGATATAAGATTAGTTACAAAACTGTCCCTTGCAAAAAATGCATTAACTAAACATAACACAAAAAAGCCCAAAAGAGAGATATACTATAAGTGGATGTAAAAACCATAATGAGCCAACAGGTTTCAACAGATTCTGTTTCCTTGGGAGGAAATGTAGCAGCCTTGTTTAATCTTCAAAACTGTAAACTAGTCTAAGTAAAGGTATAGATCCAAATATCCAGAATGCTCGGGACCTGGGATTTTCCTGATAACGGATCTTTCCATAATTTGGATCTTCATACCTTAAGTTTAGTAAAAAATCATGTAAACATGAAATAAACCCAATAGGTTGGTTTTGTATCCAATAAGGATTAATAATATATTAGTTTGTATCAAGTACAAGGTACTGTTTTATGATTGCATTGTAAAAGGAAATCCTTTTTCATAATTTGCACTATATGGATAAAATGGGGTCTATGGGAGCTTTCTGGATAACAGGTTTGCGGATAACAGAATCCATACCTGTAGGAATTAATTATTCAGATTCAAATGCTTTAAAATAGGAATAGAAGAACAAACATTAAGAAAAACCCTACTATGAGCCATCCATGTCCTTTTGTGTTTCTCCCTTCTGTAAAGGATCTTATAAGCCATAAAAAAGTATTTGCAACAAAAAATACAGTTACCGTTTTGTATTGGAACAGAATTATATACAAATATATCAGATGTGACTGTCCAGTCTCCTTTTATAAAAATATACCATTAAAAGCAAAAGATACATATTGTACAGAAAACAGACCAGGCGTGGGCAAAGATCTAAAAATATAGAAGTTACAGGTTGTGACAGTAATTTAGCAAAGATCCGGCAGGTCACTGTTAACATTTAACACAGCCTCAAGCTACCACTTCACCTTTAAAAACTGCAGCAAGTTCTTCTGCTAATGACTGGGTTATGTGTGTTTTCAAATTGTGCTTGAACCCTGACTCCTATTGGCCATCCTGCAGCAGCAGTTTTCTTTGTAAACACAATGCCCCAGGCATAACATTTCAATGTACCAATTCACAAAACTATTTTATATATATTTAATGTTTCACATGATATAACATAAATGTGGAAAACATTTCATTGCTGAAGCACTCATTCGACTCCTACTTTAAGATCCTTTAGAAAACATGATTGCTTTCATTTCCAAACAGTTGGATACCGGGGGGGAAGATTTATACATTTTTCCAATTTCTTTTAGCTATTATGATCTTGTGCTGCAGTTTTCTTAAACATATAGGTGGGAAGATTTTTTTTATTGTACGTTTATATTTGATCATATTGTGATTTTAACTATAAAAATCAAGATAGCTGGTTTTGACCATACAGTAAAAATGTTACAGTTAGTATAATAAAAAAAAATCCTTTTTTTGTGGATGGATCTGAAAGGTTTCTACCAGTTGTATATTTAATTCCCATATTAAGGGATCCATAGATAACGTGCATGCAGCTAAAAATAACCTAAAACCTACATAAAACTCTGTAGGTACTGTAAATAGAAATACTCTTTCACTTGAAATACACTTGAAACTAATGTTTCAAGTGGAGCTTGCTTTTCCAGGGGAAACTGAGCTGTGGGGGTCTCAGAAATTTGCAGTATAATGCAGCTTACCAATAGTTGGGTTCTTTGCAGCACAAAAAAAATGTAAGACTGAGTAACTTATCTAAATAACTTTTAGACAAAACAATAAAATATTTCAATAAATATTAAACATCACTACAGTTTGGGTACATTAATATGACAGATCCCCTTTGAGGCCTATGATTTAGCACAGGGAAATTGGTTGCTTGAGAAACATGTAGAAGTCCAAGAAAGTGCCACACTTACACTGGTATGCTGACTGAAGCGTCGGGTGCATGCTCTGTATCTTTCTACATAGGTTAATTCCAAAAGAAAATAACTCCAGCAGCTTTCCGATCAGTGATTTAAACTTTTATTCATGTCAATAGCAAGGCAACGTTTCAAGCTATACCAGCCCTTTTGCTCGAGAAAAAATGAAATTCAGGCCCACCCAGCAGGTGAAAGATATAATCCATGCCTGGCGGACAGATATTATGAATATGATATAACACCACTGTCAATAAGTGAAACATACAGATCTCTATGTCTAAACCAACGTGAACTTTTGATGAGTGTTGCTGTGATTCCTCTAAAAAAACAGATGATGAATCTCATTTAGAACTTGATGTCTGCAGAGAGAGAAAATCACTGCTTATTCAGCTGCACGTAACACATAAACTATTGAATAAATCAGTCTACATACCATAGTTTTGCTTCTTTACACATCAGGTTTAGCTAAATCATTATACACATCAGCAACAGCTTATGCTTAGTTAGCTTAGTATTTTTCTACAGAACGGTGTATGGATGTAAGTCTTGTTAGTATTTCCAGATGTTTATAAATATATGATTGCAAAGGTTTATTCATATCAAAAGAGATATTGCTCAACAGAGTATCTTAACCTATTTCATAAAGGGTACAATCTGGGTTAGTGTGAAGGCCTAACTTTCCCGAAAAGACTGATGTTCAGAATAGGAACACAAACAACATACAGTTACTGTATAATCTGTATAATTATCATGACCTTACAGAGTGATCTGTGTGTCTGGCCAGCTTTAAACAGTGTTTGCCTCTTGTTTAGTAACATCTTGTAATTAAACTTCAATGCATTGATAATAAAAGTGCATCAATAGGTATATGCAGCTAAGACACGCATTTCGCTCCCAATTCTCAACTCTTACGTTACAATATGCCACACCCACTTTTGAACTGGTCCTTAGAAACCCACAGCTTACAAAATTGACTTCTAGAATTTATAAAGCATTGCTCAGAACAGTAGATACACCCTTCGACAAGGCGATGCGCAAGTGGCAATCCATACTGCCAACAGTAACAGAGGGGCTTTGGGAGGAGGCCATGGACTCTTATCTAATTGCCCTAAAGGATAAACTCATTCAGTTTAAATTTCTACATTACGCCCAGAAAACTAGAGAAAATGGGAAGAAACCCAGGAGCCATCTGTCCCAAATGCAGGGAGGGAGACGCTGGATTCCTCCATATGACCTGGGCATGTCCACAGATCCGTAATTACTGGTCCTCCATCATGAAATATATATTCCAAGGCCCCTGCACCTCAGAAATATGCCTGCTGGAAGTAGTGGATGATATACTACCATGGAATAAGACTAGATTGTTAGTCCGAGTCCTATTTTTCTATGCGAAGAAACTCCTGGTGGTTAAGTGGATGACCCCTCAACCCCCCACAAGATTGGAATTGGATTACACTGGTAAACTAAACACTCCCATTGATCAAACTCACATCGTGGTTGCCCGAAGAAGTTTGAGGGTATCTGGACGCCCTGGCTTGAGGTACATCCAGAAACACACCATGATTAAATAAGGTGTAGGGGTGTAGGGGTTAATCTCTCCCTCTAGTACTGAACCAATAAGTTTTCCACTCCAATAAGCTACAATAGTTCCACTTAATAGTTATACTTAATATGGAATGTTAGACATACATGCATGTAACTGTTTGATATACATCGAGATGGCCTTATTGTTGTTTTATCTACTATCGTATTGTGAAAAGCATAAATAAGACATATAAAAAAAAAAAAGTGCATCAGCCCCCCAAATGTTGGAAGATTGATTAAAGTTCAAGCTACTTTTTAACTTATAAAGCATATAGAGCCATAAGCAATGTGCATCCATGCATACTAGAGAGTGATTCTACACACTGAATTTAGAAGCTTTTTAAAAAAGCTTTGTTTTTGTTCACATTAGTGGGAACTATACGGCTCTCTTTTGTTTGAGGAAACAAGTTGAATATCATCCACCAATCTTGAATCAAAACTTTCATTAAAACAAGAGGGTTTACATTAGGCACATATGTATAGCTAATTTTTGTAATCTGTTTTTAGAATTGGAGTGAGTCACTTTGCCCCATCAATACAGAGATGTCTGCATTCGACAACAATGTATTTATAAGCTGCAGGTGGAGGGAGGCATGTAGACACCACCCTTCTCTCCCCTAACTTGCGCATTGTTCAGCGAGGGATCAGTGGTGGATTGTGTTTGGCCCTTCTGTCTGGTGTCAACTTAATTGTCCATATGCTTCTCAAGTAAGATATAAAATAAAAGACAAATTATATTTCCAATGCTACAGTTGATCTTTAGCATTAGAAACACTTGTTTTTAATGGTGATTTTAAAAATAAACATTTGCTGCTAGTAATGAAACTATGCACATTGATTTTTTTTTTTCTTCCATAATAAAACTATGCACATTTTCTGGCTCTTTTTCTACAAACATCATCTTCATGTTGTTGTGAATTCGTATATCTCTAGCATTCATCTGTAAATGCATGACATTAAAGCATTATAGGTTTGAGCAGAAACTTCCAGCTCTAAGTCATGTAAAAGTCTATTCTTCCTTTGGGCAATCATTGGCATTTTATCATGAAGTACATCTAATTTAGTCCAAACAAGATGCAAGTATCCTTGAAGGAATAGTAAAATTAATTGACTACTATAAAGGGAAATTGTTTTAAAAGATTACCTGCTCAGGCAGAAGCCTGACATCTACAATATTCCTGTAAGAATAATCCCTTTTGGGATTCTCTCACTCTCTCTCTATGTGTATGTATATATCTGTGCTTACCACTAGACATACTGTATTTAATTACAAATCAGGGGTGCAAGGTTAACACTCACATATGGTTGCCCTTTTTATTGAACATGACAGAAACCAACCAACGGATGTTAGGAATTATGGCAAGGGTGCAATATAGATAGAGAGAGAGCGATAGATAGGTGCAGATTCACTAAAGAGAGAAGTGACTAACGCTAGTGAAAATTCACCAGCATGATGTCATTACTTTACTTGGCAAAGAAGATGTACGCTAGCGTTGCTTTGCACTTTTCACTCTGGCAAATGGATGTAACAAATTTACCAAGATGTGGATTTTACTGAACGTTACCTCTTTCGCCAGACTTGCCTTCGCCAGCATAGAACTTCCTCAATCTTCAGTTACTTACATCATAATTTTTGAGTGGAATATCTAAGTACAAAAAACGCTGGCATCTTTGAATTTTTTCAGGGTGTTAGGCTGCAAAAGGCATACATTTTTTTTCTGGGTACCTGGTTTTCCCCATACATTTTCTACCATATGGCATGTTATTCAACTGTGGGCTTTTGTGTAGGCCATTAAAACAACTCTATTGACTTTATTAAGTTCCCTTGGCATGCTTAGTTATCAGTGTAAATGTAATGTAGATGCACCATGTAACATAAATAGATCCATTCCACTTTAAATTGCCTGCCGTATACAAATTAGCCTGAGCGCAAGAACTCTAGCAAAGTTGCGCTAGGCAGAATTGAACACTAGCACAGCTTCGCTTTAATTTGCTTGCTCTGCCAAAGTAACGCTAGCTAAAATTCGCCAGCATTCGGCACCCTGGATGCAACTTTGAACTTAAGTGAATTAGCATTGTTTAAATGAATAAATATATCACTTGGCACTGGTGAAGTTGCACTCTTTAGTTAATATGCCCCATAGATAGATAGACAGACAGACAGATAGATAGATAGATAAATAAATAGAGTAGACATATTGATATAGATTTGCAGGTAGGACCAGCAAACTCTAGATCAGCAAAAAAATATTTATTCACATAACATTTGTGCCCAGCCTTTCGGTCCTCATTAGAACCTTTAGCAAAGATATCAAACAGTGATCAATTTGTGACCTAAGGCCCCCATACAGGGGCCGATAAAAGCTGCCGACAGACCGAGTCAGCAGCTTATTGGCCAGTGTGTGGGGCCATCCGATGGGCTTCCCTGGTCGATATTTGGCCAAGAGTTGGCCAAATCTCGATCGGGCAGGTTAAAAAATCCAGTTGGATCATGGCTCTATCTGTGCTTTGATGCAGTCCCACGATCCGACCGTCTGCATTATGATCCGATCGTTGGGCCCTAGGGCCCACGACTGGATCAGCCTGATATCGCCCACCTCAATGTGGGCATATCAGGGAGAGATCCACTCGCCAAACAAGCTGTTCTCTATGTCTATAGCCACCTTTAAATACATTCTAAATGTATTGTCACTATGTATCACTATATTTATATATATTTGGTTATTTTAACCTACATTGATAAAACTGGTTTTCCCTTAGGGAGTTTGCCTGAAAACAAGTAGTTTTGTGTCACAGCAAGGTGTATGAAGAAATGTAAATAAGATTAATAGCCTGCATTTTTTGCTAGGACTCCCATTTTTAACAATGGCTAACTCAGCACAACTTTCTACTATAAGTATTTAAATAGAAGAAAAGTGAGCAGTAATTAACCAATTTATTTTACCTGTCAGCTTTATTATTATTTTTATTAATAATAATAATAATGCAGGTATGGGACCTGTATCCAGAAAGCTCGGAACCTGGGGTTTTCTGGATAGTGGATCTTTCCATAATTTGGATCTTCATATCTTAAAGGCAGAGACACACGGGCAGATTCGTTGACCTGGCGACAAATCTCTTCTTCTTCGGGGCGACTAATCCCCCCAAACTCCCTTCCCGTCGGCTAGAATGGAAATCACCAGCAAGATGGCACTCGGATTGCTCTGTTTTTCGAAGTCACCCGAAGTTCCTTCACAAGGAAACTTCAAGCCACTTTGGAAAACTAAGCACTAACTAACTGCCATCCCACCAGCGATTTCCATTCTAGCCAGCAGGAAGGCAGGGGAAGGCAGTTCGGGGAGAAAATGAGATTTGTCTCCCCGAATCTGCTTGTGTGTCTCTGCCCTAAGTCTACTACAACCTTAACTCTTAATTAAACCCAAAAAACTGGGTTTGCTTCCAATAAGGATAAGTAATGTCTTATTTTGGATCATATAAAAGGTACTGTTATATTATTACAGAGAAAACGGAATCATTTTAAAAAATCTGGATTATTTGATTATAATGGAGTCTATGGGAGACAGCCTTTCCGTAATTCTGAGCTTTCTGGATAACGAGTTTCAGGATAACGGATCTCATACCTGTAATAATATTTCTTTTTTAATGAGAGACTGCATGAGACACCAGGGGAATGTCATACAAATGACGTTTATGGAACAATTAAATTGTTGTTGAACATTATACAATCAAATCTGGTGATGTGTTGTATAGGGCTAAGTAACATAAGCATGTTTGCTTAGGAGATCCCTGGCAAATGCAGCATAGTCTTGTCAGCGCAGTAAAGCAGTTAATCCCACTATTGGTTCAATAATCATGAAGAGCCAAAATTCAATTTGCTACACGATATTCTTTTGTGGGAGATCTGTAAAATGGTCCCTGCTGTAATGAGTCCCACCAAGGCTCAGGGTGTTCACATTTTACATTTCGATTCCTAGTCACAAGACACTTCAGTCTGTAGAGGTTTATCAATTTTGATTTGAATCCCTATGCCCGTGTGTTCTCCCTCACCCTACTAAATAAAAGAATGCTCCGCCCTACAGTAGAACACATTTACAGAGAACTGATTGCACAATTATATTTTCTAAAAGCCATGACTACAAAATGACATTACTTGTTATGAAAAATTAGCATAGGGGCACAGTTCCCGGAAGAGACTAAATGCAAGGATCAATGTTTTACCTGCTCAAATAAGTCACTAAATGAATCATTGCTTGTAACAACTGTGAATAATGAGTCATGTGTATTAAAAGGATAGAATGTTCTCGTGGTCGATGGTGATTCAGGGTGGACACTTTCACAGAAGTCACATAAATCAAACAGAACATTTCCCGATTCATACTTATTCAATTAGCAATGAGAAATCAGTATTTCCGTTTTATGTGTATACATAAAACATTTATAATACAGAAGAAAGTCCCCAATCTGTTGCTGTGAATAATGTCGGTTCTCTCTTCATCATTATAAATAATTCTTCTATATCATGAAACAATATAGATGTAAATACAGTTTTGTTTTATGGAATGGAAACGGGGAGTTGCCAGAAAAGGTTACAAGGTTTCAGGAAATGCTTTGTGATTTTAACAGGAGATTGATTGGTTTGTATCCTATGAAGTGACACAGGATTCAGGTCATTTGTACAAATAACACAGCTCACACACATGCTGCTTGACAGCAGTTTAAAGTAGATTGATTGAGCTGTCATACTCAAGAACGATATAATATGTTTCCATTAAATGTTTTATTTATTTATTTTGCATTTAGCTATGTACAATTACAGTTAGCAACCATAACGTAAACAATGCAGTCATCCAAGTTGGGTCATCTGCATCTTTTTATTAAGTGCAGGTATGAGACCTCTTATCCAGAATGCTCTGGACCTGGCGTTTCTGGATAAGGGGGCTTTTCCATAATTTGGTTCAACATATAGGGTAAGTGATTGCCCTCCCTAAGGCAATAATGAATAATATATGGTGCTGGTTTTACTCTGTGCTAAAAGTTAATATTATCTTTAAAAATTGCCCCTTTATTAGAGCCCCCCATAGATCTGTAACAGTCCCTGTCCGTGTTTCTAATGGCCCCTGCCAGAAGAACAATAGGAAGGGTACAGCCCTGCAGTCACACAAGCAAAGACAGGCTTCAGTTCCCTATCAGGTCGGCCTAGATGCTGATTGGTTCCTATCCTACATTGCTGTGTGCTGAGTGCTGCTGGCTCCCCCACACAGCCTGGGAAAGGAGGCAGTGGGAAGTGGAAGAAATGGGCAAGACTAGTAGGGCTTTTGCAGAAATATTTAATAAATCAGCCTGAAACACAATTTTTTAAGCATTTTCCTTCTATATGTAAGAGAGTATAATGCACTAGTACATTCTTGTTTTTCACACAAAATGTCTTCTTAATATAATAGGATTGTTTTGCCTGCAATAAGGATTAACTATATCTTAGCTCAAAGTATTGTTTTATAATTAGAGAAAAAGAAATTTATTTTTAAAAAATGTAGTTATTTGATTAAAATAGAGTCTATGGGGGTGGTCTTTTTTTAGAAATAATTTAATTTGGATATTGGGTTTATGGACAACTGATCATTCAAAAAAGCAATTATGCAAACAAAAACTGAAAATACTGAGAAGAGTAAAACAAATGCAAAACTAGATTAATTTAAGTAAAGCAAAGTGAAGTTATTAAGCCTATAAGACACATTTGGTAAACCAGGATGATTCCCAGCAGTCTAAATTTCAAACACCTTTCCTCACTATAAGGAAAAACTCTGTTAAAGTGATACTGACTGACACTATAAAAACTAGTTTTTAAAATATGAATGTACATTAAAAGTTACCTATAGGCGATGTTGATGAGAGGTTTGTTTATCTAAAGGATTGTTAGTTGAAGTTTCTAAACCTGACTGTTCTGCCAACCTTTCCCATCTCAGTCTGTCAGAGTTTCTAATGCTAATGGATTCCTGCTGCACAAATATGGCAGCCCCCTCATATAGGAACATGGGGCAACAGACAGGTAATGTAAAAGCACTGTGCAAATACTTTATGGCAAAGTTAGAAGTTACTTTCAAAGGTAATATTATAATAGATGTAAAAAAAGAGTTTAATTTCTGGTGTATCTCGTTAACAAATCGACACAGCAGGGGTCATTTATGTAGTGCAGCAGATAATTATTCACACGTGCATGTTTTTTTCCTAAACTACATTTATAAATGAACTACAGTTTCAATCTGTCAGAATATGACAGGAGTACATTTTTTAGAATATGTTAAATTGCTTTGAGCATTGTATACATTATCTATGGATGTCAGCACAGAGAAGTAACTCCAGCCTGAATCCTCTGCACTTTATACACAAATACTTAATTGTCCAAAATAACAGTTTCCGTGTGCAGTGATTTGCATAAGCCGGGGGACTTGGCAGCTAATTAGCAGATGAGGTTTCATGGTAAGAAATACAAAATTAAGCATTTGGGCACCACCTGAATGATGTGGACTATGCAAATGTCAGTCAGTGTTTGCTAAGTCTAATTAAGAAATTTCTTTTACATAAAAAGAGTAGTTAAATAAAAGCATACTTTTTGCTCTGTACATAAACCTCACCTTAGGTATATAGTGCAGCTGGCAGTGCTAATCTATAAAAGAAAATCAATTAGTTAAGAAAAATGCAGAGATGTAAAACTAAACTGCTTAAAGGAAAGGAAGGTTAAGGGATCACATTCAAAAATTTTGTGAATGGCATTATGAGCAGCAATCAGCATGGTTTTATGAAGGATATGTCATGCCAGACAAATTTGATTGCTTTTTATGATGAGGTGAGTAAGATGCTGGACAGTGGGGGGGCAGTAGATGTGATATATTTGGATTTTGCCAAGCGTTTGATACTGTGCCCCAAAAACGACTGCTTTCTAAACTAAGGTCTGTTGGGCTTAATGAAGTCGTTTGCACATGGATAGGAAACTGGCTACAGGATCGGGTACAGAGTGTGGTTGCTAATGGTACATTCTCTACTTGGATTAAGGTTCTTAGTGGGGTCCCTTAGGGCTCAGTATTGGGTCCACTTTTATTTAACTTGTTCATTAATGACTTAGGGGAGGGTATTGTAAGTAATGTATCAGTGTTTGCAGATGACACAAAATTATCCAGCCCAATTAATTCCATCCAGGATGTGGCATCCTTGCAACAGGATCTTGACAAACTGGCAATCTGGTCAGCTAAGTGGCAAATGAGATTCAATATTGATAAATGTAAAGTCATGCACCTGGGAAGTAAAAATATCCAAGCCATTTATACCCTTAATGGGACTGCACTACGCAAATCCATTATGGAAAAGGACCTTGGAGTCCTTGTAGATCAGTGATCCTCAAACTTGGCCCTCCAGCTGTTAAGGAACTACAAGTCCCACAATGTAATGAAGGAGTCTGACAGCCACAGTCAGGCAAATGCATTGTGGGACTTGTAGTTCCTTAACAGCTGGAGGGCCAAGTTTGAGGATCACTGTTGTAGATGATAAACTTGGCAGTAGCAAGCAATGCCAGTCAGCAGCATCAAGGGCCAATAAGGTCTTGAGCTGTATTAAAAGGGCCATAGAGTCACGGGAGGAGGGGTCATTCTTCCACTTTATAGAGCACTTGTAAGGCCACATCTAGAATATGCCATACAAACATTACATTATTGTATTAGAGAGGGTACAGAGAAGGGCAACTAAGCTGGTAAAAGGTATGGAAAATCTTAGCTATGAGGAAAGACTTGCCAAATTGGGGATGTTCACGTCGGAGAAGAGGCGCTTAAGGGGTGATATGATAACTATGTATAAATATATAAGGGGGTCATATAATAATCTCTCTAATGCTTTATTCACCAGTAGGTCTGTCCAGCTGACACAAGGTCACCCATTCCGTTCAGAAGAAAAGAGGTTCCGCCTAAATATTCGGAAGGGGTTTTTTACAGTGAGAGCTGTGAAGATGTGGAATTCTCTCCGTGAAACTGTTGTACAGGCTGATACATTAGATAGCTTTAAGAAGGGGTTGGATGGCTTTTTAGCAAGTGAGGGAATACAGGGTTATGGAAGATAGCTCATTATTCAAGTTGATCCAGGGACTAGTCTGATTGCCTTTTTGGAGTCAGGAAGGATTTTTTTCCCCCTCTGAGGCAAATTGGAGAGGCTTCGGATGGGTTTTTTTTGCCTTCCTCTGGATCAACTAGCAGTTAGGCAGTTAAAATTTAAAAAAAAGTTAAAAAGGTTGAACTTCATGGACATGAGTCTTTTTTTCAGCCTAACTTACTATGTTACTATGTTATGAGAAAAAAATGATCAAACTTAGATTTGTATTCTCTGAAACTAGGATGTGAACCCAGGACCCCTTGCATTTTCCATCCCGCACACGCAGGCGTAAAAAAAAACCCCAAGCTTTGCCAGTGGTATTGCTGTATTGTGGTCTTTGTGGGTCCCCCACACTCCTGTTATTTACACCACCATAATGGGACATTATAATATTCACAAATAAATAAACAAAGACAAGGAAGTCTCTCATTTAGACTGTAGAAAAGGCATTTACACATAAAGAAACAAAGATTATGTTTACTGTTGTTCTTGATATGTATTTTGGAGTATAAAACAAGTCTTTTACCACTATGAATCAAAATATGTAATTTCCACAAACGTGCCAAGTGCAAGCAAACAGTGTAGTATTTACTATTACTAAGAGCTAAATAGGTTGGGTCTAAAGAACTAAGCATGGCAGTCCTCAAACCATAGATTTTACTGCTGAGTTTTAAACATTCTGTGCCATGTATGTTTTACATGTACGCATGTGCAGCTTTTTTTGTGCCTTACTTATTTTGAATTTCATGATTTAAAATGGAAATACAGTATTGAAATATACAATAGGATAGACCTTTTATTTTGTCCCCCAATTGAGCTAGTGACACATTAGAACCACAACAAATGTAACTAAGCACCATGAAAAAGATTCAGATGCAAAATAGACAAAGTAAAGATACAGGGCATGAGCATGAATTTAGTAGCCATCTATGGTCATTTTCAAATACACTAGAGCACACTTTATGCGTGCCAAAACATTACAGACAAGAGTACATTGAAGCAGTATTTTAAGCACCACAATTAAAAATAATTAAATAAAAATTGTTAATATAACTGTAGAAATGTACTAAATATTCAAGTATAAAACTTGCAGAATCCACTGAATTATCCAGCATTATAAGCTTGTTCAACGGTGAATTTAAATTATGTTTATAGGACAGACAATAAAAGCTTGTTACTGCTGAAGTGGAGGAAATGTGAAGTTATACTGTTTGTAGAAAAATGGTTGCGGTGACTCTCGATGCTTTCCCTAAAATGTATATATGGAATATAACAAAAGTCTGGCTGTGCTGCCTCAAATAAAAACATGTTTATTTGTATAAAGCAGCAAAAGAAGCTATTACCGCAGCCGAAGTAGACCTATTCATAAAACAGTTTGAGAATTGCTGACAGTGAATAAAACCAGCAAAAAAAATCAATAAAACCTAATGCTTAATAAGAAGTGAAGTGTTGTATTTCCATTACAGCCACAGCTCTTCACATAGATTAAAGCACACCGTATTCTGTATTTATAAACAGGAATGCTACTAGGCATTTACACCGTAATATTTTTCTTTAATAAAATGATATGGCTGTGTTCCATTGTTTGTTATTTGGTTATTCAGTTTGACTAATTTTTAATATTGTTTTATTTAATGGCCAAACATTTTATCGGATATTTTATAGTCAGCGCTGTACTGTCATTTGTAGTACACATCTTTATGATGTTAGCTATTCTGATTGTTATGGCACTTTGTGGGGGCACAGACTAGGGATTTTTGGCTAAAATATATATGCAGTTCTAACACAAGGAAAATAGAAGTAGAAAATGGTGAGGCAGGCAGTTTCTCAGGATGACTTGCTGCGCTAAGTTGCAACTTACACTCACTTATGGGTCTTGCTCACTTATACTGCAGATGACAGTTGTTCACAGTTGCAGCTGGTGGTGCATGATTTTTACATTAACATAAAGCCATTTCATTGTCGGTGTTACTTTGACTGACATACTTTAATAACATGCCAAGGCCAGGAAAAAGGGACTTTGAAAACACAAGTGAAAAACATGTACAACATAGATTAAAAAATTGATACTTCTTGCTGCAGAAAACTGTTGAGATTTAAGATATGGAAAAGTTGAACAAAAGAATCTTGTTGCAGAAGCTGAATGGTGAAATGACGTAATATGCTCTGACAATATTGTCAGTGTTGTATGGGCCATAATGCTAAAAGGCATGCTGAGATTGTTAGTACAGGAGGGAAAAAAAATACCCGGCTAAGGCCAGAAGCAGATATCTGTCATTAAATAGTCAGTTTATTCAGCTGCTACATTGTTATTCTGTGAAAAATCCTTATAGCCTGTTGCAATTTAATAGTCAAGAGCCAAAAAGACACAAAAAAAAAAATTACAGTTGTTGAGCAATATATTGCAAGTAATGAATACCTATTTTATATTCTTATACCAAGGAACAGTCTCAGGTAGATGATTCATAAGGGCAAGGTCACACGGTGCGTCTTTACATTGCATTTTTAAAAATGGCTGGTTAAGCATGAAATACGCCAGTGAAACCACATGCATGATAAGATGTGTTTTCAGCCTCTAGTTTTCTTTTCTGAACATGCATTTCTGTTTTTTCTCGTTCCCCACAATTCCACTCAGAAGAATTATAATAAACTTTTGCAAAAAAAAAGCCAAGTGTAAAACAATTTACATTCAGAATGTAGCTGTATTGCTCGTCAATACCCAGCATAATTATGTCACCAGCATATAATGCCGTAATTATGTATATACGAAATATATCTCGCGAGAGTTTGGCTGCCATGTTGACAATCCTCAGCTTATTTCAGCAAAGTGCATTTCTAAACGTGCAGATCCCATAGTGTTCAATAATATGGAGTTTCCTTGGCTTATTGGCATTTCTGCTTAAAAACGCAAATACTGGCGTTTTGTGGCGGATGTTGGCTCGCAAACACCCCATGGGAATTGCAATAGTGTGTAATCCATTATTTTCAATATTTGTTCATTTTGTGCGCAACATAAAAACGCCACGTGTGACCGTGCCCTAAGTGGCAACTATGCTGGTTACTAGTTTTCTATGGTCCCTTGTACAGAGTATCCAGAAATATAACACTATAAATCTAGTGAATTGTTCTTGTTTTTCCATTTGTAAATGAGCTATTATAAATTTGACTGCAATCCTATAATAAATATTACCAACACAGCAGAACAAGTAAAAGCAGGAAAATCCCCTGCACATCACTCATTACATCACTATGTTCATAGGTGATGTCTGACAAAGAAATGTGTCCCCAAAATGATACTTAGTGACAAAATAAATGTGCAAAAGTTTTCTCTGCTTTTACCTGCTCTGCCGCGTCAGTAATTTTTCGTATTGGACTGTTTTGGGAGTGGTAATCCTGCCGTTTCAGATTCATCCTCCAGCACAATTATAGGGGTATATATATATATTTTCACCAAATGGCTCCAAAATCGTTCTAGGAGTTCCCCATTGGCTAAAACAGCAGGCAGGTTTTAGATGGTGAATAGTCAAATTAAAAATTTTAAAGAGACAGTACATGATAAAATTTGAATTTTTAAAACTTGAATCGAATTTGGACTATTCCCTTGCTGAATTACACTTAAATAAACTCGAAATTCCAATTTTAAATTTAGATTTTTCAATACATTTGATAAATCTGCCACTGAGGGTTTTTAAATAGCTCACTGAGTAATTTATCAGTACTATGAGTGGGTATCTATCTTTGCACTATTACCACCTACATGGTTTCTGTTCTCTACCACCTCTAGTGGCCTGTGATTGACTTGCACATTGATTTTGTTTCCTTGCCACTTCTAATCTTGGATTTTTGCATACTTCCAATATTTGAAGCCTTTATCTCTGCCCTATAAAGGGGTTAATCTAAATTGGTGCTGCCACAAGAAGTGTTGGGACCCAAAGGGACTTCAGCTAGCACCTGTATTGGTTTTCCTTATGGCTTTGTCATTAGAATATGTTTGGTCTCTGCAAACTCAAGTAGATTTCTCTTGAGAAAAAATGTACTCTTAGTTACAAAGAATATTTGGCAAATGTTGCCTTAGGTGCTGTGAATTGCCAACATTGACATGGTCCAGGTTTCTAGGTTAAATATTAGTTTCAGAGCATAACAATTCAACATGCGCTAAAATAACTGACAATGACAAAAAGCAACTATAACCCTAATTTGGTTACTGTCTCTTTAAATAGCAACTTACCCTTGGTAATCCAGGGGCCCTGAGTCCCTTTTACATAAGAAAAGTACTGGGAACTGGAAATTACAGTGCAGTGCCTCCACCTAGGGAACACACATCAGGGGGATTCCACTAGGAATAATAAAACTTTATATAAACTGCAGTAAAACTTGGGCCATCTAATACACCATGCACTGGGGACATGTGGGACACTACCTAAATCACTATTAGGTTCTTAACTGTTGCTTCAGCACAGTCCTTTTTAATATCAGTCCCAATCCTCCGGAAGGGGTTAATAGCCACACTGTTCAAATGAAATGTCACATTTCCAGAGCTCTTATTCCCCAGGTAGTGCTACCATTTCCCAAAAGTACTCTCCCTTTTGAATTTAGCAGATAAACACACAAGACCTGTCTTCACTTTGTAGCCCCACGCTTGTATCCATGCCAATATCCTCCCTTGGGTGTCTTACTCACCGGGGTGCTCTCAGAGGCAGATAAGATGGCTCTCCAGCCTATAACTGGGCTGGGTGATGTCACAGGCAGAAAAACAGGGGAAGGATTTCTCTGGTCCCCTACACAATTGTACAAATAGAAAAAGTGTTTAAACATTATAAATACCAAGGGGTCATTTTGCTGGGAAGTCGTACCTGTACTTCAGAATACTTGGTTTCCATGACACAGAGGTGGGTGCTAATTTCTATGGCATGTTTCAGTGAGCAGAAAGGCTTATTTACTTGAGAGCTGTGCACTTCTTATATCTGATGAAAATGTTGGACATAATAGTTTCCATGCAGGTATGACTAGTCATCTTATTTTAAAGTCAGTTTACTGTATAATTGCATTGTTTTTGAAAATCAGCAAAGATATCACTTTCTCTTCCTGGAGACAACACAAAAACAAGTGCTAATTCTTACTACTAACACTTATAGAAAATACAGGTTCCTTACCCATTTTAAACATCTTCCCTTATAATAATTTATAGAAAATTTATAGTGAAACCATACTACTTTAAATAATATCTGAGCCTAGTTTCAGATAAAATTTAAAAGATTGTATTTTTATCAGAAGGCACTATTTTATCATTAACAAATTAGTTTTTTATAATCAGAATGTGGAATTAATAGGGGCATGAATGAAACCTCCATTAAAAATGTTTAATGAGCTGGCCTTGAACACAGTGACCATAGTGTCTGGGGGAGGTGGAGTGTAGACAAGGACATGTCTATTCAGATTCAGTTAAAGGCAAGAGAAGTCCAAATTCACTGGAAAGTCAGTATGGGGTGATAGTGATTCAGAGGGTGAAAGTGATTATAACCTGGTCTTAAAAGACATCAATCTATGGCATTTTCAATCTTATTTTACATTTCAAAATATTTTATGGGTTTCAGTATAAACTGCATATTGAATTAATAGCAAAAACTGTTCAAATTTTCAATACATTTATTTGGAATTGTATATATTATTAATAGCAATGTACTTAAGCCAGTGTATTTCCTTTATACTGTGATTGCTATATAGGGAAACTGTCTCTGGCCTTTAACTGCAGAGTATAGAACACATAGCAAGCCATTAAACTAAGGGGTAGAAAGCTGATTTACATAAGAAAACCCCTCTTGATATATTTGTTCCATGTACATTCTGTTTACAAAATTCTTCATGTAAAAATATCCCCAATATATTTTGGACAAAAAATGAATGAGCACAAATTCAAGTTTGTTGACAAAACAATATTATAGATGGGCGAATCTATCCCGTTTCGCTTCGCCGAAAATTCGCACATTTTCAGCGCGCTTATTGACGCGCCTGGCATCGTTATTGACGCGCCGCGTCATTTACGACGCACATAGCGTCAATTGCAAGGCGTTGCGTCATTTTTGGCGCTCTACTCGTTTTTCTTTTACGCCAGCTAATTTTCAGCAGGCAAATTTTCGCAGGCGTTTCGTGAATAAATTCGCCCATCACTAATTATAACATCACTGACTGCATTCTGTAAATGTAAACATACATTCTGTCTCTCAACTGGATAAAATCCATGCAACAGAACCAGTGATGTGTAAAGTTGCTTACAACATTAATTATGTAAAAACTCAAACAAAATGTATAATCTTTTAAATGATTAGTGTATGCCAAGCTACACAATATCTAACTTTAGTTACATATTTTGTCAATAGAATTAATAATATTAATAAAGTCCTATAAAACCAGTGATTTTGTTTTCAGTTCTGTGAAAAACTATTTTGTCACACAAATAACTGAACCAATAAGATGCAAGTATATTTATCAACCAATATAAGCAGTTTCTTTAGACAATTTTAATTGGCTCTGCATTAGAAATTATAAGAAATGGATACAAATAAAATGCAGTATTGACAGAATAATTCTGTCACAAAACTGATATAAGGGGTCATTTACAGCCACAAGGCAGTATGATTGCTTCTTAGTGATTTAAATATGATTGACGATTTTAACAGAATTGATTTGTGCAAATTAAATATTGGTTTTGTGGAGTGTTAAGTTTGTTGACATAATGGATTATGTGACATGGAATCTTCCTTTCTGTAATAAGCAAGAGTTAGATAATAATTGTGTAGCTTGGCATATACTAGTTATTTACACAATTATATATCTAAAGTTTTATTTTACATAATTAATTCTGTAAGTAACTTTACATGGATGTTACCTGGATTTTATACAGAGACAAAATACATTTTGTGATATTATAATATCCATCTTGCAATAAACTATTTTGTTCTCATACAACTACAATTATATATGTTCTTTTGTTTATGTATTTTTGCCTTTAGAATATAATTTTTGTTCACATAATGTACTTAGGACAAAGGACACCCCATATCTTGACAGATCTTAGATGATCATTACTCTAGCAGACTGGTGTCTGAAGTCATGTATCTCTTTGGCCATTTCCTACTGTTTGCTGTTCCAGCTGTTTCTGTTTGTGTCTGAGCTGGTGTAAAGCTTGGGGAGAGACAGACGAAACTGCCTAGGTTGCCTCCCATTGTCACAGCTTGTTCAGTCTATTTTTACTTTGAAAATGTGCATTACATTTTTTTTCTGCCCATTAAAGGTCTTTACTTTATAGCAGGCAGCACAAGCTGTTTAGATTCACCTTTCACCATTGGAAATATACCGGCAGAGAAACCACCTTGCATGACTTAAGCATAAAGGTTGATTTTATACCAATCAAGTTGGCTGTCCACAGACATGCCCAATAAAGATGATTATTAAAACAGAAGAAATCAACCTGTGGCTATGTTCTCAGCATCAGTTCATCAAGCTGAAATGCCAGAAAGCCAAGTTCGCGTTAGGACATTATTTTCCATCATCAATTTCTAAAAGCAAATTACTTTTATAAATAGTAAATATGAAAAGCTATACTGCCAATTAACAATGACAATATTTGTTCTGTTGTAGTGAAAGACAGCAGGCAGTAAGGGGCCAAAACTGTGGAACTGAAAAGCAGTTCTAGAAGTGTGAGCTGTTTTTGAAGAAATGTATACTTAAATGAATATATTCATTGGAAATCTCATATAATAGATTATATTTTATCTTACAATGCAATTCCTACAAAGAGTTTTCCAAAATCCAGTAAACCATAGAGGATAATATTGTTTTTTACTTTAAATTCTAATGCTTGGAATGTCAAAAATCATGTAGACATACATGGGCATATAGCAGAAACAAAAAGCTTGCATTAATCTTTAATACAGAAGCACTTTAGTCCCAGGCTGAGAGCAGCATGAGAAGATACATTTCAACTGGCTCATCATTTGCATGTAATTGAACAGTAAGATCACTGCTACTGAGAAATCCCTTGTGGACAGTTATGTCATTTTCAGCTTCATCTTTATATTTATTTAAGATGCCTCAGAAAGCCATATAACCTTACTGGATCTCCATACTATTATATGTGTCTCTGCATATTGCTCTGTAACTAATAGCCTTGTATTTCCTTCTTTGTAACCTGTCAGTGATAGAGTGTCAGTTTATGGGCTGGAAAGCCAAAAGACAGACTTGCTAATTCCAGAAGCAGTCTAATGGACGCATTGATGATGACATCAACATCTGAAAACAGTGTATTTCCAAAAACCCGCAATATGGTTTGTGAGTGTTTTTTCTATAAATGAAGGCCAGGTGTAAGGAGCTTTTTTGTGCTAAATGCACAAGAATTAATGAAAATCACCAAAGACAGTTTATAGCACTTGAGGGATCATTCCCATTAGACTGCTCCAATCTTCAGATGAGGTGAAAACCAATTTCAAATATGTCACAACAAGGACATCTCAGGCCCTGCAATAGAAAAACTGACCTGCCCTTCTGTACCACTAGTTATTGCAGCATTATCTGTATACAAGACATAAAAAGGGAATGTAATACGTTTTACTTGCACAAATAACCTGTGCAAAGACACTTGTGAATGTTACCAACCATGTTTTGACTGATTAAAGACCTTTGTCGCAAAGTTTTCTGTGGTCAGCAACTGCAACCATACATTTTTCTTTGAGGAAATTAAGAGACTGAAACAATCAGTAATCATGGTTCCAAATTACGATATCTTTTGCTGTACAATAGAAATAAAGCATACATGAGTAGAAATACAGATATAGAACAGACCAATTCACTGTATACTGCTCCATGTTCTGATTTTCTTACATTTATAAATAACTATAAATCTATTAAAATTCAAGAATTATATTATCTTTCATTATGCAAAAACATTTTTGGCAAAAGGACCCCATGGCTGCCTATTTATTACACTTGATTAAGTAATAATCAATAATAATAATTAGCAGTGTAGGCACACTCAGGGCCCGGGACTGCTGCACTTTAAGAAGAGCCGGGCCCCCCTTACGAGCGCCTTCCAATGACTGTAGTAATGTGGAAGTGCCAAACAGTTGAAGTGCTGGAGCGTTGGAAAGACGCGAAGACAAGAAGGAGCCGACACTGAAGTCCTGAAGCCACAAGTTTCTACTGACACTAATGTGGGTTTTTGTTGTTTTAAACCCCTGCCCACCAATATTATATTTTAATACTCTATAATCCCCTGCCACCAATTTAAAAAAAAAATTGGGGTCCCAATTTTATTTAACTTGTAAGGGGGGCCCTGGCACCAATTTTGAATTAAAAAATATTTTTTGGGGCCCCAATTATTTTTTTAACTTCTAAGAGAGGCCCTGGCACCAATGCTTTTTTTAAAAAAAAACTTTTATGGGGGGCCCTGGCGCCAATGTTTTTTTTTAACTTATAAGGGAGCCCTGACCATCAATATGTGTGGGGGGTTACGTTTTTAGCACTGATGTCTGTGTGATCTTTTAACTTTGATGTGGAGTGGGTGGGATCAGGGGTGGGGCTTGGTCAGAAGGGTGGGTAGAAGGGTGGGAGGGGCCCAGGAATTTTGTTGTTACACTTGATAAAGGGTTCTGCTGAAACATGTAGTCTGCCTAAACTGTTAATAAACAAATTGCAGTTTAAAAAAACAAAAAAAAAAACTGTGCCTACATTACTAATAAACATTGCAGTTAAAAAATACTGCCTGTAGTTGTAATTGAATCAGTTGTTTTCCTGGATTATTTTAACGTATGGTGTAACAAAGACACCAGAATCTACAGCCACAAATTTTGGGACCTGAATCAAACAAATTATTTACTTTTGCCCAGTTTATTGCAATACATTTAATGTAATTGAAAGCAGCATTTATGTATCACTTTATATTTTCTGGTCCTGACTTTCACACAATCTCCTCCAAGTCTATTAATCAATTGACATAATTGTTTCAGGAGTACAGAGTGCATAAAAACAACAAGATATATACTGCTTTCAATATCAATTTCATTTACAAATAGCTATAAATCTAGTTCAAGAATTATCTCACATTATGCAAAAACGTTTTTTGGCTAAAGGACCCCATAGCTGCCTAAATGTAAAAAAACATATACACAATATTTATTGCACTTGATTAAGTCATGTGTTTACTTTTAAAGAAGTCTACTTGTTCCTAAACAGCAGCCTTATTCTTTCATACAAATGAGTTGTATATAATAATTTGCTAGCATCTGTAAATAATATGTTTAAGGCATGCAATAGAGCACTTTTGCATATTTTTACAGCTATCAAGTAGTTTAACTACATGGCAATAGCTGATAAAGCACTAGGAAGTAAGAAATAGAAATGAAAAATATAGCTCTGTTATGTTACTGTTTCTTATCTCTAAACAAATATGTTTAAATACATAGGTCGAGGAGTATGTGACACTTGAAACACTTCTCTGAATGCAGTCTTCCACACATACTAAATATTAGCCAAAATGCCTGTATGTTGTTCACTGAAACACTGCATGTCACAATCAACTGGTGATTTTAGAATTATTTTGTGCAATTAAAATACCAACTAACCAAAAATCATATGATGTGTCATACAGGAAGCATAGAACAGAACTGTGTACTGAAAGAATAAAATCTGTTGACTTGGCCCCTACAGACCACGTTGGCAGTTTATCAGCCAGTCTACCGAACCTTTGGGAGGTTCTGCCCAATCAATATCTGGCAAGAATCAGCCAGATTCACTTTATTGGGAAAACACTTGTGGAGAAGATCAGCTGCCTGGAGAAGAGGAGGTTTGGAGACTAAACTCCTCATGTGTCATTGCCTTAAGACAATTTGTGCATTAGGCCTAGGGATGGCGCGAACGTCGGGAAAAAAGTTCGCGAACATATTCGCGAACTTGCGTCAAAAATGCGAACGGTTCGCGAACCCCATAGACTTCAATGGGAAGGCGAACTTTAACAGCTAAAAAAGACATTTCTGGCCAGAAAAATGATTTTAAAGTTGTTTAAAGGGTGCAACGACCTGGACAGTGGCATGCCAGAGGGGGATCAAGGGCAAAAATGTATTATAAATGGTTATTACAGCAGTCAGCACACAGATGAGAATGAGATCAGAAGAGATCAGTGCCCACAGCAGCTACATACAGAGCACTGCAGTAGAAGGTAGATTACTAGCCAGCAAAGCTACCTAACCTAAAATGTCCCTCAAATCCCTGCAGACTTGGCCAGTTCATGTATAAATACCCCTAGCGTTCACAAAAGATGGCCAGTTCATGTATAAATACCTCAGAGTTCACACAAAGATGTTAAAGTGGCCAGTTCAGGTATAAATACCCCTAGAACTCATAGCAGAATGGCACAGTTATTTTCCATGATTTACTACATTCACAGCTCCCTGGCTTTGACTGGAAAGTGGACCAGTAGCCAGCACATCATCCAGGCACAACTAAAATACAAAAGCAGAGCCACTGACCATGTGGGTGGGAGGGTGGTGAGCAGACTGCAGGCTGCAGTATTTGTGTTATAGCAGCTCCTTCCTTTTTCTTTTTCCCTGTGCTGAAATCAGGGAACTGTCCATTGGAAGGGGAGTGGTCCAGGGGGTGTGGGGGTGGTCCAGGAGGGAGAGCTTCCTGATTGGCTGCCATGTATCTGCTGGTCTGAGAGGTGAGAGGGCAAAAAAAAAGCGCCAACTAACGCGAACCCAAAATGGCGAACGTCGCGCGACGTTCGCGAACTTCCGGCGAGCGCGAACAGCCGATGTTCGCGCGAACAAGTTCACCGGCGAACAGTTCGCGCCATCCCTAATTAGGCCACTAAACAATGGACTCCCATTTAAACAAATGAAAATCATTTGGGAGTTTTAACCTTGGAAAGCAAGTGGCAGATAACACAGTCCCTGTGAAAAATGTATGATAAAGTAGTACAACTCTTACTGAATCCCATGAAAGTGACTGTAGGACTGACCAAACCAAAGATGACTTTGACATAGTTGGTCAGCTTGAAAATACTGCAATTCATGGACAAACAATTCCTGTTTTATAAAAAAAAAAAGGCATTTTTAGTAGCTTAATGAACGATATATCTTTCCTCTCTGTCCTTGATAATGTCTGAGTCCCCTAGACATTCTAACCTACCAACAGAGCATTTGACACCTGTGCAACCACCTCAAACAAATGTGTGGAGCTACTGCGCATGTGCCTAAAGTCACAGTTTACGAAAAAAGAAATCAGGCGCATGAGCAGTTTACGAAAAAAGAAATCAGGTGCATGAGCAGTAACTCTGTAGCGGCAGATTCCTCCAACTGCACGCGAAAGTCACAAACTTTGCGATCTTTTTCTACTGGTAGAGCCTGATCTACCTTTTGGACACCCCTGCTGTAGAGGATAAGGGTGTGAAACTACTTTGTTAATTAGTTTAATGTAGCTTTTGTTTGATTACATGCCCCAAACATCTCTATGCTTTTTAATTATTGAAACCTGGCTGCTTTGGCTTTATGCACATAGACATTGATGAGGAAAAAGTGAGACTACAAATTCTCTATTCTTGTTATATAAGGATTAGCATTTAGCTTAGTGAGCACTTTAATCTGATTAATTAGGCAGTTGCAGAAATCAGTGTTTAGATGTTTTCTGTAAATGCAAATTAGAGCTTTCATTTTTTTAAATGTGCAAACTGAGCATTTACCAGATAATCTAGATAGCAAATAATGTTGTTATGGCCTGCATACATAAAGAGTTGAAAGTATTCTTGTGTGTTGCCGTTTTAAGATTGTAATTTTGTGAAATGTCCCCATTACTGTGTTGAGGTTATTAAGCCATCGTCTCACACAGCTAACATTGATACTACCTTTTTGAACATTATTTCGATGGAAACATTTCCCTGCATCCAGTTTGCCAATCAACACCAACCCAGCAAAGGTCAATAACACCATACTCAGGTCTACGGGACTCATCAGGCATTTAAGTGAGTTGCACACACAAACTGATGGTCACCCATGGTGACCCTGTTGACTCCCTAAAGCTAGCTCTAACTGTGTTACTATTGTTATTAAAATATTTCTACAGAATCGTAAGGAATTAACTTTTGAAATCTCTCTACATTGTTCTCTTTATTCTTATAAATAACAGAATAAAATAAATACTTAGTTTTTTTTACATGAGTAGTGACTGGTAAAAATAATTACCAAAGACTGAATTTTCTGTCATGTGTGTGTGTTTGTTCATTATTTCATGTTTTTATGGGTTTTCTATTAGTTTTCAATAAAAATATATCTAACCTTTATAAAGATGAGCTCTTTTAGATCTGCAGTGGACATTTCTCAAGTGCTCGGTGGATGAGTTGGCTATAGAGAAACAATTATCATTGCTAAAATTAATTTATAATTTGGTATTGCAAAAACTCTCACAGCATTCCTTTACTTCTAAAGGAGCTAATAAAATGCAAATAAGGCAGAGCAATGATTACAAGCACATGTGCTCGCTGATTATACTGCCACTTTAACATTAATGCTATAGTCACTGAATATGTCCCTCAGCACCAATTAGTTCTGTTTGGAGTTGCTGTCTTTCAGTATTAATGTTTACTCAGCCTGATAATGTGCTTTTTAATAAATAGATATGAATAAAATATGTTTTATTTTTGGCTGTGTCATATCTTACCAAATTAGCAGCTGTATTTATTTATGAAGAAAACTATAATGGGGAAGAGCATATTATTAAGTGGCTAATGAGCACATGCCAATATGTACATTTCTATAATGAGCTGTAAATTAGAACCTAACACTACAGTTATTTCTTTAATGCTATTTTATAGACACCTAAACTTTAAAACATAGCTAATGTATACCTCGATGAATAATAATACAATAAATAAATAAAATATACATAATATACAGGTATTCTGTTGAAAATCTTGTCATAATTGAAACCCCCACCTTTAGTCAAGAAAAGGGATACAAATCAAAGATGTACAAAAATGCCCTTAAAACAGGGACTGTTCGTCCATATATTGCAGTATTTGAACTAGAAAATCGGCCTGAATATTAGCTACTCGTGTGTATTGCATATAGGGAGAAAGGATTCAGATTGCTTTGGAGCTTCAAAAGAGGTAGGGAATGTTTAACTAAGGGGTAACTACTATTACTGCTCAGTATTTTTGATAAATACTCAGAATATTGATAAATTGGCCAATAACTATTTTCAGAGAAAAATACACATTTTGATGAATTGTCATGGTCCATAAGAGACAATACTTGCTCCTTAAATTTTTAAAGTTAATCAGTTAAGACATCTAGCAATCATACTACCAAGCAACAATGCTACTGTAAATATGGAAGACTAAATTAAGCTGTATTGAACATCTTCTTCCTCTTTGTTAAAGGATAAGTTTTTGTCATTAAATGATACCACCTCTGTCACTAACAAAGGTGCAAAGCATGTTGCTGAACATCAGTCCCTAGCCATGCCACATGGGACATATAACATTGCAGCACTCCAAAAAGAAAACACTAAAGCTGTATTTGGCCAACATCCTGCTGAATACATTTGTAAGGCTTGCCATAATGGAGGATTTTCCCTATACTCCTACACTGACCTCCATACATACTAGGTAGACTCAGGAGAATGATTAGACTGGGGTGCTTTCATGTAATAGCAAGAAGGTGTTCATAAATTTAAAGAAGACACAATGGCTCTTATGGATCCATCTTATGGACCCACAAGATATGTTTTAGGGCTTTTCTATCTTGTTGATGTCAGGAACTGCCATCTCTGGGAAATGTTTCATTCGAAATTTATCACAGTATCAACATTGCTGGTACTTTGGCACTACCTGAAATTCATTAAAAAAATGCAACAAACAAAACAACTGATGTTGAAAATGGCATAACTTGGATGCAGTAGGGGTTATTTATTAAGTACAAAATTTGCACAGAATTCCCAAAAAACATGCAGTTTACCAATGTGGGGACTAACATTTGGTTCCCATTCTCTTTGTGTCAGTGTATTTGAATTCCATGATACAGCAATGGTGTTAAAAATGACAAGCAATGCATTAGGTGCTGTTGGTTTACCTGGTAGCAAAAGTGACACCTCCTCTAAGTTCTCTGTTCTTGCATCAGTGCACCCTGTTCATTGCACATGGAGCAGGTACTAACAAATACCTTTGTGATTTGATTTTGGATGAATGCAACTTGCATTCAAAAATAAGCCATAATATATCTCCGGAATGGCATAACCCTCAGATTGAAAAGCTCTATGAAATGTTATTGTATTAAACCGATTATACACTCCCTTATAGGGGATGTAAAGGCAAAAAAAAGAAAATCCCATTTTTACTGTCTTTAATGAAAAATAAATCTATCTCCAATATAATATATTTATAACATATTTAATTATGTCTACCATTTTATAAGAAACCTGACTGTATGTAGTGAAATTGCTCCTTCATTTACTTGCTCTGACTGCTGCAGATAGGAAACTTCAGATGGTCCCTAACTGTTCTGCAGGAAAAGGATCATATTTTCAAACGGCAGGAGAAGAGATTTCCCAGAACTCTAGCTGCTTTGTTTGCTTACCTGTTGAACCATGTGGAGATTCATATCTGCAGCAGTCAGAGCAAGTAAATGATGGGGGAATTTCATTGCATACCCTCAGGTTTCTTATAAAAACTGTACAGATTTTTTAATTGAAGTATATTGGGGATAGATTTCGTTTTCAGTTATTATAGGAAAAATTTTATTTTATTTTTGCCTTTACATCCCCTTTACTGTTTCCAACTCCAGCTGCAGGGACAAAGATCATGGAGCCAGATTTAAACAGATAAACTGGGATTCTATTTGGAGGATTTTTTTGATGTAGCCACTGGTTGTGGAGAGTTGGAGAAAGTTTGCATTAAACAATACAAAAACTATAAAACTTGCTGCATGAATGTAATTAAAATAAACATTATCCCTTGTGTACGATGGGTTATATTTATCAAAGAGTGAAGTTCCGCTACTAGAGGGAAATTCCGCAGCTCTCAATTCATTTCTATGGGATTTGTGAAGGCTTATTTATCAAAGGGTGAAACTTCACTTCACCCATTGATAAATACGCCTTTCAAAATCCCATATAAATTAATTGAGAGTTGCGGAATTTCACTCTAGTGGCTGAACTTCACTGGCGGAATTTACCCCTATATGTCTTACAAACCCTCCCTGTGCTACTATCCAAACATATGTTAAATTCCCTACAAACAGCAATTACAAAATTAATCTGTCAGAACAAAAAAAGCAGATTAAGCCACAAAACACAAATGATGGGGTGTCACTCCCCCGATTATTATGCAGCAGCTATTGTAGGCTGGTCCCACCATACAGAATCCAAATTGTGGATTGAGATTGAATAACAGGCCCCTTTCAGCTATTTGTTACCTTGGATTGATAAGAGATACAGAAGTATTAGATACTCAGGCCACCCACTTCTCCCACATACTCTCTCAGCATTGGGACAGATGCCGCCAATGGTTCAAATTAGCCCAATTCCCATCCCCCTTATGCCGCTAATTAATAACCCAGCATTTCCAATGGGACAACAAATGAAATACTTCTCACATTTGCTAATTGTGAAAAACCTACAAATGTTCCACTTCCTTCAACAAGGAGAATTGATTGACAAAGAGAAATTCCAAAGGTTAAACCTTTTTTTTAAATTTATCCATTAAAAATTTGCTCAAATAAAATATATTTTTTACAAGCATGGGAGGTCCTTCTTCGCTGGTAAGGGATATGACCCCTATTGAAACCCTTTGTTCCACAGAACTCCCCCTTATACATACAATTTCACAAATCTATAAAGTACTAGGTGTTGTAGAATACAAGAGACAAATTATAAAATAGTGTTGAGATGGCTCTATACCCTATCCAGGCTAAAACAAATATATAAAAATACCAGTGATAGGTGTTGGAGATATAGCATAAAAAAGGCTCTTTACTACATATATTCTGGGAATGCCCACTAATTAAGCCATATTGGAATGCAGTAAGACAAACTATGTCCTGAATATTAAACTATGATATACAAGATGCTCCAGCATGTATCTTACTGTTTCACACAGATAAACCATTTGCCACCTTTATGTTGACACTTGAGTCCCATCTGTTAAATGCTGCGAAAATACTGATTCCACTGGAAACAAACTGCAACCCCAGCACTGCACAAATGGTACAAGAAAGTAGAAGAAATAAATACATTTGAAGAACTTTCCCTATTCTCGCCTGAATGTCACAATATCTACAGCACAAAATGGTTCAGATGGCTTTCATTTAAAGAAACAGATTATTATAAGCAACTCCCCTAGCAAGCAAATGAAACATCTCCCATCCTGATCTACCCCCATCCCTATTCTATACCCAGGATACTAATGCATATATTTGATGTTGTACTTTTAAATGCAAATACCTACATGTATATAATCCCTACTCCCCCAATTTAACCTTCAAAAGTCAATAAAAGCAATTTATAAAAAAAAAAAAAACCTATAAAATCCACATTAGATTACATGACAAAACAGGACCCAGTATAGTCTGCATATTCTGATTATTAATCAGTCTTGCTACATTGGCTTCTATATTATTTGACTTGTGCTATTTTGATCATTTATGACAATCCCTAAGCAGCCCAGATCACACTGAGCATGTGCATGGTCTTGGTCTTACAAAGATGTTTAACAAACTTAAAGATGGTGAACCCCTGTGGCCAACTTTGAAAGCATAAATCATTTTTTTATTAGGCTTCTTGTGCAGTAAGTCCATGTTTATGTTTAGTATACAATATACAGCATTTCTAGCAGTATTCTATTTTAGACTTTCGTTTCCCTTTAAACGGGGGGGGGGAGAGGGAGAAAATCAAAGCAGGCAAGCAAAATGTTCTATAAACTATAAATTATAGGTAAAAAATTGTAATTTCTAAAAATAATGCAGCATTATACAGAATATATCCTAAGGATTACTCTATATTTGCTAAAAGTTTTGTTTAATGCAGAGTGTCTTGTGTTGTTATAATTGTTCATCCACATTCAATTCAAAATGACAGCTTGCGGAGTCATTTCTCTGCCATGCTAAACCTTGAATATTTTTCTTGAACTGCATTGCCTTAGTCACTTCCTATCATTCTGCATCCTGATGGATATGTATAAAGCAAATGAGGTTGCCCTTTTTGGCCATGGTAATATATTTTTGCAATTCAGCAGCATTGTAAATCACACTGATTCTTTAAAGTGGTTGTTCACTTTTAAATGAAGTTTAAAATGAAGTTTTAGTATAATGCAGAAAGTGATATTCTGAGACAATTTGCAATTGGTTTTTATTTGTGGTTTTTGAGCTATTTAGCTTTCTATTCAACAGCTCTCCGGTTTGCAATTTCAGCAATCTGGTTGCTAGGGTGCAAATTACCCTAACAACCATGTATCAATATAATTTGAATAGGAGAGGGTCTTAATAGAAATATGAGCAATAACAATACATTTGTTGCCTTACAGAGCGTTTGTTTTTATATGGCGTCAGTGACCCCCATTTGAAAACTGGAAAGAGTCAGATAAGGTAGCAAATCTTGGACTTTTTGAAATGAGAGATATTCCCTTAATTTAATGTTTGGCTGAGACTGTCATACAGTGAATCTGACTTATTTCTGCAATGAATGCTATTTTTCTATTATTTATTATTACTTTTCATAAAGGCATGGGACCCTGTTATCCAGTATGCTTGGGACTTTGGGGTTTTTGGACAAGGTTGATTCTGTCATTTGGATCTTCATATCTTAAGTCAGGAGTGCCCATACTTTACTAATGTGGGGTCTACTTTTTGTGACGTTGTCCCATTCGGATCTACATTCATAAAACCATTGTTAGCATTCTGTTGTAATGAAAACATTAGTTAAAGGGAAACTCCACAAAAACATAACTTAAAGTAAACATAATTTCAAGCAACTTTGCAATATACATCAATTAAAAAATATGCAGACTTTTCATGATTTTGAATGGATTCTGACAGTTCCCTAAGCTTAGCCCCATGCTCGCCTTCTGATCTGTCTGTCTACTTTGCTGAGCTGGCTGACTACTGTTGCTTTGTATCAGCAGCCATCTGTCCTTAGCCTCTGCATCCTCCAAACCCCACAATTCCCTGCACACGTGACTTCAATAAGGAAAGGAACATCACAGTGCAATGCATTGTGGGTTATGTAGTTCCTGCATGCTGTCTGTAAGCTGTGGAGGAGATGTTACAATGTGTAACATCAGTGTTTTAGTCCCTCCTTCCCTGCCAGGATTTCAAATGTTGCAGAAAGAGAAGAACTGTTAAACTGCTGGATTTCAGCATAGAAAATTAAATTTATTCATACTTTTTGAAGAAACAGGTAACTGTGATGGATATATTAGGATTCTGTGTTATGTGGGCCTCTTTATAAAATTTTGGATTGAACGCCAAAGTTCCCCTTTAATTATATTGATTAATGAGCAAATGTACATTGCTATATTTAACATGCAACAATTTATGATATAATTTTAATGCGATGGTAATATAAGGTAAGAAATACAAATATTGGATCTTGGTATTACTACTGCTTAACTTATTTTCCATCTCATCCAACTTGACACCTGCATTTTGTCGCAGCACGTCAGATCTGTCAGAATTGTGTTGAAGATGCTCATGTAGTTCTACCCTTACAGTCTTGTGACTGAATTTTTTCTTTTTTTTGTAGGCCTTTCCCTATAATAGAGATAGCAACATTTCTTGAATCAGTGTCGGACTGGGCCACCGGGATACCAGGAAAACTCCCGGTGGGCCCAGGTGTCAGTGGGCCCTCATGCTGCTAAACATTTGGCGTATTTCATGGCCATTCCCTATTTCTATGAGAACAAAGAGGCTAAATAAATGGAATAATAGATTATAGTGTGAGGAGAGGAAGAATAATAGTACTGAGAGAGTTGGCCCTTGGTGTAAGGTTTTTTGGTGGGCCCCTGGTGTCCCAGTCCAACACTGTCTAATCATTTCTATGCATGTATGTGTATGTATATATTTACATCTCTTTTATGTGTAAACAGTATTTTATATATAATATAAACAGCAAAAGTCTATTGGTTAACATACATAAAAGATGCAGAAACATAAATTCTAAAAAGCAAAAAGAGCAATGAAACCTATACCTTCCTAGGAGGTAGGAAAAGTTGTCTATATTTGAAACAGAAAGCTTTATCGTAGTGATTGATACAATTCACAATATCAGGATCATTTGTTTCCATCTAAAACGGCATCTAATTTAGTTCCTCCATCTGCACACCCATATTTTTTTTTCCTCCTTATATGTAATAGCCTATGTTCATGAAGTTGCCTGGCAACACTGAATTCACTAAACAATAAGGAAAGAGAAAGCTGACAGTGATCAAAGTCAGTCCTAACCTTCAATCCAGAACAATGGACCTAAGCACAACACAGTGCCACCAAGTGGAGCACAAAGAGAACTGCACGGGAATTGTAAACTACAGAGTTGCAGCATTTTTCCTTTGCTTTTTCGCTTTCCTTTTTTTTAATGAATATTTTGACACAATGGTAGTAATAATGTAAAGAATTAAATAATTATGTAAAAAAAAAAATCAGAAATAAAAAGATGATCTTTTGCCAGCTACATCGCTTTAGGAAATACAGAATGCATTTTATTTAAATGCATTTGTCCATAAGAAATAAATCAACTAAGGGTGTAGAGTAATCTATTGGGCCAGTAAAGAGAATTATGGATTCCTTTTTATAGGATTTCTCTATAGTGGGAACTACCAGTCAGAAAACCTGAATGATGCCTGGATGGCTTCAGAGATATTGGCATTACTGTAGCAGCCACTTAAGCAGAAACTCAATCATTTCTGATATATAACTACACTACCAGGGAAAAATCACAGAGTCATCAAAACTAAAATCTTCTCTCAGAGCCGTGTTCTCTAAACCACTGCCAGGGAATTCTGTAACCTTGCAAATATGATTTGATTTTGCTCTTCCTAAATTAGATTCATTTCTGACAGTAAATACAGTGAACTGCAGGTGGTATTACATGTGAACTGAACTCACAATGCCCATTTCTCATTATTCCATTCTATTACTATACAATCACAAAGAAAAACGTAAATATAGCTCCTTTTGAGTGCAACCGTGACCTCATGACGTGACCCTTGCTTTTTTTTTTTGTGATTCTTTATTAAAGGCATACAAGTAAAATGTATCTATCTTTATGGGGACAGTTGCCATAACAACGAAGTATCCATTAGACATAGAACGCCGGATTGAGTTTAATTGCTAAATTTATCACATGAAATGGTTCTGTACAAATGAAGGACATTGTTCATCACAAATATCATTGTTACCGCCATAGATGAATTTATTCGCCCATAATGCAATTCAGATTTTCAGCTGCAGGGTTTCATTTCTAAGGATGCTTCGGCAATGTTAGTAACTGCTTGTTTTTTAACAAACTGCTAACATATTCTTTTGGCCCAAACACAAGCTGAAATGAAACATGAAATATTAACTAATGCCAACAAAGTTTGACCATATTAGAACATACATTCAGAGGTATAACATTAAAAAGAAACCTATTATTTTCCGAGACAACTGTGGAGCTAGGAGTCAGCCAATGATTTGCTTAAAACTTTTCTGACCTGCAGGCAGGTGATTTTTTTTTTTTATATCTTTAAAGATGTACAGGGGAATGTAATTAAAGTCACAAAGAGAAAAACATTGTGCACCAATAAGAGTTAAAATCCACATCTCGCAATGTAATATTGTTCCTGAAACTGTTATTGCATTGTGAATCGTTATTGCGCATTGCGGATTATAATTGCGCACTCTTAAGAAGTGCTTGAAGGTGTTGTAATCTTTTGGAGCAAACATTGCGACTTTTTCAGTAAGAAGTTTTATTACATTGACAGTGCATTAGCGCAAAGTATAAAATTCGCAAACGGCCTTCAGCTGGCGGAAATGGTCACTAAACAGTTTCCGGGTTCGCAAAAGGTATATTGCATTTGCACAAAGCGAATAATTTTTGCCTTACAAGTGTTTATTACATTCCTCTAATAAAGTCTTGTGGCTGACAGACTTGAATTATTCTGAAAACATATTAATCAATGAAAAATTAAGCTGAGCAGTAAAATATATGAAGATGTATTACTCCAAGTTGACAACTTTGGTTCCAGTGTTATGAACAAAAAACCGTTTGCAGAGCTGTAAGATTTGCAAAGGGCTGGAACATAGCCGCTACAAAATCACATTAGCCAATGAAGATTTTTTATTTGAGCACTGTTTCTGCTATGAGGTAAGTACACATTGCAACAATAGTTCAAGGAAGAAAAACGCCAGAAAATGGACTATTTTTAAACCGTAATATTTGCTTACTTCTTCTGATTGTTTCAAGCTTTTAAATGGGGGTCACTGACCCCAGCTAATAAAACAAATGCTCTGCAAGGCTACAAAAGTATTCTTATTGTTTCTTTTTTATTAATCATAAAAATCTTTCTATTCAGGCCTTCTCCTATTCATATTCAAGTCTCTTATTCAAATTAGTGCATGGTTGCTATGGTAATTTGGACCCTAGCCACCAGATTGCTGAAACAGAAATATGGAAAGCTGTTGAATATAAAACTAAATAGCTCAAAAAACACAAATAATTAAATATTAAATAACAACTGCAAATTGTCTCAGAATATACCTCTCTACATCATACTAAACGTTAACTCAAATGTGAAAAACCCCTTTAAAATCTACTCATCTACTGGTCATCATTGCAACTTTACCTTGCACCTTTATGGAAGTACAAGTAGGCCAAATGCATATTCATTCTTTCCAGGAGCATAAACTAGTCTTGGTAAGGATTGAAGCCCTTATGGATGGAAACTCTTTAGTGAAAACACTGTAACTTGCCTTTATTATCCTGGACATTCAGACAGTGTCTTTCCCATTTTTAAAAACACGTGTACCTGGATGAATTGTTCTCCTTTTGCTCATCGGAAATGATTATTACTTGTCCTTTACATGTCTTCTGATTGCAGATGTCCTGACCTGCACACAGGTTTACAGCATTAGTTATTCACTCCAACATTGGCCTGTTATCCTCTGTCTTCTCTTAGTCTCTGACCTTTAGCAATGTCTGATATTGCGTTTTCTCTTAAATTCCTTCTGTATCCACTGATTACCCAAAGGGAACCGGTGGCTCTACTTACACTAAGAAACTCACCAAATTCTGTTTGCAAGATGTTGTGGCATCTGAGAACCAGCAGACTCATTGCAAATCGGAATACGGTTGCTGGTGAAGCATATAAAATCTCTAGCCCTTCAGCCAAAGTTCTTTGAGGGGGGTGCTGAAAACTGTAGTCATGAACACATGGAGGGGCACGGGTTGGTATTATATATTTATGAACACAGTACTATATTATCTACCTTAACATATACAGCATTAAGAAATCACATTAAAGGCCGATTAAAAATATTGAAATACATTTTTAGTCTTAAGAGTTAATAAAAGAGGTAAAAATAGGAATGTTGTTATTATTGCAGTGTTCTCTTACAACATGCTATTCAGGGGCCTTAAAGGAGAATTCAACCCCTACATGAAAAAATTCCTCCCCCCTCCCCTGTGTAGGCCCCCTCCCTCCACCCCCTTTGGGCAAATGCCACTAACTTTTTACTTACCCCTCCTTATAGGTCCTGTCCAGCGGAACTCACAGACACCACCTTCTCCCAATTGCTCTTCTTCCTTGATTGACCACTATGAAGGATTTGCCGGTGCGGATATACTGCACATGCGCCGAAAGTGACAATGTTTCCAAAAAAAGAAATCAAAGATGGCGTCTGTGCACTCCGCTGGACAGGACTTGGAAGGAGAGGTAAGTAACAAGTTAGGGGCATTTGCCCAGGGGGACAGGTAGGCTGGGGGGAAGAGGGAGTGGGGGCCTACACAGGGGAAGGGGGAGGGATTTTTTCTCACATAGGGGTTTAATTCTCCTTTTTTTCAGGGACTTAAAGAATTAAAGAATTACAATAAATAGAGGCAATGGAGTAGGGACTTTTGATACTATTTTTTTACCCTGTGACCCTTGGAAAACTAATACAAGATCCCTGTTCATTATAAATTAATAATGAAATGGCAGAGTTATATAAATAAATGATGATAATGAAGACTGATCTTTCATGATTTCAGTGTGCACTGTTCATGCATTCCTTTCCTTTTGCTTGTAAGGTTCCAGTACAATCCTTGGGGTGACCTGCCCGAAACGAAAGAAGCCTTGTGGGTCCACATTACTGCAGCAATTCTACTGGCAGACAATGTCAGAATAGACATTATTTAATGTAGTACCCTGTGTGGCCTCCAACAGACTTATCAAATGCCATGAGTGTGGCTTTAGTCTACTAACACAACTGTCAAAGACAATCAAAAGCATCTTAAGTAGCCCTCAGAAAGACACGGTTAGCAACAACTGAGCTCCTCCTGTCCTTCATCTAAAAACTATCACATGGACAATCTAATTAATAAATATCTGAAACATCAATATTTAACTAAAATAGCTTGACCTTCTGCCTTACTATTACTTCTATTGACAATATCCATTTACAGCATAGAATTAATAATCACAGACTTTATGTATCTAGACATTGGTTAAAAGATAAATAAGGATGTGGAAAAATCACTCAGGAATCTTCTGTGTACAGAAGAATTAGCTTGTTTGATTGCAAGGTCATTTACATCTATTTTTGGTGTTTATAAAGTACACAATTATGTTTGGTACAGCTGATGAAGGAATTGCAATCAGAATATCATTTATCCAATGCATTCATTTAATGGATCTTAACAAAATGAATTTGAAATTACCCCCATCTATCTGTATGCGAGTGCAACTATTTGTTCATATTGCAAATACTGGGTTTACAAACATGATTCCTCATGCATTTGCCTATGAAAAGGGGAAAAAATTAACAAAGACTGGCACTGAAGACTGGATTACAACACAACACTAAAATGCAGTTAATAAAGTTTTATTTAGAAAAAACGACATTCCAAATCACTAAAAATACACCTAATTCGTTTCATGCCCATTAGGTACACTTAATCATAGGCTAAATGCAAACAGCATGGTAAAGGTAAAATAAAAAAACAAATAATCAGGAGGTGTTAGGACTCATCAGGGTTTAAACCCTGATCTGTATGGTTAGAAGTAGCAGCGCTATTTTCTGATTCACTGGTGGCTTTTTATAGCTGTGTGTGATAAGCTTTTCTATATTGACATTGTTGTCAATATCTCATACTTATTCCTGAGTTCCTGCAACATACTCTTCAGCTGGTTTTGCACCCTGGACTGGCATTGCTTGTTGTAAAGCAACTAGGCAGGCACTCAATGGAGCAATCCTCCACACAGATTTTACTATGACCACTGTTTTCCTTGTTGCATTGCTTGTCGCCTCCCTAGATGAACCTGATGAACTGGCTTGCTATATGGACTTACAGGTTGTATCCTCTAATACAGTTAGAGGACGTCCCAGTTTGCCTTATTCTCAGTCCTTGTTCATCTGTTCAAGTTTTACCTTAAATCAATCATCCTGCACAGTTACACATTCTCTGTAAACACCTAAAACGTGAACACCATGTTAACACACAGGTTCCTACATGACACCTGTGGCTAGTTTTATAAACTGCATATCTTTGAAGTAAGCTTAAATAATAATTACACTTTATTTAAATAATTTGGGGAGACAGAAATGCATTAAAATAGCTGAAAAATTGTTGTGAAATATTTTCTATTAGACTTACTTTAAGAGGTTAATTTATCAAGTTTGTCAGGTTTGTGAGGTTTTTTTTCTACCTTGCTTAAACCCACAACTTAAATGTTTGCTTTCTTGTAAAAAAAATTGAATGTAAAAAACTTGAATGGACGCAATCTGGCCAAAAACTCAAATACTCAAATTGATTGTGTTACCATTGACTTCTGCCTTCTCTTGACAGGTTTTTGCTGGAGTATTTTTGAATTCAAGCTTTTTGCAGAATTTTTCTAAATACATAATGCACCATTATGCATTTAGAAAAATTCTGTTTTTTTTTTAACCTGATAAATTTGAGTTCTTACTCAAACTACGCTCAAAAACTCGAATTTTTCAGGAACAACACAGCTTGACATTTTATAAATTACTACCTATGTAGTAACCAATTTTACAAATAGGTAGTTCCAATGATATTTTCACTAATTTTGAATACAAAGACCCCATAGTGTCTGGGAGATAACGGATTTTGCCAGGTGCGATAGGGAAAACTTTCCTAGAATAGCTGATGTATTCAAGCTGATGGTACATCAAAAATAATAGAAAGTATTATAGAATAATATATGTTTATAGAATTCTTTGTTGCAAAACATTATTTACTGTAAATAAGCTTGATTAAAGGGGTTGTCTGCCTTTAAATTAACGTTTAGTGTGATGTAGAGGGTGATATTCTGAGATAATTTGCAATTAGTTTTCATTGTTTATTATTTGCAGTTTTTGATGTATTTAGCTTTTTATTTGGCAGCTTTCCAGTTTCCCAATTCAGCAATTGAATGGGAAAATTATCCTAGCAACCATGCATTGATTTGAATAAGAGACTGGGATATGAATAGAAGATAACCTGAAAGCTAGAAAGATGAGTAATTCTTTTGTATCAATTCTAGCCTTATAGAGCATTTGTTTTTAGATGAGATCAGTGATCCCTATTTGAAAGCTGGAAAGTCAGAAGAAGACGGGAAATAATTAAAAAACTAGAAAAATGAAAAAAATCACAGCCAATTGAAATGTTTCTTAGAATTAACCATTATATAGCATACTAAAAGTTAATTTAAGGGTAAACCACCCATTTAACAATAGGTTAATTTTCAAATCAGGGGCACGCCTATACAAATTACTTCTAATTCCAACTCTTGAAAATGCCACGTTAAGTCAGCTGTCAGAAAAGCAAGTAGTTTCCAACATATTAATGCTGGAAACCAGAAAAGGTAGTCCTTGAGATTTGTAGATTGATATTGCAAAGCCTACATGTGCTGGACATTTTAAAGAATTAACTGAAGGATTATTGAAACACGCTGAAGTGCTAGTGTGCTGTCAATCTATACAGTGACTTCCTCTATTTAATCCTGTTGTTTCCTACTCTTGTTTTGGAGCGTTAGATATGTAGCTGTACAGTTGCAGTTCCATAGGTTGCCCAATTGAATGCTATATAATTCTGTTTATACTGAAGTCTGTCCTGCTATTCTTTACACACTTATGCCGTGGATGGTTCTCTAATTAAACAGAAATGAGACAGAAGCTTTCCCTAGGTACATATTTAGTTATAATGCCTAGGAGCCATAATGTAATAGAGAGCTGTCCTCCAATACCATGGAAATGAGCTCATTGGTCAGAAAGACCAAGATGAAAGATGGTTGATATACAGGTGGGACATAATACGTTTATCAATAAAAAAAAAGAACGGCAGTGATATATTTCAAGTATAATTGGTGCTTCTCCAGAACTTAATCCCATAAGTATTTTGATAGTATAAAGCTATATGTTCTGTAATTGATGTCTGCAGGAAACTGGTTGCAGCAGACCTTATTTAAGGGGTTCACAGCAAAAGTGGTGACTACTTGTGCAATCTAGGCATTTCACTACTTGTAAAACATTGTTTAACACTTCAGCATTATGCACTATTTTTTTTAGTGACATGTAATCCTATTTAATAGTATCATATGTGGAATGTATACCTCCTTACAGCCTCTCTGAAAATCAGAGCTGCTAAAATGTGTTTTCTTGAGACTAATTCTCAAGCAAGGCGTAAGACCCATCTTACAATTTAAAATGCCTTCATTTAACTGTATTTAGGAAATAAAGATATGCTAAAAGTGTATTGTGGCTTGTATTTAGACAGTTCTGCTGAACAGGCCATGTATTTTTTACAGTCTTGGTTTTTATTCTTAATGCCTGAAAAAGTGTTTTCATTGTTACTGCAGCTTGCATGCAACACCAATATAAGTTAAATGAACATCTACTACAGAGAAGTTACAGTATCAATATTAATATGGAGGCACTTTTTACTGATAAGCACTGGCACATGGTGGCTAAAAAATCACATCTTATAATTGTAAAGGTATAAAAAAAACATTAATGCTGTTATCCACAAGGAAAATCAACAGGGCATGTTATTTAGACCAATATATTTCTCTAGTGCTGCGCACAGTTCTGCATGCTCATTCTTTGCTCTCCAAAGAATGAAGGGCAGCTTTGCATATTTAGACCTCTTCCAGGAGATCCTTTTTAGTTATCTCCCCGAAATAAAGCCTTAGTGGGAGATTCTGGATCTCTTATGCCTTCCACCTGGGCTATGGCACATAGGACATTTTGTCTAACAATGGTGGATAAAAGACACCTCTCTGTCGGTCAATATTCTTAATACTAGTGAATGTGATGCACCAATTCTGATGCAAACAAAATAACAATCATAAATCAGTGTTTTTTATTCATTAGTCTTAGAAGCATTGATAAGCAGAGAGGAGTATTTTATCTGCCACTTTTTCCAGTTTTAGACAAACAAACATTTATGGTGAACATCTGTTAGAAATTATACCCTCTAACAAAAATATCCAGTCCAACTTAGGCTTAGCAATGGAAGGATTTATTCAAGCTATGCAAGACAGTGAATGTAACAGACCTGACAAAGTTCTTAAATGATGTTAGAGAGTACAAAGTATTGGAAGTAAATTCTTATTTTCTCCCGTAGTAGTGTTCTTATCCCTCTAACAACAACCCCTTTCATTTAGGTTCTCTCCATGAGCCCTTTGATCACCTACCTCCAGAGGCAACTAAAGATTATGGCAAAGTGAGCAGGTATTAAAGTGTCTGTTTCATTAAAAAAATGCTAATGGGAATAATTATTATCATATATATTTCCCTAGCATAGCTTTGATTTTGAAGTGGCAACTGTGACAATGTTATTTTGGTATTTGCTTTCCTTGGAATAGATTTGATGTTACAAATACAAACATTTGAACAACTAGCCGAAAAGCACCCTAGTCTCAAACAATATTTTACCTATAGCCTAACCCATAACTTCTGTATTTTATAAGCTACACCTGACTACAAGCAATTCCACAATCCCTTTCAGTTAGTGATACCGATGGCACAAACAATGGTAAATGGAAAAATATTGATAGACTGAAGTTAAAACAAAGCAATAAATATAGAACAATTGCAGATCTCTTTACAGCCATGCAGGTTATCACTGTGTACTGATAACACTGTGATATCAATAAACCAATTTTTGGTATATTTACCTGCTCACATTTTACTCTTAACCTTTCTTAGCTTTCACCTGTCTCACTACTCACTACTATCAGAAACACTTCTGGATGCTGGATAATGTTCTGCTCTCAGTTTCCATAGTAACACGCACTGCATCATTCAAACTTCTAAGCTTTCTCTGCTGGATGGTAGAAGATTAGCAGGGCCCTGCCTTCTGTCATGCAGCATCCATTTCACTTAATTAAAGTGGCACAGATGGATAAATACAAAAAGTATGTAAATGTATTTTTCTTTAATATTTGTTAATCATATAGTCTCTTTGAGAAAGCAATCTTTTTAGATGGGTTTCCATTACCTTGGTGGGTCCTTGCTAATTAAATGTGGATATGTTTCTGCATATTTTGAGCTTTTCACTTACTGTTTGCAATGAATCCATTATCCTCCTGCCTATTCCTTTGTTACCGACTGTTTTACATTTCAATATTGAATCAAACCATTCTAGAATTCAACTATTCTATTAGAAAGGGGTAAGAGAAACTGCATTCTCCAAGGAGAAAATAGCAAGGTAGCTTAAAAAAAAACACACAATTACATTGTATTTTTAATTTTCAAAACCTGTGTGTACACCTGAGGTGTACAGACTTGGCCTAGCACCACCAAATAAAACTTAAAGGAATTGTTCAGTATGGAAATAAAAACTAGGTCAGTAGACAGGCAGTGCAAAATACAAAATGTTTCTAATATAGTTAGCCAAAAAATGTAATATATAAAGGCTGGCGTGAATGGATGTCTAATATAATAGCCAGGAAAACTACTTCCTGTTTTGCAGCTCTCTTAGTTTCCACTGATTGGTTACCAGGCAGTAACCAATCATTGACTTCAGAGGGGTCCACATGGGTCATAACTGTTTATTTTGAATCAGAGTTGCATGCTAAGGATCAATTGCAAACTCGCTGAACAGTTATGTCCCATGTGGCTGCCCTTCAACTCACTGAAGGTAGCCACATAGCTATAAGGCATTATGTCTTTGGCAATGGTTAACCTAACAAAATATAAATATTCACAGAAAATCCATATATAGCAATCTTTATGCATTAAAAATTTCTCTAAAGGAATAGGCATTAAAGTATGGTGTAATCTGTCTGTTTGAAATGTCTTTTGGGCTGACATAATCTTTCTTTTATCTTTATATATAGAAGCTCACTGGTTGCTTCATAATCTGTATTTTCTTCCACAAATACAGGTATGGGATCCATTAGAGAAGGTCTACACCATTAGATTCGGGGAGATTAGTCACCCTAGCGACAAATCACCTTTTCTTTGGGGCGACTTATCTCCCCGAACCACTTCCCCCTGTTTTGCACCGGTTAAAATGAGAATCGCCTGTGACAATTCACATGCAGCATTTCGTTTTCCTGAAATCGCCCGAAGTTGCCTCACGAGGAAACCGGGAGATTTTGGAAATTAAGCGCTGCCTGTGAATTGCCACAGGCAATTCTCATTTTAACTGCTGCAAGACAGGGGGAAGCGGTTTGGGGAGATTACTCGCCCCACAGAAGAGGCGATATGTCACTAGGGCGACTAATCACCCTGAATCTCCTCCTGCAGACCTTCCCTTATCAAAAACCCATTATTCAGAAAGCTCCAAATTACAGGAAAGCTGCCATCCATTAACTTCATTTTAATTAATTAAATCAAATTTTTTTTAATTAGTTCATGTTTTTGCTGTAATAATAATGCAGTGCTTTGTAGTTGCTCTAAATAATCTTTATCAGAGACTATCAAAACTATCCTGTATTTTGGACTGGTCCACTGCCTGGATTACTTTAGCAATGCTTACCTTGATGCAATTGTGTTTTTAAAGTAGGTCTGTAACAACAACATAAATGAGTCCACAGTGGGTTAGGGTTATGTTTAGGCACTGATGCTGGCATTTCAACAGGTTTCTGATACAATGTAGTCTGTATGAGATTATTAGCTGCTACTGCCAGTCTAGGTCAGTGGCTCATCTGATACATGTGCCAAATGACGTCAATGGCTGTTTTTTTTCTGTGCTTTTTTGTCTTAATCAGCTATGGCAAGATCAGATGTTGACTGGCCAAATTGCTAACCGGGATTTATAGAAGACCGTACAGTTCAGTCTGACATCAAATGTTTTAAAAGAGCAAAAACAAATGATGCCAAATGTCTTGATTTTCATAAGCTTGCACACCAACCAAAACATGTAGAGTACAGAACAGAGCTGTTTCAGAAAAACTGACTATATCTCCCATAAAATTTGAAAATGATACAGCAGTAATGTGAGTGATAAACAATGTTAAATAATAACTATACTAGAGCTTGAAAATATACACATAACTTTTCTTTGTTGCACCAAATAATCACAAGAACATTAAAGAATGCAATTCAAAACTCCCTGTGTAAGCAGTTGCTATGCATGCTTTCTGTATTTAATATGTTTTATCTCACCATTACCAGTTTTCCTTGCACTGCTTTCAACTTAAATCTGCAATAAAAAAAGACACAGTGATGTTGCTACACAAGGATTATGTCTATGTATACATAATAAGGAGATGAACACTGGCATAACTACAGAGGAAGCAGAAATAATTACTAAAATAACATGGGCCAGGGAATAAGCATTGAAGTGCTTTTACCCATAGGTCCGCTATATTCTAGGAGGTCATGGGTGGGTGGCATGCATAACTTTGCCCAAGGCCCTTCCCCCACTATTTACATGACTCTCGTGGAGTTTTTCCAGCTTCAGAAATAGTTGTATTTTGTAATTATAGCTACTTTCTCTGAATACGAGCAAAATTATATGCCATATACTTAGGATATAAAAAAAAGTTAAGATTCAAATTGCTGCATTAATATACTTTTTGACAATCAATTAAACATTACTCTATAAATGATCCCAAGGCTACATAGTTATAATTGCAATATGATTAACTCATTATAAATTAATAACGCTACATTGTTTATTTAATTAGATGAGCTTAAGACTAAGCAATTTCTGTACTATTTCTTATGAAAAATGTATTTCTCTCCACAGACTTGGTTTTAAAATCGAAGCAGAAAAGCTTCCTATAAGGAATGTACTTGAAGGTTCAAAATTCAAATGCTATTTGAGTCCGTGGAACAAGAATTTCCCCCAAATGTCCAGCAATAATATAGGTTCTCCTCCGCCTATTTCTTAGAGAGAAATAATTTTGCTGTGCTCCTCATCAAATGACATTCATGAGGAAGAAGAAAAAAACCCAAAAAGTTTTCTCATACTGTAGTATTTTATTAATTATAAATATTATCACCCTTAGTGATTAAAACTTCACACAAATATCAGTGTGGTGATTCTCTAACACATTGGGGCAAATTTACTATAATTCCCCATAATTAGCTCGACCAAATTCGATATTCGATTAGCATTTGATCGTCGAATGCTAAACGAATAGTTTTGGGCTACCTTTTATTCGATATTCGATCATTCGACGATCAAATTAAAATTTATTCGATCAGTCGAATAATTTATCCGATCAGTGAAATAATTTATTCAATCAGTTGAATAAATCATTCGATCAGTCAAATGATTCGTACGATCGAAAACTTCGATCATTCGAATCCTATTCGATCAGGACTTAGCCTCAGAAGCCTATGGGAGTGCTCCCATAGGCCTCTATTGCAATTCGGTAGGTTCAATCTGGCGAAGTAGACAAATAAACTTAAAAATTTAAATCCTTCGCTGATCGAATGATATTCGTTCATTTGAATCTATTTGATCATTCGACCATTCGCTATTCGATGATCGAATATGCCAACATTTGCATATTCGACCAAACAAATAAATCCTACGTTCGAAATTCGATCGAACTTGATCTATTCACGTGAATTTAGTACATCGGCCCCATTGTGTGTAACAATCTATCAAAAAACCTTAAAAATAAATAAATTTTCTGTGACATTTAAATTAAATTCTATTTCCCAGCACCTTTACAATAGAATTATTCCACTGGAGTATTCCCAATACATAATTTAGGCATAGGTAAAGGTGATTCCACTCTGGCACTATCACAAACACCCCTGGATTTCTAGGGTCTCCAGAGGCACTATGCACTCACCAGACGTGAGTTCAAATCAGCAAGGTATATATAGCATTCCGTATTCACTATCTTCTCCTTCACTGAATGGAGATAAAAAGCAGCATGTGCAGATCAATTAAAACGTTGTTTAATAAATATAATAAAAACACACTCACAAATGATCACTTGATAACTGCATAAAAGATTTTTGTACAAGTTCTCCGATGTGCTTCCCAGGCGTCCCTTAGAAGTCCGTATGCTTGTCGGAGAAAGTGTTTCTGTACTTTTGCGCGTAGTCCCACTTACGCCTTTCGCCGAATAGGCTTCTTCCCTGAGCGATGACATCCACACACTCTTGCTGCTTTATCCCCTTGCGCAACTTTATTAGTTCTAAAAATGTGTTATCTGCATGTTGATTCATTGTCCGGTTTATTCTTTCATCAGAAGGTTTTAAGTTTATATTCCACATTACTGAAAACAGATATTCTTTTACAGTATTCCACAAATTGACGTCATTAAATGCATTCTGATTAATATTGAACAGATATTAAAAACCTGTTTATAAGAAAAAGGACAAACTTAAGGAAATTGCAAGATTGTTACATTTCTCATTACCCTCCTTTTAAGGATACTGTTTCCTTTTGTCACCACACTGATCTTTGTGTGTAGTTTTAATTACTAAGGGTGATATTTATAATTAGTAAAATACTACTCTATGAGGAAACTTTTTGTTTTTTTCTCTCCTTCCTCATGAATGTCATTTGATGAGGAGCACAGCAAAATAATTTTTTGAAAATATGTACTTGAAGGTGTAATAAAACAAGATAGTAAGACAGTCCTTTGCACAATAGCTTACAAATCTAGGGTCTTGGAGACATGGCACAAAGCTTGGTTTGTGTCACTGTATGACTTCAGTTGACGTTCAATTTTGTCTCGGTGCTTTGACGATTTTTCCGAGAACAGTTATTGATAAATGAGTTAAAATTGTGGAACAGCATTTGGTCGGATGATTAAAAAAATTTGATTAATTCAAGTTTTAGTAAATGTATCCCTTGCAGTGCAACAAGCCTTTGAAAGTGCCTCCCCCTAAAAGGGTGTAAATCATCCATCTGAGAGGGGAGTAAATTATATATAACATCTAGGGTTGCCACCTGGCCGGTATTTTTGATGGTTGATCCCAATGTTATTAATAGGAAAAAAGGCTAAATATATAGGAAGGCCGGTATTTTTCTCCAGAAAAGGTGGCAACCCTAATAACATTGCATTGCAAGCCTACAATGGTAACTTATAAGAGCATCTGACTAAGTGACTAACACAGAATGCCTTGGAAAGGGATAATGTCACATTTGGGCCTATGCTTTGGACTAGACTGACTTTGAACCTGCAGCCTGCTGTATGAATACTGCTCTGTATAAAAATGGGCTAGAGAGGCTGTCAGTGAAGATGATGTTTTACTTTGTCTTTCTCTATCCTGGATGCTTAAACAATCCAGACATGGCTCAAAGCAAAGTAAAATTTTACAGCTGAATACTGTTGTTTTCCAAAGTGCTCAGCAGCAATACCTCTACCACAATAAGCACTGTTACACCTGTATAAAAGTTAACCTACAATTGTATGTAGTGTATGTATGTAAGTGATCATGTTCTTTGTTTCTGGGTTTGATTCTTTTTACTATGCTTGCATCTGCTGGTGTGCTGCCCTGTTCTGTATCAGTTTGTCTATTGTATTTATAACTCCAGGCCTGAATTTATTGTCATCTACCAGTTCCTCTTTCTTTAATTTCTGAGTGATTATTGTCATATCTCAGACTGTACCTGCCCACCTTTATATAGACAAATACAAAAGATCCTCTGCACTCAACCCATTTTCAATATATTAAGGACATTGAAACATTTTGTGCCTTATGCTACCAAAAATCCCTTCCTCTTTAAAACAGGGATTGTTTGTCCATATATTGCAATCTATTTAAGCTGGCCAACTACGCAAAGTCATCGCCCATATGACCAGTCCTACACCTATGGGGATGACTTTGACGTAGTTGGACAGTTTAAATATATTGCAATATATGGACAAACAATCCCTGTTATTTAAAGGGGAAGGCATTTTTAGTAGCTTAAAGGGGTGGTTCACCTTCATGTTAACTTTTAGTATGTTATAGAATAGCCAATTCTAAGCAACTTTTCAATTGGTCTTCATTATTTATTTTTTATAGTTTATGAATTACTTGCCTTCTTCTCCTGACTTTTTCTAGCTTTCAAAAGGGGGTCACTGACACCCTGTAAAATCAATACTCTCTAAAGCTACACATTCATTGTTATTTCTACTTTTTATTACTCATCTTTCTGTTCTGACCCTCCCCTATTCATATTCCATATTCTCATTCAAATCAATGCATGGTTGCTAGGGTCATTTGGACTCTAGCAACCAGATTGCCGACTGCAAAATGGAGAGCTGCTGAATAAAAAGCTAAATAACTCAAAAACCACCTTCGGTTGGGGCCATTTTTTTTGGGCCATAGGTGCCCTTTAATATATTGAAAATGCGTTGAGTGCAGAAGATCTTTTGTATTTGTCTATGTGAATTTTGTGGTCACAACCTCATAGCACCCCCGCTTAATGTTTTAAAAATTAGTGGTGAGCACAACTTTCCCTTGTTTATTATAGTTCATATTGCAGCAGTAACCAGCTGCCTGTTGTAGCTCCCACCCCTTCCAGCTATAGTCAGGTCAGGGGCGTAACTACAGAGGAAGCAGACCCTGCAACTGCAGGGGGGCCCAAGAGGTATAGGGAGCCCCATGATGCCCTAATTAATGAACAATTTCAACATATACTAGTAAAATGGATAACCTCTGGATATGTTGGGGGCCCTAAAATTAATTTGCTGTGGGGCCCGGTAACATCTAGTTACACCACTGAGTCAGGTGATCCCACAGGTGGCTAATAAAAGGGCAAACCAACTTTGAAAGCAGCGAGTAAGTTGCAGGTAAAACTTAGTTCCTTTGTAAAATGTATAATGAAGTAATAGAATTCTTAATGAATCAGATGAAAATGGAGCGTAGGACTGGCCAGATATGGGATGACTTTGACGTAGTCAGTCCTATACAGTCCTTTACAAAACAGGTTTTGTTTACAAACTACTTTGGAAAGTGGCTTATTTGTTTTAACAGCATTATAATACTATGTGTAATGTTGAAGGAGCACATTCATATGCTCAAAAAACATCATTTAGTCTTTTCTCACAATCAATGTTGCTTCCAGCGTTAGTACTAATCCTCCCAATGGTCTTTGTTCTTTTCAGACTTTCTGGAGAAAAGCTTGATGTACATTAACATATCAATACAAAATCTAAACATTGTCTGAGACAAGTTGCGATACAAAGGTATCAGTAAACTTCAGTCAAGATCTCTCATTCATCACTTACCTAAATTCTCTTTGTTTATATTGTTGCCTAAGGGCTGGGACAGACAGGGAGATTCTGTCGCCTGCCGATTAATCGCAGGCGACAATCTCCCCAAACTGCCTTCTCCCCGTCTGGACTTAGCCTAAAAGGAATAGATTATAAGCATAGTATAAAAATCTGGCACCCATTTAACATTTTACTAATTTCTTTTCTACATTATGATTCATCCTTTTATAAAACTTGGTGCAGGATTTTGAAAGATGCAAGTTAGGGGTGGGAGGGGGCGTCTGTCTTTCCCCTGTGGTAGAGTGACTGGGAAAAGGTGGAAAAAGGTCACTCTAGCCTTTAATTTCTTCCCATTTTCTAAGACTCCAGGAAGGGAGCGGTCTGTAAACAGAGAACAGATTCTCTGTGTAAGTTTAGTGGCCAGGTACTCCATTCCACAGAGCCAGTCCGGAGATTGGAGCTCACCGTCCACAGGAAAGCTGTCCTGTGGAAAGGCTATTTAAAGCTAATTGGGATGGGAGAATGTGTCTCTCAGCAGGGCACAGCAGGTAGGAGACCTGGCTGTGTTTGGAACTCCCAGAGGAGCTGGGGGTACTGCCTGCTACTGCAAGAGCAGAGGGAGTCCGTGGCTGTGAGAAAGAGCCAGATATTGTGTCTGTGTGGGACACTGAGGAATAGCCAGGAGGCTAAGAAATTCCTGAAAAGACTGTGAGTACAGGGGTGACCCAACCTGTGTTTTGTCTGGTAGTCCACAAGGGGCCCAGTATAGTGAGGGAACACTTCAAAGTGAAGGTAGTGCCCAGTGGGCAAGGCTTTATTTTTATGTTTTGTTTTATAAATGCTGAAGTGGTCACCTCTGTTTGAATGACTTACTGGAAAATAAACCGATGTTTCTTTGAAGAGCCTTGTGTGTCCCTGTCTTTATGCTCCTTTTCCTATGCTGCCTGCCCTACCATTTGCTAATTTCCCCCAAATTTAAGTGTTCAAGCCACCAGGCTGTCACACCCCTTACACATTTGCTATGGTTACTATGGCTTACTACAGTTGGGCAAACATAGCACAGCATATTAACTTACCTTTATGCAGTGTGCAAAGTTCAATCACCCTGTTTCTTCGCACAATGCAGAATTTCCCCCAAAACTCTAGCGTTAATACTGGCACAATGGAGGTGTTGACTTGAATGCAACTGCGCTATGTCTGGATACAAGTTAATGAGAGGGTCCAGGGAAGGGCAACTAAGTTGGTAAAAGGTATGGAAAATCTTAGCTATGAAGAAAGATTGGCCAAGTTCAGGTTGTTCACGCTGGAGAAGAGGCACGTAAAAGGTGATATGAGAACTAGGTATAAATATATAAGGGGATCATATAATAATCTCTCTAATGCTTTATTTACCAGTAGTTCCTTCCAGCTGACATGAGATCACCTTTTCAAATTAGAAGAAAGGAGTTTCAGTCTAAATATTTGGGAGCAGTTTTTTTCAGTGAGAGCTGTGAAGATGTGGAATTCTCTCACTGAATCAGTTGTCAGGGTCAGACTGGGCCGGGAAAAACCCAGTAGGCCCCACCGGCCCAGATCTGCAATTTGGAGGAACCCTTCATGCTGCTTCGACTGGGAAAACATAGTGCCCACAAGTGCACTCACTCAGCAGCATGGTGGGGGGTGCATGTGATGCGGACGCGGCACTGCAGCAGTGGGGGCACTTATCTTTAACCTGTGCTCCGGCATTCCCTCTTGACCTCCCCGTTAGGGTTGCCACCTTTCTTTAAAAAAAATACCGGCCTTCCTACATATTCAGCTTTTTTTCCTATTAATAACATTGGGACCAGCCATCAAAAATACCGGGCAGGCCGGTAAAAAAACGGGCAGGTGGCAACCCTACTCCCCGTGCAGGAAAAGGTATTTGCTGGGGGGGGGGTAAATGGGACAGAGGGGACTTTGAGGCTTGACAGGGGGCCCCTGGGGGTGGTGAGGGGCCCGATCTGGTGGCCCCTATGGGCCCCTCAGTCCGCAGGGTTATGATAGCTAGCTCATAGTATACAGTAAATTGATCCAGGGACTAGTCCAATTGCCAACTTGGAGTCAGGAAGGAATTTTCTCCCCCTCTGAAGCAAATTGGAGAGGCTTCAAATTGGGTTATTTGCCTTCCTCGGCAGTGTATTATTATTAACAACTAATCCGTTTCAGTAAGAGAACAGAAAATGCTCAACAAACAAATTTTCTGCTACATTGTACTGATACCCATTAGTATTCTGAACTGCTGGCTGTTAAAATGTAAACAACAGAACTGAAATAAATAGAACTACACATAGGTAGAAAAGATGTGTACTTTTGAAGCTAGTGATGAACAAAACGCATGGTAAATGCTGAGGCAGTAGAAGTGAGAGAAACAGCAGCCTGCATATGTCTAACTTTAATATATTAGGAAAATAAAATATCCATGGGGCTGTTGCTACAAACTTAGCTTTTGAAAAAGAAACAGAGAACGCATAGTTGAAAGCTTACTTGGTTTACCTTTATCTGGGAAATGTAAGGTATGTTTTGTCACCAGAAAACATAACCCAAACATCTCGGCAATATTTATAATAATGATATTCTGCCTAACTCTATCATTTGCTCACATTTACTTTCTGTCTATGAATAAACCATGAAGGTTGTTGCTGATGCAGTTATGCTTGTATACACTGCATTAGTGACAATTAGTCAGGCAAAACTCTCCTGGCTGCTAGGCAGTTAAGCCATGCCACTTCTCACTAATTGCCTCTTCGTCTGGGCGACAATTTCCCCAAACTGCCTTCCCGTGCTCTTCGTTTTCCGAAGTCACTCGAAGTTGCCTCACAAGAGACGAAGAGGTTATTAGTCGCCAGGCGACTAAAATCTCCCCGAATCTTGCCATGTGCCCTTACTCTAAGGATGCTGCAATCACAACAGCCTGTGTGCTGCAAGGCCTTTTCTTTCATTTCTATGTGTGATTTGAGCTATTTATGCCTATTCTGCGCTGCATCTATACAGTTTTTGTCATATGCCAAAATATATGAATAAATCATGTGATAACCCTGCGAAACAAATTACATTTGTACATTTCTTAGTTATTGTGTTATTTTCCAGAATTCCCTTAGTCTCCTAAATTGAACTTGATCAGCTGGATAGTGATGTGTGGGTCAATTTTCCTCAACCCACACTGACCCTAACCCGTCCCGTCCCCTCCCAACCCAAACCTGGCCCCTTCGTCCCCTCTATATATAGACCCATGCCCTCCCGGCGATGATGTCACGAAAGGGGCATCCCAAAGATTTTTTGTGGTAGCCAGCCCCATTGCTGTGTAGCGATGGGGATCATTGGGATCAGATAGGTAGTGTAAAAGCACCAGCCAAATACTTTTATGGCAAATGACAAATAACATGCAAAGACAATGTTATGATAGATGTAAAAAACTTTTCCTGGTGTCATTATATCTTTAAAGGAACTGTTCAGCTTACAAATGAAGCTTGTAAAACAGATTGGCTGTGTAAAATAAAAAATGTTTTCAATGCAGTTAGCCAAAATGTAATGTACAAAGGCTGGAGTGACTAATGTCTAACATAATAGCCAGAACACTACTTTCCTGCTTTGCAGTTCTCTAACCTGATACCCTAAGTAACTAATCAGTGTCTTGAAGGGGGGAGCCTCTTAATTAGTCAGACTCTTGAAAGGGGGGCACTTAACATATAACTGTTCAGTTGGTTTGATCCTTAGCATGCAGGTCAGATACAAATGCAAACTAACTGAACACTTATGTCCTATGTGCCCCCCATTCAAGCCACTGACTAAGAGGCTTAATAGGCATTGCACTATCCGTTACCTTTCAGGCTTTATAAATTAGCCCTTGTGAACTGCTCTGATTACACTCTCTATGCTGACTTCAAACTCCTTGTATAGATCAGCTGCTGATTATTGCTTTATTAAAGGCTTTTATAAGCCTGCCTCATGCTACTACCAGCTGCTTGGTCATTAAGCTTTGTAGCTTAAATCTACAGCAGTTCTCAACAGTTTTGACGCGAGAAACTTTATCAAAGTGTGTCCAAAGTTTTTTGATGCCGAAGCATTTTCGCCCAGCGAATTACCTCTGCAGTTTTGTAAAATGTATGGAAGAGTATCTCATACTCTTCCGTGCATAGTTTAAAAATGCTCTATTATGGACTAAAAAGGGCCACAAAAGGGGGTCAGAAAACAGCATCAAATGGTTACTCTGTAAAAGGCAATTACATAGAATTTGAAGGAATGCATCATTATAATTTTGCACAACTTCAGGTGCAAGAATCTTTTCGTGCTTTTTCAACTTTAGAGTGCTATGAGCTGTTCAGCTGGAAAAGCATTTAGTGGAATCAGTCACACCATTAACAACGCAGTCTCCATATCTGCCCAGTCATTACTCTCTTAAAGTAGTTAGTTCTGAGGTGCATGCATCAAAAAACAAGACTTTTTACAAGCATATAAAATGTCAGTTTCATTATCCACAGTCAGATGGGACTTTTAGTTTAAACTAAACTAGCAGTAAGTACTTGAATTGCTTTTCCTTGCCTGCTGGTTTGCCAATCCTGGACTCAAATCTCTTGCTAATACAGTGTGGGATGTTTACATGCCAAGAAATGAATGCAGGCCAGTAAGGAAGCTGGTCCAACGCCAAACAAATAACCAACATCATATTTATTAGAAAAGACAGGGCAGAAATATGTTTTTAAATAAATAATAACCTAAACCATATTCAATTTTGTGGGCTGAGTGGCAGAAGGTTGCTTGACTTCAATTGTACCATAATGAGGAAAATAGCCTTTCAGTGTCAGGAATATTTTTGGGCTGCTCAGCTCCAAGAGATGGCATCCTCTTCTACAGAAATAATACCGTAAACTTACTGCCACTTATAAATGTACGTGTTAAATGGATTTGTTCTAATCTGAAGCAGTTCCTATTTATGAAAATCCCATTTCAAAGCATACATTGTTCTTAGCAAAACACACCATAATGAACATGAGAACAGAACTCTGTACTCTTTGTATAGATTTTTGTACCCTTATTTTAAATACAAATTGTTTATTTATTAAAAATAAATTTTCTAGTGTTATACCTGCAAAAACCAATGCACCGATGCACATATGCAAATACTTATAAATATAAACAAGTATGCTTTCATTGTATTCTACTACATTTTTCCTTAACATAGGTATTGTTAAATTTTCTCTTAGCAGCAAGGACAACATATTGCTGCTTGAATTCTCTCTAATGTGCTCAGCACAGATTGTAAGGGGTTGATGATAATTGATGGTTAGCAAAAGCTACATAATACAGACAATGATCTGCTGTGTAAAGTCAGTTAGTCAACCTGTTAGAAATTTGAAGTAGGATTAGAATACCCAGAAATATAAACACTGATAAAGGATTGCAGGATAACGTCAGTATGATTAACCCTTTCACTGCCAGCCATTTTGACCTAGATGTGAACATCTACTGCCAAGCAGTTTTTAGACATTTTGTACTCTTTCGCTTTAAGGGCCTTTCCTGGGGGGGGTCTTTTAGTTTACCCAAGAAAACAATATATCGATTTTTTTGGGACAACCTGAGCTTTCAAAATATGCTTGGGGTAATTCTACTCCTGTAAAAAGATATGGACTTCTAAGTGTATAGAAAAAAAAAAGCAGTTTTGCATGATACAAACGCATCTATCAGAAACATACTTTATTTTATGAAAGAGAACACGGCAGATTTAGAAAGTTCAGTTTGTCCCGAACACACCAATACCAAATATATATAGTTTTATGGAGATTTCTTACTTTTATATTTCAAAATCTCTAAGCAATACACTACCAAATTTTCCACAAAACGGCATAATTTAGATTTCAAGGTGAAACATTCCACGAACAGTAGGTTTACCCTAGAAAACTACCCATTATTAGAAAGAACAGATCCTGGAGAATCAAAAATGGGTAAATATATCTCTGTACGCCAAACTACCAAGTTGCAATTCTATCCTAAATTTATCATTTTTTATAGAAAAAATGGTGGATTTTTTGAAAACTTACCTGAGCTTCCAATCTACAGCATTGTATCTTTCACATATCATTAGGTACCAATGTATAACACCCTAAATATGATTGATAGGCATCCACTGAACATTTTGATGCACAATATGTATTGGTGTACCTAAGTATATGGCATATAGAGGCCCCAAAATGTAAACACCCCATGTGAGCTATCAGTTATGTATTTCCAGGTACTGCAAAATCAACATATTTTCCTAATTTTGAGGGGGGCAAAGTTAGAAAAAAGTAATTCACCTCTAGGGATGGCGCGAACCGCCGCAAAAAAGTTCGCGGACGCGTTCGCGAACTTGCGACAAACGCGCGAACAGTTCGCGAACGTCGCGAACCCCATAGACTTCAATGGGAAGGCGAACTTTAAAAGCTAAAAAAGACATTTCTGGCCAGAAAAATGATTTTAAAGTTGTTTAAAGGGTGCAACGACCTGGACAGTGGCATGCCAGAGGGGGATCAAGGGAAAAGAAAAATCCATTATTTTCTTATGTCAAAAGTGTTACAAAGTATCTTACCTGCACCTGTTAGCTGTTCTGGACGCTGTTCTGGACTCTCTGCCAAAAGCCAAGTTCTAATCTTTGCTTCTTTTTCTGGCTGTTCAGTGAGGGTCTTTCCAGTGAAAGAGGGTCCTCCAAAAAGAGGGTCTTTCCAGTACAAATGAGGGACAGAGGGTTGAGCTCGCAAAAGAGGGACAGTTGGGACTCGGGAGGTATGCACATTTTTTTTTTTTTTAGTCCAGGGGGTGTGTGGGGGTGGTCCAGGGAGATATTCCTGATTGGCTGCCATGTATCTGCTGGTCTGGGGTGAGAGTGCAAAAAAATGCGGCAAAAAAAAGCGCCAAATTGACGCGAACCCAAAATGCGAACGTAGCGCGACGTTCGCGAACTTCCGGCGAACGCGAACAGCGGATGTTCGCGCGAACAAGTTCGCCGGCGAACTGTTCGCGCCATCCCTATTCACCTCCAAAAACCATACATTTTTGAAAAGTACACATTCCCCCGAATTCAAAATGGGTATGCATGTCTTTCTACTGAAAAGCACCAAGCCGAAAACCTTTCCCAAATTTGGCAATTTGTTGACATTTCCAACAATCACTTCAAAATTTCCACACTGCAGCATCGTATTTCCACAAATACTTTTAGGTATCAAGATAAATCACCCCAAATTTGAAAGCCTAGGGTCCTCTGAACAGTTTGATGCCCAATATGTATAGGTGTACCCAAGCACGTGGCATATAGAAGCCCCAAAACAAAGACCTCCCCCCTCATATGGTCTCTCATTTCAGGTACTGCAAAATCAACAGATTTACAATTTTTTGAGGGGGGCAAAGCTAGCAAAAAGTAAGTTCACCCCCAAAAACCATACATTTTCGGAAAGTACACATTCCCCCAAATTCAAAATGGGTATGCATGTCTTTCTACTCAAAAGCATAAAACTGTAAACCTTTCCTAAATGTGGCAATTTGGTGACATTTCCAAAAATCATCTCAAAATTTCCACCCTGCAGCATCGTATTTCCTCACATACTTTTAGGTATCAAGATAAATCACTCCAAATATGAAAGCCTAGAGTCCTCCGAAAAGTTTGATGCCCAATATGTATAGTTGTACCCAAGCACGTGGCATATAGAAGCCCCAAAATGAAGAGCCGCATACGGTCTGTCATTTCAGGTATTGCAAAATCAACAGATTTACATCATTTTGAGTGGGGCAAAGCTAGAAAAAAGTAAGTTCCCCCAAAAAACATACATTTTTGGAAAGTACACATTCCGCCGAATTCAAAATGGGTATGGATGTCTTTCTACTCAAAAGCACCAAGCCGCAAACCTTTCCTAAATGTGGCTATTTTGTGACTTTTCCAATAATAATCTCAAAAATTCCATCCTGCAGCATCGTTTTTCCACACATACTTTTAGTTATCAAGATAAATCACCCCAAATTTGAAAGCCTAGGGTCCTCTGAACAGTTTGATGCCCAATATGTATCGGTGTACCCAAGCACGTGGCATATAGAAGCCCCAAAACAAAGACCTCCCCCCCATATGGTCTCTCATTTCAGGTACTGCAAAATCAACAGATTTACATTATTTTGAGGTGGGCAAAGCTAGAAAAAAGTAAGTTCACCCCAAAAAAACATACATTTTCGGAAAGTACACATTCCCCCAATTCAAAATGGGTATGCATGTCTTTCTACTCAAAAGCACCAAGCCGCAAACCTTTCCTAAATTTGGCGATAAAGGCAGCTGTTTTTACAATTCTGAAAATCGCCTAAAAATATTGCAATTGGCCACCTTTGTCTCACCTAATTTCTTACATACAATTGTAAAAACACCCTAAATATTGACGCCAAGGGTCTACAGAACAGTTTGATGTCCAGTATTCATAGATAAACCAAAACAGCTGGCATGTGCAGACCCCAAATACAAATAGTGCATATGAATTTTCTGCGCTGTTTTTTAGTCTTCTGTGAAAAATGACCCAGAACTGCGTATTATTTACCAAAAGACCCTCCTAACAGCAGATAGACCCCCAAAACCATATATTTTTGGAAAGAAGACATTCTGCTGAATAAAAATATGCTAAAAATGTCTTCCTACTCCAAACTACCATACCGCAAAGAGGCAGCAGTTTTTATGACATTTCTGAAAAATGTCTAAAAATATTGCAATTGCAATTTATCTCACCCAATTTCTTACATACAATTGGAAAACACCCTATATATTGACAACAAGGGTCTACTGAACAGTTTGATGTCCAATATGCATATATATACCAAAGCAGGTGGGCATGTGCGGACCCCAAATAAAAATAGTGTATAAAAATTTTCTTGGCTGTCAATTCGCCATCTGTGAACATAGCACACTGACTGCATAATGTGCCGTACAGAGACCCCCCAAAGCCATATATTTTTGGAAAATGTACATACTGCTGAATAAAAATATGCTAAAACTGTCTTTCTACTCCAAATTTACTTACTACAAAGCTATGCTAAAGGCAACAGTTTTTATGATATTTCTGATAATCGCTTAAAAATATTGCAGTTAGTAATATTTATTTCACCCAATTTATTACATACAATTGGAAAACAGAAATAGGCAGGAAAGTCAGAAAAGCAAAAAATCAAACATACTACTTTTACTAATATGTGTACTGTGCATATGAAAATACTTCTAAATACCTGTAAATAAGTAAAAAAAAAAAAAGGGCCACTTACTGACTCTAGATGAAGGGGGGTCCTTTTCAGCAACAGATTCTCTGTTTAAGTTTAGTAGCCAGGTACTCCATTCCACAGAGCCAGTCCGGAGATTGGAGCTCACCTTCCACAGGAAAGCTATCCTGTGGAAAGGCTATTTAAAGTTAATTGGAATGGGAGAGTGTGTCTCTCAGCAGGTAGGAGACCTGGCTGTGTTAGGAACTCCCAGAGGAGCTGGGGTTGCCGGCAGAGGGAGTCCGTGGCTGTGAGTAAGATCCAGATCTTGTTGTCTGTGTGGGACATTGAGGAATAGCCAGGAGGCTGAGAAATTCCTGCAAAGACTGTGAGTACAGGGGTGACCCAACCTATGTTTTGTCTAGTAGTCCACAAGGGGCCCAGTATAGTGAGGGGACACTTCAAAGTGAAGGTAGTGCCCAGTGGGCAAGGATTTATTTTTATGTTTTGTTTTATAAATGCTGAAATGGTCACCTCTGTTTGAATGACTTACTGGGAAAATAAACCGATGTTTCTTTGAAGAGCCTGTGTGTCCCTGTCTTTATGCTCCTTTTCCTATGCTGCCTGCCCTACCATTTGCTAATTTCCCCCAAATTTAAGTGTTCAAGCCACCAGGTTGTCACAGTATGTACGTAAATAACGTACGTCAACATGAACGTACGTAGAAATAACGCTATGCGCTTACTTCTACTAACCAAAATCCATTTGTAAATCCTTTATGTAGCACATACTGTATGTGATGACCTATTATATATGTAAAACATTTTGTATACAGAGGCAATGTGATCCGTTATCTGGAAACTTTTTATCCACAAACCTCATCCATTTGGCAAGCCTTTGTCCTATATACACCATTATTATTAAAAAATATCAATCTATATTGTTTGTTCTGTAATAATGAAACATTAATTTGTATTAATCCAAAAGAAGATATATTGAAAGCTAAAGCAGCGTATGGGTTACTAATTGTGTGTTTGATTAGGGTATGATTATAACAATTGTGGAATGATGACTATCCAGAAAAACCCATGTCCCAAATATTCTGGATAACAGGTGCTATAATTGTATTCTACAATATTGGACATAATATGAAATTAAAAGCCAACACAATTTTTCAGTGCAAAACATTTAAAAAATGTTTATTTTGTTACTCATTACAATAGTTTCACATTTGGTTATGGTTTCTTAACAAAGAAACCAACAGAAACATTTTTTCCAAACACTATTTGGATCCTTCATTTTGGGATGTTGTGGAACACCCTTTGGTAATCCTAGCTCAGTGAGTGTGGGTAAATACTCAGAATATCTGCCTCTTCCAGGCACGGCATCCAGACACTCCTATATGGAACAACTATTCACTCCGACATTTAAACACATTGAGTCTATGGGGTAATGGTCTAACAAGGGCATAAAATCAGTTTGGCACCTACTGTGGGACAAAACACTTAAAGCATTTGCTAGTTTCCAGAGAGAGTTTGAGATGCCAGAAACATCTTGGTTATTGTATGAACAGGTCAAGCATGCATTCCAGACTAATCCCTTTAAGATAGGTAAGCCCCCCATTTGCAGAGTGTTAGGATTGTTAGAAGATCAACATGTAATTTGTATGATAGTTTGAGGTTCTGTAAGCATGATAAGGTCAGCTCCAACATTTGTACACTGTGGAAATGAGATATACTAACACTGACTGCTGAGGATTGGCAGGATGCCCTGGAGGCCCCTCATTTCCTAGCCCCAAATGCTGATCATAAAATGATCTAGAGGTATATCATTCATAGAGAACCAGTGCCTCTGCATAGAATGTACCCACAACATTTCCCAACCAGCACCAGATGCAATGCAGTATTTGGGTCCTTTATGCATATGATGTTGTAGTGTACCAGTCAGAATCTTTATTATCACAAAGTATTTGGTTCAATTTCAGATGCAGTAACTATATACCCCACTCCAGAGCTGGCTTTGTTAAATGTAGGCAATAGTTCCCACTATACTAAATTTCAACTGACAGGCATTAGACAAAGCCTGTTTCAGGCACACAGATGTATAAAGTTGCCATGGCAAAACTCAGAGGCCTCCACCCACTAGGCTTGGTTATAACAAATTATACCATATATTAATAAGGATACAATAGATTTATACCAAAAGATCCATATTAGACATATTTGAGGCAATTTGGGCAACTGCCCCTCTCCTTAAAGGAGAACTAAACCACTTTGTTGCCAAAATCCCTCCTGCCCCCCTGGGCAAATGCCCCTAACTTGCTACTTACCCCTCTGCGCAGGTCCTGTCCATGGAGTTCATAGGCGCCATCTTTCTCCATGCGGTCTTCTTCCTGGATTCCCTGGTGTTTGCCAGGGCATGCATAGTAGAAGCATTTGCTGGTTCAGCTCTATTATGCACGCACCAAAAGTAACAAAGTTTCCTAAAAAAGAGCTGTGCAGTAGAGCTGAACCATAAACGCCATTTCCCCATGACTCATTGGTGTAGCTTGGCTCATTGCTGTATAATGTGATGGAGGTTCCAGTGTAAACTGCTGCCTGAAAGGAAGAGCCGTAGAGTAGAAGTCAAGACAACTGGAAGTGACGTCAGACGGAAGTGACGTACTGTCACGCGTCATGTGATTTTGGCGTTGAGAAATTCCTTAGTGCATCCGTTTGGACGTGTTCCATTCACGCTAGAAAATAGCTGTATTAAAATATACGCACTTCTATGCAGGTCAGTCTGCTTTTATTGTGTTTTTGTTTACATTATTAGTGCATGTTTTTGCCGTTAAACAAGATTGTTAGGACAAATGTTCTCGTCTATTTCTGTGTGCTATGTGAAGACTACAGTAGGCCTTGCTTTAAGTTACAAATATCTGTGATTCTATAAATTACCTCCATCCAAATCTTTTTCTATTGCTCCAGTACTTATGTACTAAATGGTGCTCCATTCAGTAACAGACATTCTTACTTTTTTAACATAATTTCAGACAATGTTTATACATGCCATGTTGTTTAGACACTTTCCACTTTATAAATATGCTTGAGTAACTAAATATTAATTGTATTATTTGAGTTTTATTTGGTGGAAAAATTCATGAATCCAGATTTCTTATGATAATTCATTGATGCATTTCATGCTTTTCCTTGTTAGTGGCAAGTAAAGGCACCCGATTATTCAAACAGACAAAAAAGAAGGGATGCTTATGAAATTTTGGTCAACCTATTTAAGAGGATAAATCCTTCAGCAAATTTTAATTATGTTAAAAATAAAATAGCCAGCATCAGGACTGTATTTAAAAAGGAGTTCAAGAAAGTGCAGTCTTTACACAAATCTGGGGTCTCTACAGAGGAAATATACACCCCCAGACTGTGGTACTATCAGCTCCTTTTATTTACAGTTGACCAGGTCCCAATACATTCCATTTCAAACTTTGGGGATCAGCAACAAAGTACAAGTGATTCTTTAACATGAGTATCTGAATTCTCAGGAGGACATTCCTGGAGCACCGGAAGTGTCACAGGTAAATATGTAGAGACACTGTCAAAGTGAAATGAATAATTTCCATTTCTATATTGACTTTTATAACCATATTACAATATGTCATTACAGACTTTACACATTACACAGAACATTTTATGTAACAATAACAAAGCTACTTTATGTTTCATTTTGTATTGAAGCTGAATACTAGAATGTTTCCAATATACTGCT
>CM044435.1:52888125-52900818 GCA_024363595.1 Xenopus borealis | reverse complement strand
ATTTACCCTTTGAGGTGCGCATAGCAACAATTTCCTTTGGAAAACCTTTGAAGATTCGTGGTTAAATAATTAGGCTTTTCAAAAAAATTCTAATATAGTTAGTTCGCCAAAAATGTAATGTATAAAGACTGGAGTGACTGGATGTCTAACATAATAGCCAGAACACTACTTGGTTTCCACTGATTGGTTACCAGGCAGTAACCAATCAGTGACTTGAGGGGGAGCCACAACTGTTGCTTTTGAATCTGGCATGTGTGCTAAGGATCAATTGCAAACAGTTATGTCCCATGTGGACCCCCCTTCAAGTCACTGACTAACTGAGCTAGAGAGCTGAAAAGCAGGAAGTAGTGTTCTGTTCTGTTAGATATCCAGTCACTCCAGCTTTTATAGATTACATTTCTGGCTAACTAACTATATTAGAAACATTTTTTATTTTGCACAGCCTATTTAACCAGTTTTTATTTTAGCACTTAACTGCCATTCATTGTTGAATGAAAATGCAGATTGATTTCAATTAACGGCAAACATTCTAGAGTCAAACTGTTCTTTTAGGTGGTTGTTCTCCAGAATGCTTGGGACATGGTTTTCTAGATAGGGAAATTTGGATCTTCATACCTTAAAGTTAAAGGCTTCTGATGGGTCTCCCCGATCGATATCTGGACAAAATATCAACCGGGAATGTTTGATTTTCTCCTGACCGACCCGTCTAAACCCATTGCCCTTGTCGTAATCCAATCGTTCGACTATAGGGCCGAACATTCGGCTTACCCCCGATATAACCCTGCAGTGGCATATCAGTGAAAGATCCGCTTGTTTGGCGATGCTGCTGCTGCCAGGCTGGAGTCACACTGTGATCCTGCTGTCTCTAGTGCATCTCAGCTTCCTTCCAACTCACTTGTCATGCCCACTCTCCAATTCCTTGCTCTGTGCCAAGGTGTCAGGGGGCCACACTCGGAAGCCTCCTCTACCTCCTACAGGGCACACACAACAGGAAGATCCGCGACTGCCACATAACTCTCTGCCCTGATCCCTGCTCCTCCTTCTCTGCAGCCAGACACTGAATAACCCGGCACAGGGGGAAAACCAAACAAGTTGGCACTGAATAAGCACCCTGAAAAGTCTGAATGGGGAAGAGAAAAAACTTCTAACCCTGAAATCTTTACTCATGATCCATGGTCCAGTCCGTTGTAGCCGAGATGCCCTGTCTAGCTCCACAGTGCCAGAGCAAGGAGAGTGGGAAAGACAAGTGAGTTGGAAGCAGGCCTGCCATCAGGGGGTGACAGTGGGGACAAGTACTGACAGCAATGTGGGTTGTTGTTTTGTTTTTTAAAACCTCTGGCCACCTATTTTTATTTTTAACCAATTTTTTTTTTAAATATTTTATGGGGGGCCCTGGCACCAATTTTTTTTTAATATTTTTTGGGACCCCAAGTTGTTTTTTAACTTGTCGGGGGGGCCTGACCACCAATTTTTAAAAAAACATTTTTATGGGGGGCCCTGGCACCAATGTTTTTTTTTTTTAAATATTTTTTGGGACCCCAATTTTTTTTTTACTTGTATGAGGGGCCCTGGCACCAATGCTTTTTAATGGGGGGGCCTGGCGCCAATTTGTTTTTTAACTTATAAGAGAGCCTTGGGGGGGTTACGTTTTTAGCGCTGATGTCTGTGTGGTCTTTTAACTTTGACGTGGAGTGGGCAGGGATTAGGGGCGGGGCTTGGGTGCTAGGTTGGGCGGGGCCCAAAATTTTGTTGTGCGGGGCCCCGTGATTTCTAATGGCGGCTCTGGTTGGAAGGCAGTTGTCTGGCACTAGAGATGTGACAGCAGGATCACAGTGTGACTCCAGTCTGGCAGTGGCAGCAGCACAGAGTGACTGGCACAGATCTCCCCCAAGATGCGCTGGCTTTGCACACAGGATAGGCAAAGGCTGTGGGAGCAGAGGAGGATAATGGGCTTCCTGTAGAAGAAGCCGCACATAGGGCACTTCAGCTCTTCATCCAGCCGGGCTGCTTTCCTGCACCGTCCGACATTTTCCTGCTGTCAGTCCAATAGGAGAAATGGCCAGGGAAGAGACATCAAGCACCGCACTATGGATGGTCACAATGTCACCTTTTCTGAAGAGGAGCAGAAGTAAAGTTTCCGTAAGTTATTTCTTAATAAAGGCTTTGCAATTTTAATTTGTCTTGGTGTTTTTTTTTCATTGTATTCTAACAAATTAAAAAAAAAAAATTTGATGTTACTGTCCTTTAATTTCTTCCTGTATATCGGACGATACAGCTCTACACGTATCGAAAAGATCTTTCTTGGACACCTATAAAAATAGGAACTTATTGGTCTCAGTTTAGAGAAGCTGCATGTAAAATATAAGCAGCTGAAAGCCTCCCCCAGGCTAGCAAACCTTAGCAACAGCGACCCTCCGACACCATTAAATCATCTTGCGGAGTTGTTTTGGTTACATTGGGCTGAGCGTGGAGCAATCCCTCCATAGGCTGGAGTCGGTTTCCATTTGTAATTAGCCTAAGGAGGGACCGCTCTGTCCCCAGCCCAGCATAACTGAGCAATGCTAAAAAATTATTTCTTACACTACCCCATCAGTATCTTCAAGCATTACATGGAAATGAATTCTATGATCCCATGGGATGTTTCTTATGCACACCACATTTCCTATTAGTTCTGACGAAAGGTTTTCCTACACATATCCAGCAGGGTATATGACTGAACATTTAGAACATTCTTCTTTCACTTCACATGCCCCATTAAAATAATTAAAAAAAAAAACTGACAGGGTCACAATTAATTTCCCTCGCTTTTTAGCGGGAAAGACCACCAGTATGGAAAATCGACGCCCCGAAATGCTACTGTCTGGTACGTAAGAAAGTCCAGTGATAAAAATTAGGCGCGCGTTTCACCACCTCTCAAGTACAAATGGGCTCTTACAGGCGGGCATATCCGTTACGCTGCTACTACGCTTTGCGGTTTTCTCATGAAACGTACCCAGCCCCCTAGCCTCTCTCTCTTTTTTTTTTAATCTGTTTAACAAGCGAAACGCAATTTGCAGAAAACAAAAGCTCCCCAGAGGCCGGAGATACTAAAGCGGCGTCCCAGGTAATGACCAAGGTGAAGGCGGGAGCGGGAGAGCGCGCGCCAACTCTACCTTCAACCGCCCGGAACAAGCTTCTACAAGAAGGCGTAGCCGCGGCGCACTTACTGATTGGTTTATGTAACCCAAGTTGCGTGTGATTGGCGGAACTACTACGGGACGTCACAGGGCGCCAGAATAGAAGCTGCAGTGGGTAGTGGAATCCTGTAAAGTTTGCGATGAGATCTTGGGACAGCTTTCGAAAGGAAAGTCTGATAGGTTAAGACAGGACAGCGCTTTCCACAAACGGGTGCTTGGTTAGACCAATTGGCTGCGATAGCTTGCGGCTTCCTTTGGAATTTAATTTCAATGGGAGAGGTAAGTACAATCTCTGTTTCTCTGGCAATTGCCGAACTGTGAAACTAACATTTTCCTGCTTAGTTGGCGGGTGTTGATGGTTGTAGTTCGATAACATTAGTTGGGACGTCTGTTGGAATGTTGCGCTGTGTGTTATTGGCTACATGGCTTTCTTCGATCGCCTGTTGCTTCCCCCCCGTGTTGGAATGGAGGGAGATCGATTTTACTGCGTGTCAGCAGCGGCTGTGACAGGGTTAAAGGCTGCCCCGTGCCATTGGTTTCATGTTACACACACTCGGGACACCCATTCGCACCCAATTATACCTATTCCCGGGCTCTGGCCATTTCCTTTGCGCCAAAACCAACTGTCCCGGTTGCCGAAATCAATAACCCCTCCCTTCTCATCTGCAGCGCTTGCCTCGCATTTTTTCACCCCCTGTTGTTTATTCTTTCTTATTATAATTATAATGCCCCGATTACTTTCAACTGCTTCATATCACGCCTAGAGAAACAATTTCTCCTAATTCTGTTTTAAGATGGAGGTAACCAGCTGTTTAACGCTAAAAGATCTGATCAGCACGAAAAAAACCAAATCGGACCCAGTGACAGAGGGAAGATGCGCCTATAAAGTAAGTCCAGGAATCTCGCTCCTCTTTTTATCTTTTTTTTTTGTACCTTGTAATCTCTGACCAGATGTATATTCACCTTAAATGAACACTATACTGCAACCGTTAATAGTGCTACTCCAGTAGACTTCTGTGCTGCAATCCATTTGTCTAAAGGGCAAACAGATTTTTTTATATTCAGTTTTGAAATCTGACATAGGACTAGCCATTTTGTAATTTCCCAGCTGCCCCAGTCATGTGACTTGTGCCATCACTTTAGGAGAGAACTGCTTTCTGGCAGGCTGTTGTTTTTCCTTCTCAATGTAACTGAAGGAGTCACAGTGGGACATGGGTTTTTACTAGGGATGCACCGAGTTCGGGATTCTGCTTTTTTCAGCAGGTTTTGGCTGAATCCTACTGCGCAGCTGATATGCAAATTAGGGCCAGGGAGGGAAATCACGTGACTTTTTGGCACAAAACAAGGAAGTAATAAATGTTTTCCCCTTCCCACCCATAATTTGGATATGTAAATTAGGGTTCGGTATTAGGTCAATCTTTCAGGAAGGATTCGGGGGTTCTGCCAAATCCACAATAGTGAATTCGGTGCATCCTTAGTTTTTACTATTGAGTGTTGTTCTTGGATATACCAGGCAGCTGTTAATCTTGTGTAAAGGTGGCCATGTATGGGCCCATAAAAGCTGCCCATGTATGGGCCCCTCCGACGGGCTTTACAATCCTGTTGGATCCCGTCTGCATCTGTTCTTTTATGCGATCCGATCGCCCATATAGCCTCAATTATTAATGGCGACATTGCCAAACGAGCGGTCTCTCAGTGTATGGCTTTAGGGAGCGGTTATCTGGTTGCCTTCCCATTGTTCTGTTATTAGGCTGCTGGTGGGAGTGGAGGGGTTGGGGGTGATATCACTCCAAAAGCAGTGCTATTAACTGATGCATTTTGAAAAAAAAATTCCCATGAAAGTATCCCTTTAAATGGGTTATTCTCATTAAACATTTAGTATAATTTTAGAGAGTTCTGAGGCAATTGGTTATCATTTTTTATTATGCATTTTTATTTTATTTTTTTTATTTAGCTTTTTATTCAGTTTTTCTCCAGTTGGCCGTTTCAGCAGTCTGGTTGGTAGGGTACAAATTACCATAGCAACCATGCACTAATTTGAATAAGAGACTGGCATGTGAACAGGACAGAGAACCTACGTAGCAATAAGTAGCAGTAGCAACGAATCTGTAGCCTGACAAAGCATTTGTTTTTACATGGGGTCAGTGACCTGCATTTGGAAGCTGGGAAAAGCCAGAAGAAGGCAGATAATTCATAAAACATACAAAAAAAAAATGACCAATTGGAACACTTGCTTCGTATAGGCCATTCTTATAACATACCAAAACGTGAACCAATAACCAAATACCTCTGCCAATGTTCTAAGGTTCATATCTTGTGAGATCACCATTTCAGCCAACAATTTGCTCTGCACCAAAGTTGGGCATCTGTTAGTTCTGTTGGGTTCAAAGTTGACCCACTGATGCAATTGGACTGCATTATAATTAGACAATCTCCTATGAGGCTTAAAAACCTGTGGCATGATATGACATTTAATGCTCTATAGCGCAGCTTCATTTATTTTAAATAACATATTCGTTTCTAAATAAGCTCCTCATTTTCTATCTGAAAAAATGCCAACCCTTTAACATTTTTCCAGAATTATGGGGGAAATTTGGTGACCCATCACTGCAGGCGCTATACTCCCACTTAGCATTCAGAATAATAGTTTGCCCAATTTGAGCATCCCCAAGAGGGCAAAATTGTACCTTGTCTGGCATATAGCCTGTTAGTGGCCATCTTTTGGGGTTAGTGTTTGGGCATTTCACTGCATGATCATACAGATTACATTATGTGGACTGTATAATTTCCAGTCTTCCTGAGCTCAGATACAACATAAGGGCAGAGACAGATGAGAAGTTTTGGGAGATTTAGTCGCCCAGCAAAAAATCGCCTCTTCTTTGGGCAACTAATCAACCCGAACTGCCTCCCTGCCTACTGGAACCTAAATCGCCAGTGGGATGGCACTCGGAGCACTTTGTTTTCCGAAGTTGTCTGACGAGGAAACTTCAGAAAACTAAGCACTCCGAGTGCCATCCCGCCAGTGATTAGATTGGGGAGATTAGTAAACCAAAGAAGTGGTGATTTGTTGCCAGGCGACTAAATCTCCGAATCGTCACATCTGTCTCTGCTCTTAATGTAAAAATCAAGCGGATAGCAGTTTGCTTCTATTTAATAAAAATGTATGTTGAGGAAACTTTCCTTCATTTATTTATTTATTTATTTTCAAGGAAAATATGTTTGATCGGTTCAAGATCAGCCCAAGGTTACCATTAAGAAGTGAGCCAATTGATTTATCGAAGCAAAAGTGTTTTACGCCAGAAAGAATTCCAGTCACGCCTGTGAAAGTGGCTGAGAGGCCTCAAGCTGATCCTTGGACCCCTACAGCCAATCTGAAGATGCTAATAAGTGCTGCAAGCCCAGAAATCCGGGACAGAGAAAAGAAAAAAGAACTCTTCCGCCCCATTGAAAATAATGTAGTAGAGGAAACGGACACAGATTTACAACTGGTGGGTTTTACTTGCAGGTTTAGATTTTTTTATTTTTAAGTAGACCTGGCTGTATCACTTGCTGGCATGTGTCAATACTTGGGTACTACATTATATACTGTATTATTTGTTATTCAACATAGAGAATACGAAGAAAGGCATACAACATGAATAGCTGCTAAATTGGGACTTTATTGTACGTATTTTGGCCCACAGTCTTGACGTGCTATGTTGGTCGCAATTGTTTTTACTATTTGTTGATTGAAACATTTTCTATCTGTGATGGGTTGTTTTTGAAAAGTTTGGACTGTTTTTTATGTGCCCTGAGCGCTTAGTCATTTCTGATCAAAGGTTTTTTATATATAATCAATGAAAAAAATATTATAAATTGCCTAGTTCATTTATTAGGGTGAAAGATCATTCTGATGTTTGACCTAGTTCCATTGTATGGAAATGTATAGCTCTATATGGACTTGTTCCTTTCAGAGATCAAGGCTTACTTATCACCGCTGCTATTGTATGCATGTCAGAACATGTTTAGTTGCTTCACACATCAACATAAGCAACAAAGGCTCATGGAGGGTTTCTTAATTGCCACGGTCCATTGAAATCAAAGTATATTTATCTGCAGACTGCACAATATCCCTCTACGCTCAAAAGCGAGCTTATGACTGTTGAATCCGAAAAGTACTGAAATTATTTTTTCAAAGTTTTACAATATACAGTTTTTGTTCTTTAACAATACATTATTTATCATATTTAACATACATGTGGCATTTGTTCTTAATGGTCTATATTAAGCTTTGTTCTATATTAATCTTTAAAATAAAAAAAATCAGAAGTTACTTCCTGTCTACTGTAAAAGTATTGGTTGCAAGCAAGCTGGGTGTTGATGGTTGAACAACTGCTTGTATCACAAGTTTTTTTTTTTTTTTTTTTTTGGCAGATGGATAGTGTTGATGATCTTGATGATTTAGAAAAGAGGCCTAGTAGAAAGCAAAAAAGTTTGGGTCTCTTGTGCCAAAAGTTTTTGGCCCGCTATCCCAGCTACCCTATGTCAACCGAGAAAATGACTATATCCTTGGATGAAGCCGCTTCTAGCCTTGGTACGTACAATCTCTCGCATATTCAAATTTGTATAAAGCTTGTCCCATACTATCTATGCAAACATTTATGTATCTAATTTAGCACAGAATCGGATTGCAGATAAACAAGAGACTTTCATTTAATCTACTTTCTATGTAACAGGGGTTGAACGAAGGCGTATTTATGATATTGTCAATGTACTGGAATCTCTGCATCTAGTCGGCCGCGTGGCCAAAAACCAATACTGTTGGCACGGAAAACATAACTTGAATGAGACACTAAGTGACTTACAACGGGTTGGAGAGAAACAAAATTACAGAGAGCAAATAGCTTGCTTTCACTTCAGAGACATGGGTATGGATTACAAGTGTGATGAACAGAAGAAAGGAGGTCATGTGGATCAGAAGAATATCCCTTTAATAGAACTGTCCGAAGCAGACTGCCCTTCAGGTATGGTGTTTGCTAATAGACCACTATTATTAAAGTTTGTGTAACATAACTGCAACCATTTTGGTCTTGGGGAGCACTTGCTGGATGGGGTCCGTGGCTATGGATTCCCAAGACCAGCTGATGTCCTGCCAGGGGCATGGCGATTGGCTAATGACTTAGTTCCTGTCCTATTTTACTTGAAGCTAATGTTTGTGCATGAGACTACATGTCTCTCACTACAGATCTATATAATATATGTTGCCATCCTTGTATTTAAATAAATTTCAAGAACCACTGTGCAACTTAAACTTGTAGGTATACGGGTATAGGACCAGTTGTACAGAATTCTCAGGACCCAGATAAGGAATCTTTCCTTCATTTGGATTTCCATACCCTAAGTCTACTATAATATGATAGCCCCAATAGGATTGTTTTACTTCCAATAAGGAATAATGTATCTTAGTTGGGATCAAGTACAAGGTACGGTTTAATTATTACAGCAAAAAAGGAAATCATAAATTTTAATTTATTATAATTGAGTGTATAGAAGATTACTTTTCAAAATTCTGAGCTTTCTCAATAACTGATCCTATATCTGTATTTAGACACACAATGCTATTGCTTACAAATCATTCAAGTCCTTCACAGATACTATAGGGCATCCGTTGCCAGTGACTGTGGTTTAATGAAAGATTTTTGTGTCTTTATCTCAGTATCCTCAAGCTGCCGAAAGGACAAGTCTTTGCGTATCATGAGTCAGAAGTTTGTCATGCTATTTCTTGTATCTACAACAAAGATAATCACTCTGGAGATTGCTGCCAAGATCTTGATTGAAGAGAGCCAGGATGCTTCTGATCACAACAAATTTAAGAGTAAGTATTGCTTTAATTTGGGGGCATTGCTGTTGTTTGATTATGGCTACTATTCCTGTTTTAAAGTAGCAAATATTTCCTGGATTGGAGATCTTATGTCCAATCAAAAGAATTAATTATACAAATGCATGAAAGCAACTGAGCCAGTAGTAAGTGTTTATTTTTCTGTTGTACGCAGCTAAAGTTCGAAGGCTGTATGACATTGCCAATGTTCTGACTAGTTTGGGACTGATAAAGAAAGTGCACGTCACAGATGAGAGAGGACGAAAACCTGCCTTTAAGTGGATTGGTCCTGCTGATTTCAGTGTGGGTGTTGGTAAGTAGGACTATAAGAATTGTATTGATAAGTTAGTGTGCTTATAACACACATTTGATGCAGTTGGGTATAGATTTTATTGTACTAATTTATGTTCTATATCAGTGAGAAAAATGATATGGTTTATAGTCCTTTAACCTACATACAAGATCACCATAGATACCTAGAAATTCATGTCCCCACAAAATGCATTCCTGGAAAGATCGTTATTTCTGCTGAGGCATTCTGTGATAATAGATAATGTCAATAGCATAACAATGTACATTGTTTTCTTTGTGTGTGTGTGTGTGCACACCTAAAAACAATCCCCTTCATACATTTTATTGCATATTAAAAGGAAAATACTACCCTGAAACTCGATCATTAACAAAATCTTTTTGTGTTTTTAGAAGACCAGAAGATGGAAGTAACCACAACAACCCCATCACCAGATTCCAAAAAAGAAGCATGTAGCCTGTCTCCAGCATCCGATCGAGTCAAACAGAGACTGTTTCGACACTCCTCTTTCAACGTAGTTCAGTCCTTCACCTCTGTAAAGAGGAAAGTTTGCTCTCAGCCATGCAGCCCTCGAAAACCTCAAGGTAGGAGCTGGCAGTAGTTCTAGAGGTGTATGATTTGGCTAAACTTTAATAGTATACTAATGTGAAAACTCGTGTTATTTTTTATTTTAAGGTGTTGAAAGCAGTGACATTTGTACCTCAAAGATGGCCCATCTGGCAACTATATATAAACAGAAGGATGAAGAAGATTCAAAGTGAGTATTGTTTTGTGGTATGTAGTAAGGCTATGTTGTCTGATTGCACTTCATCCTGGGGAAATACATTTTTGGGTTCCTAGTGACCCACAAAATACTATAATTTCCAGGTCTGTCTGTGTGTATATCCATTATGACAGTTATTGACAATCATTTCATTCTGTTTTTTTTTTTATAGGCATATAAGCTCTACTTCAAGGAATGGAAGTACAGGAAATGCTGCACTACCTTTCTCTGTTGTTGTCCCTGTTCCAGTGAATTCTGATTGTGTGAAACCTGCAGTTCATGAAGTACCTCACAAAACGGCTTGTGAGCCATTCAGCATAGTGCCATCTTCCCAGTCCCATGAAGAGTGCACCAACCATGGTTTTGTCCCTAACCAGCCATACATGTATCTTCCCTCAAATTCAGTCATTATGCTTTGTGGTAACCTATCAGAAGAAAAAGCCAGCGAACAGCTGGCTAAGAGTTTACGTCCAGTCCCTGTAAATGACTCCACATCACCAGAAGAAGCCAGTACAACTAAGCAAGAAAGGCCAACAAAACGGCAACGTTATGGCAAAGATGATGTGCCACTGTCTCTAGTCTTACCAAAGGTATGTTTGCACACAACAAGCTATAGTAAAAAGGCAGCTAGGATTTTGCATTGAGGCTTTTTTTGTGTGTTTGAGCAGTTCGTTTTCTATAACTGGTAGTAAAATTCACCTTAATTCTCATAACAACAAAGCATTGCTAAAACAGGCCCAGTGGAAGTGGAGAGATAGCATAACCTTTTCTAACGAGATATTTAATTATAAAAAATTGATATTTGTGAGATTATTTAAGGCTTGGAAATATTCCATGTCATCCCAAGAAATGGTGTGGGCAGAAGGATTTCTTTCTACACCCTAATATTACAGGTGGCCCCTGTATGATGAAAAGCAGCTACAGTTTTCATTTCTATTACAGAAATCCAGAGCAGGTGATACACAGTTGCTATGTAAAACAGTCGATAAAACCACCACACCAGAGCAGATGCACCAGGTTTCCAGTGGGGAAGAGTATAACACAGAGCCAGCCACTAAGCACAATGATTCGGGAGACGGCACTGAACAAGTTGGTAGCAGACTATTGCCTTCTGAAAATGTCCATGTACAGCCTGCTGTACAACCACAGTTTCTCTATCTTCCCACAACAGCAGGTTTGTTGGGATTTTAAGTGTTATTAAAGTATGTCTGCATTTTTTTTATGCATTGCATTATATGCAATCCATATTAACATGGTTTTACTTTTTTCTAGGTCTCAATGGCTTCAATTTTCTAGTTCCTACAAGTCATTCTGTTGGTCAGTTAGCATCCCTTAATGTTCCCTACGTGATGGTACCATCTTCAGCACTTACAGCATTCCCTTTTATTTGCTCTCCTGCTGTGCCTTCTGGTGCCAATGGCTCCACTTCAAATGGAGGCATGAATTTTGGCCAAGCTGGCACATCACCAACTCGTCTTACAATTGGTGCCTCACAAATGGTTTCCCCCCAGCTTTTTGAGGCTGCTGTAGATCAGGCAAAGAATTCTAACCCATTGAGTGTGAGCCCTGGATCAGGAATGTGTGGTGGTTCTAAAGCAGACTCCCATGACTGCTTGAGTCAGTCAGTACACAATGCAAAATTGCATAAGGTAAGGAAAAGTTTTTTTTTTTTTGTTTTTTTTTTTTTTACATTTTTTCTTTGTAATGGTGTGCATTTGGCTACCTTTAACTACTCCAGAATATTACCTTGCATTTATTGCAAGTCCCATTGTGTTAATGAGCATGCAATGTGATGAACATCTCTAACTGAGGACAACTGATAATCGAAGTTCCCTTTGAAATCTAGAAATTAGCTACATTCAGATCTGCATTTTGGGAATAAGGTGTCTGCAGGGGTACTAACTTGTAAAACTATGTATCAAATTCTTCTTTTAAGGTAGACCACAAAATAATCCCTATTTTACTTCTGCTTTCTTTTAAAAGTCACCAACACCGTCAACTCCAAAAAGCATTCGTCCAATTCATAAAGATGCCTTCTTCAAAACTCCAGGTAGTGTAGATGTGTCTTCTTCCAGGAAACTGCAAAGGACCCAAACCAGAACTTCCAGCTCTGCCCAAAGGAAACTGGATATAGACAGCAGTGCAGGCAACTAAGAACTGCACGAAACCACCACTTGAGAAGAAAGGCACCAGCAAACCACAGTTTTGTGTAGGCTTACACAAAGACCCATCCATAGCTAGAAATACTTTTATTTGCTTTTTTAAAAATACTAATAAGAGATGAGCCTGCAATCACTGGTTAAAACTGACTTGTGATTTGGCGAAAGAACAAAATATTTTGAGCACTTAAAATACGTTTTTGCTTTCATGGTAGTTTGTGGCTGTTACAGTTAGGGATGCACTGAATACTCTATTTTAGGATTTGGCCAAATCCTCTGTGAAAGATTCAGCCAAATACCAAACTAAGTCAAAACCCTAATCTGCATATTTAAATTAGGGGGAATAGAGCCATGCGTACAGCATGCAGTTAAAAAAAAACCTTTGTTTATGCAACGAAGAGTCTCGTAGTTTTTTTTTTTTTTTTTTT
>CM044435.1:52864628-52888022 GCA_024363595.1 Xenopus borealis | reverse complement strand
TTTTTTTTTTTTTTTTTGTATACCGTTCCGCTAGGCATTTTGATTCGCCTTAATCCTAGGTTCCGTGCATTCCTAGTTACAGTCTGTGTTTACAAGCCTGATTGCTTGATGTGAAGTGAGTTGGGACTTATGGCTGGTATGCACTCCATCCTACAATTTCTTGAATATGAATGTATCAGCCTGGAGCTCAGAAACCAACTCCAAAGACTCATGCTATCACCACACTGTGGTAACTTAGACATTGTACTTGAATATAAATTGTAACCCCTTATTTTAGTTCCAACCCTCATGAATTAAAGGGTGTTTTTAGTGGTAAAGAATGTATCTTACTTTGAACATTAAGACCAAATTAACTGTGAATCATTTTCTATATTTTTATAGAATAAGGTGTTTACATGGTATATCATTTTAGCTGTCTGATAATATTTCTAATAATTTTAGTGTTGCCATATTTTCATGGCTTATTGTAATATTTTATGGAGAATGCTATCCTAAAATTCAGCGGTTCATTGTGTCCTCAAATATATAATGGGTTATTAATTGTTTGTTGTATTTAAACCGCAATTTTAAATATTTCATTTGAATGTATGTCTAAAGTAGGCAACCTATTTGATATGGTTTCAACCTATGTATGGAAGTTGCATAAAACAACAAGGATTTTAAACTCTGTAACAAGGTATTGCTGACCTATGGAATCCTATAGGACAAAAGTCATTTTGGAAAATTATGAACCACTTGATCATACTTTTAAAAAAAAAAGACACTACAGTAGCACTCTTGTTCACGTTCTGGTCTTTCGTTTTTCTGGTTGTCTTTACCCATTAACATACTTTTCAGAATTACATTCCTTGTAATATTTAAGTTAATCTTAAATATGGCTTTGTCTTTACCAGATACTGTCACTAGTAGGCGAAGTGCTTGGTTGCTCTGATAATGCTGTAATAATTGTCCACTAGGATTCTATGAGCTTAAACTGCTAAACCTCAGCAACAAGTTTTAACAGGGCTTTCTTTAAATACTTGAATGTATCTAATATGTTTACATTCTCAACAGTCTCCTCTAAAGGAAATGGTGCTATTTTCTGTATTTTTATCCAAAGCTGTGTAGTATGATATTGCACTGTTTTTGTACTGCTACTTGAGTTTTTCTGATGTGCAGATTATTGATGCATTTCCTAAGTACCCCTGGCTCAATAAAGACAACCATAAAAAAAACTATTTGTTTCATTGCAACAAGATGTTTGTGGTTTTATGGTTAGATTCATTAAATGGCTACCATAACTTAAAATATCTGCATGCATCATTTCGTTGATCTCTGTATAGGTTGTGAGTGTTTCTAGTGAAGTATTCTGTTCAAAATATTTTTGGCTGACCACTCCCTAAAACAGTCTAGGCCATGTCCTCCTCTGGTTTTCTGTGTTCCTCTCTACTTGGTGTATATAAGAAGCGTTGTGACCAGATGGATAGGAACACAACGCTCGACTGCTCTGCAAATACTCCACATCTTGAGCACAGGTCCAAACAGATGACCATAATTGTCACTCCGAAACACTGAGTTTCCAAACAATCGCCTGACACACTAGTGCACCCTCAATTCCAGAGAAAAGCTGTTCAGAACACAATGCTACTAATCACCAGGGTCACAAAATGCCAAAAGGATAAGTAAGACCTGTTTTATAGTTTTTTTTTTTTTGTGTTTAACAAACCACATCCTTTTTTTGGAAATTGTGTTCACTAGGTTCAGCCATCTCTTGGTGACCATGCCAATCCAGGGCTCTTTGCACATGTCAATCAGTGAACACTCTTCTCTTGTGCAGGTCCTAGCACATGGCGCTTCAATGCAGATTCTAAAAGGACACTCAAGGGGTTACTTTTCAAAGGTAGAGTTTTTGAGTGTTTTTTTTTTACTACCTTGAATAAACTGAACTTGATTGCTTATTTGTGAAAAAAACCTTAAATCAATGCAATCGGGGGAGGACTTGAATTGCTCAGGTTATCAGCGGGGAAAAAAATCGAATTGAGTTTTTTAGCGCAAACCTGAAAATTGTGAAGGCTTAAAACATGGGACCTTTGCCATTGACTTCTACATGACCTCAACCGGTTTTCGCTGGAGTATTTTTGGATTCAAGCTTTTTGCAGCTTTGGGACATAATAAATAATGGGGGGGGGGGTTTTACTGACACTACCCTCAAAAAAACTCCTTTTACAGTAAAAAAAAACTATAAAACATTTCCCATGGTCCCCTGAAAAATGTAAAATGGGGAATCTACTGTATTTATATAGCACCAACATATTGCGCAGTGCTATATTTATGAGTCTGGTCCTGACCTCTGCCTAACTTTTGGATACGATTTAATTTGAACCTGCTCCTGATATTTTGCCTTTGGTTAATCTCTACATGCCTATGAACTCTATTACTTGCAACTCTGTGCCAGTAAGCCTCTAAACTTTGAATTCCCAGTGAGAGGCATATGGGGGGGGGGGTGTATTATTATTATTCGTCAGACCCACGCTAGAAGTCTGATAAAAGTTATGGTGTGTGTTGTTAGTATGTGACACAGCATAGATAAAAAGGGAACTGGAAATTATAGAATCCTCCACCTGAAGGTACTGCACCATATAATCTACACCAGCTGTCAGTTTTAGGGTGTTCTAATAATGTACAGAGCTTCATATACAGGAAGCATTAAATACATATATATACATGCATACACAATTCCTCTCGCGTGTATAATGCTTAGTGCTTTTTCTCCACATGAGGGCAGTAAATATCTAATACAAAAATAAGTTCACACAGGCTCTTGCTCAAAAGTAACAATAGTATATAATCATGCTGGTTGTATTTACATAAGACAAAAATAACAATGTGGAATATAATGGAAACAATACAAACTTTTTGGTCAACTTCCCAAGAGAGACTGTTTTGTAGAGTGTTACACATCTCAAACAAAAGCGGTCAGTAGGCTCTGCAGACAAAGTCACAGTCCACCTCTCGATATGAAGTAGTAGTATGTAGTACAAACTTTTCTATCTCTGCATGGCTAAATAATCACTTGTCATGTCCCATACCTGTGTGTGTGTGTGTGTGTGTGTATGTATATGGCAGAAAAATGTATGTTTATGTCTATAGGAACTGGATCTGTGCATCAGATGGAACTACAGCAAGCTTGAAAATGCACTCCAATAGTCAAATTAACAGTTGTGTGTCCATTCATTTTTATATGTGTATGTGCATCTAGATTCTTGTTAAATAAAGAATATATGTTTGTACTGAAACAAATTTAACACAAAATAGTCAAAATTGGAATTTTCAGTTCTGCAGGAACAGTGGTGCTTTTTTTATGGAAATTTGAGATCTGTACCTCAAACACTGTCATATTTACTATATTGGCACTTGATGGCAGGTGCCTAGAATGGCAGTCAGCTCTGCACTGGCAGTCTGTGGATCCTGGCAAATGCCAAAGGGCTGCTGGAAGATACCAGCCACTATTTAATAAGTTTTATCTGCAAATATCAGGGACTTGGGTTTTGATAATGGTGGTGCTGACATAGGCGCTGCATTAGCACATTTGTTTACAATATTTTTTAACCTGGTGCACTGAATGTAGATACATATTTGCTAATGCCAATGTGATTGGTTAACACAAATGTCAATTTATGACGTCACACTAGTGATTTTGGCGCCATTCCAGGGGTTAAAGGGATGGTCTGAGGGTAAGGATTTCACTTCCTGATGACGGCTCGAGTTTGAAGGCCGAAACGTTGCAATAAACCAGCGATTTTTTTCACTAAAGAAGACCTGTGAGTGCGGTTTTTGTTATCACTGTATGTATTTCTATTACCAGCACCCAGGCCATTATTGGTTGGAGTGTGTGCACTGGCTCTGATATATATATATATATATATATATATATATATATATATATACACACACACACTGGTATTGGATCCCTTATCTGGAAACCCATTATCCAGAAAGCTCCAAATTGCGGAATGGCCATCTCCCATAGACTCCATTATAATGATATAGTCCAAATTTTAAAAAGTGATTTCCTTTTTCTCTGTAATAATAAAACAGTACCTTGTAGATTAACATAACTAGGTGGGGGCGGGTCCGGGTGCGAGCTGGGCCCCCACCCCCCTCCGTGCCGATTTTTTTGTGGCTGAAGCTGTCTTAAAACGGCTGCAGCGAGGCAAAATCTGCCTGCGGGCCCTGGTACACTCACACCCCCCTGCTACCTCAGTAGTTGCGCCACTGACCTTGTACTTGATCCAAGCTAATATTTAATTAATCCTTATTGGAAGCAAACCCAGCCTATTGGGTTTATTTAATGTTTACATGATTTTCTAGTAGATTTAAGGTATGAAGATCCAAATTACGGAAATATCTGTTATCCAGAAAGCCCCAGGTCCCGAGCATTCTGGATAATATATCCCATACCTGTATACTGTATGTATTTTTTTTATGAACAGTTTTGGGAGACTAGAGATTGTAAGGTGGATGGCACTCCAGGTAACTTTGTCACATTTAATTTGTAATAAAGGGTAAGTTTTGCTGAGGAAACATCTGCTGAGTGTCTCTGGTGAGGGCTGGCCTCCTGAGCACTGGGCAATATGCTGTTGTCATTTACGAAAGCCGCCTGCTTGACCCCACTAGAAATGTATTATTGTCTAATTCCTCCTTGCACATTTTTCTACATTTCCTGTAACATCTTTTCCGGTAGTAACAACATGACTGTGAGAGCCAGCAGGGAATATGGTGAAACATGGAAAGACCAGAAGTACAGTACCATCAGGAAAGAACATACATCTTTACACAAACTATTATCCTGTATAAAACTGCAAAACAATGTCTCGTTTAGGTACTGTACTAACACAAGTCAGAAAGAAATGAAGTAACTTTAGTTTAGCTTCACATGTGATTGTTAGCGAGGCACTTGCATTTCTGTTGGTCTGTGTGGTTCATTCGGATTCCTGAGTGCCTTTGGATCACATCTGCGAAGAGCAATTACGCACTCAGTGGGAAGACTTATAAATGGAGCTCATTGTGTTTCCTTCATAACTTTGCCCACTTCTGTTTATCTGATGGGAACATCAGTGACACACTTTGTCTGCAGACGCAAACTAAACACACCTAGTTACACAACATACTGTCCTAGGTGGGTGGGGAGGGTGTGACAAGCACATCCAGCTGGGGGGTCCAGAAAACAGAGGGTTGTGATATTTTAAACACCTTTGTAAAACAGATCATCTTACCAAAGAATCTGAGCATGAGACGACCCCAGGCAAGGGTCTCCTGTGGTGCCTGTCAGCTTCTAGTTGGGTACCTGCCTATAATGCCTGTTTAGCAATTGTTTCCATTTATACATTTTGATTTTACTTAGGAAGTAATGAAAGTACAAGAAACCTGATATTTAAACAAAACAGTTTATTGTTCTACAGACACAACCTAAATACTCCCAGTTACTCAATATACTGTCTTTATAAGAACATTTATGCTGCCACACCTTGATATGTTTATAAAGCTGTCAGAGTAAACTATACATCTAGCAGTGAGGGATTTTCCCTCACATTCTGGATCATTGGGCCTTACCTTCATATTTGTCCGTCTGAATCCAATCAGAAAAAAAGATGCCACAACTTTTTGTGTATAACACTGTGGCAATTAAAAACAAGGAATCCCCAGATATCGTTTTCATTATAGGTAAGGTGAAGTGCCATACAAATGCATTGCCCAAATATTTATCAATTTTTTTAGCAAACCCACAGTATGATCTGTCAAAGGGCTGAGTATAATGTTAATCAATCCTCTGTTTTGTCATTGTGATAAAAACATTTGGGTTTTTTTTTGCCTAATTCAGTGGTTCCCAGACTGAGGTTGGTCCTCTTGGGCTGGCTTGAAGCAATAGCAGTGGAGGCTAAGGGCTAGTCCAGATGAGAAGATTTCGGGAGAATCATTGCCTGGCGACTAATCGCCTCCCCGAACCGCTTCCCCCTGCCTTCCAGCTTCTTCAATGAAGAATCGCCTGCACCTATTCACACGCGGTGAAATTGCCTCACGAGGAAATGGTTCGGGAGATAGTCACAAGGTGATTAGTCGCCAGGAGAGGAAACTCCCAAATCTCGTCTGGACTAGCCCTAAGCCTCAAGCATGCCTCCCAACCACAGATAGAGGGATAAAAAGATTTGACATGTGGAGTGCAGCAATTTTTGACCACGTCCATCTTTGTAGCCACACCCCCTAATTACTATGTCCATTTTACAAACTTTCCCATGTTATCAAAGTTTGAACACATTTCTATGGTTTCTATATGCTAGTACAGTTTTGCTCATGGATGTGAATTTAAGCAATGAGTCTTAGTTCTTAGCTTATCTAAAACTGTTACAAAAGTATCTTAAGTACGTATTATGGACGCTCTGCCAAGAGCCAATTAAGTTAGAAACTTTGTATCTTTTTCTGGCTGTTCAGTGCAGCAGATCAAAGAGAAACATTGGACATTTCAGTACAAATCTGGGACTGGGGGTTGAGCTGTCAAAAGCGGGACTATCCTGCTCAGACAGTTGGGAGTTATACTAAAGGCCAGTTAGGGTGGGAACTGGGGAGAATGTTCTTTTGCTTTCCTAAATATACCTGAAACGCTTGATGTGAACATCTATTTGCTGTCCTAGATATTAGTTCAACTGCTATGGAGATACACTCACTGATATGTTCTTATAGCTGTAATTCATTTTCATCAGATAAATTGGATCAAAGGATGGCTTTTTCAATGGGAGCCCTTAAAGTGAGGCTTGAAAAGGTTTGCCAACTAATGACCTATAATGCCCATAATTAACAAATTCCACTTAAATGTACTGTAACCTCAAAATATTTACTTGCTTTACTGGACACAGTGAAAGAGACTGTGTATAGCATGCACCACTAAGTGATTGATTATTCATATTAGTAGTTTGCATTCCATTACAAACCTTTATTTAAAATGTAACATTCAAGTTGTAACTATAATTAGCATTCAGTAAAAACATTCCTAATTTCTTCTGATTGGAGGAGGCATCATTACCTTGTAAACAATATGTTTTTCTTATTTGTATATTGGGAGCTCCACTTGCCGTTCTCCAGATCCCACCCAATGGATTTATCATTAAAGGGCCACTATACCTTTATTTATGTTCCCTATAGTTTTGCATAGTGAAAATATTAGGTGCTGAGTATATTTTTAATTTCTAATTGCTTTATTCCTTATCCTGTCTGATGTTTTTGCCTTGGTAACCTGCATGTTTTTTTTTCCATATATGCACCTGAGGGCCATGCTTCTCTATATAGAAAATATTGACCATTTCAAGAAGCCACAAGGGGTCAAGGGCTGGCAGTCAAATGGGCATAGCATGATATCACTGCTACCATGACCAGTCCAACAAGGCCATACCACTCCCCATAGTAGAACCAACTCCATGCATTCTCTTTCTGTCTCTAAAAAAGATTCCACAAAATTTATGTCAGAAGAGAAAAAGTGGCAAGTTATGCTCATCATTAAACTATTTTAAATCTTTAGGCAGGGTTGCAATGAGGGGTTTAACAAAAAATTCATCCAAAGACAAGAGCTCCTCTGCACTCACCCATAAATGAATAAAATGCCCCCCCCCCTTTAAATAACACAAGGATTGATTGTCCATATATTGCAATATATTAAAGCTAGCAAACTACATCAAAGTCATCCCTTGTCTGGCCAGTCATACGCTGACATTAACCTGACTTATTAAGAATTCTACTACTTTATTAAATATTTATTATATAATTTTTCACAGGCAAGTTTTACAAGTTAGATGGTTGATATATTAGGTGAATAGAAGACAGGGATGATATAGGGGATGACTATAAACATTTGAATGGTAAATTAGCATATCCAATGATCTGTGTGTATAAATACCAACAAATATAAACTGGAAAAGTACAGGGGATTCACACTAAGCCATTGTACCACCCATGAATTGACCCTATTGTTTACTGTTTGAGAGTTCTCTTCAGAAAGGAAGATTTGATTCTGGTGAACTGTGTGTTATGCCCTCTGTTCTCATACTCCTCTACTTAACATTATTATCATGCATGCTTCCCTGAAAACAATACATGTTTGTTTCAAGATGCCAGCAAATGAAGCTGAACTTTAGAAAGAACTTATCCCCTTCCCGAATGCTTGTGATTTTCTTTTTTTCTGTACACAGATCTAATTACAAGGCAAGTAGGTCATTGCCTGCCAGACTTTTGGTTTTTCGGTTTTGTTGCAGTTTACTTTTGTGGAACAGTTGGACCATTAGCCATCGTTTCCATAATACTGTACACCTACATTTATTTGGGCAAACCTTTTTTGGCTTTGTACCGTTACCGTATCAAAAATGGCACCAAACTGACTTTCATTTATACCAATTCTTTTGAAATCCAGCAATGTCATTGTCAGATAGGTAGATGGGCCTCTACCAATCAGGTTTGCAAGCAAATACTCTTCATAAGCAAGCACTGAACCCTTCAAAATACCTACATATATGGTTTCCCCTTAGCAACAATGCAATGATGGGTAACATCTAATAAACTTAAAGATATTTTTTTCTGGGATTTAAGAAAACTCAATATCTTCCTAACTCAAAAGTTTAAAAAAACATCTCAATCTCAGTCTTAAACCTTGAATTAAAAAACTTGTCAACAAAACTTGCTGGATTTCTATAAAAGGTAATGGTAGGTGTATTTTATTTTTCAAGGTTTTAAAACATTTAAAAAATCAATGGAATAATTGAAAAAAATGGTGTGAAAAACTCCTTATTAGTGATAATGCAAATTCATGTTCAGATTTGGTATTCGGCCTAATCTTTCCTTCAGTATTCCTTCAACTTATAACCATATCAGTTCCATGCTACCCTAATACAAAACCAAACACCCCTGCATGGCTAGCAGGAGAATACTAGAAGTTTATGTATTATGTTTTGCATATGATAATAAAGAATGCTGCAGAATGTCTACATCTTAGATGAAAGACCATTTGTACCTTAAATAGTCCCAGTTATACCTATTCTGGCATCTTTTTAGTACAGTATAGGACCTGTTATCCAAAATGCTCAGGACCTAATGTTTTCCAGATAAAGGGTCTTTCCGTAATTTGGATCTCCATACCTTAAGTCTGCTAAAAAATCATTTAAAAATTAACTAAACCCATAAGGGTTATTTTGCCTCCAATAAATATTAGTTGGGATCAAGCAAACTAGGTTTTAAAATTAGAATTATTTGAGTAAAATGGAGTCTATGGTAGATGGCCTTCCCATAATTGGGAGCTTTCTGGATAATGCGTTTCCAGATACCAGATCCTATACTTATATATCTATATACAGTCCATACAGAAAACGTAAGAATAATAATTACAAATGTATGTACACTTTAGAAAAATCTAATATTTGGGTAACCAAAACCCTACTAAGATATAACAATTCCTAAGTTTAAGCATGATGGGATTTTATTAGTGCACACACAAAAGCATGTCACCCTAAGTGCGGGCCTTTGTGGCCTTTCCATAAATCTGGCCTGTCCTTCCATGATCCTCAGGACAATTTCTCAAGGCTTGAGGGCCTGAAACGTTGCCCAGCGAGTGTGTTGTTTTTGGGCCAATAAAACACTTTCTGCACAACCAAAATGGTTTTTTCCTTGTGTGCTGTTGTTTACTTGACGTATATAAAGCATACAGGTCACATAAAATACTGAGAGATCAAGGAGCTAAAGAGGGCTCTGCTCATCCAAGCTTATATTGTTAAGGTTTTTGCCACTGATACTGGCTCATTTATCAACATTAGGCAAGTTTGCCCATGGAAGTAACCCATAGCAATCAATTAGTGACTGGCTTTTTCAGCCAACTGCAGGAATGTAACAATTTAATTGGTTGCCGTGGGCAAATTTGCCCAGCGTTGATAAATGAAAATGCATCTCTTGGACTTTCCTGCGATGTGACTTCCCATTGTGATCAGGAGAGGATGCTTAGTCTACACGCTCCCACTCACTGCTACAGCGTGGGCTATATATGTACTTAAATTGTTGTTTACACTTAAAAATGTTGTTTAAGGTCGGAACTGCAGATAGGTAGAGTAGGTGGCTGCCTACAACACAGTGGGGTTCCACTAGAACTTGCCCATGCACTGAGTATGTTCATTGTGCACTGTTTTTGAAAAGCACCAAATAAGTGTCTATAATCACTATAGATCATGCATATTAGATGCATTTTACTCCCCATGTCAGAGGCATTTGGAAGTTGGACAATGCCTCTGCCAAAAGTGCAGTAGTTGTCAGACATCTGTCCCCATGAATTGTCATGAAATGTCACATGTAGCCACGGACTTCCAAACCTAGGAATATTTGCAGCACTGTGGTGCATCAGGTAAGGCGTGGTGTGCGCTGTTTTGTTTTGGGGGGGGGGGCATCTGAATGTATTTTATGTTTAATTATTAATTAGGTTTTATTGTTTAGGCCTGCAATCTAAAAAAAACTGTTTTTATCAGAAACCAGTTAGTCTGATTGCATGTTTTCAAAGAGTGGAAGGAAATCCAGAGGAAACCTATACAGAAACTGCTTACAGAGTCTGATATTTTCATTCTGCCACAATACTATATGGAGACGCATGCCGTTCATCATTGGGTATCCAGGGGCATCCAATTGTCTCAAAGAGCTTAAAGGATCAGTCCTCTTAATGGGCACTGACATTTAGGTACCTTTATATAAGTCATGGATGTGATAAGGTGGTTCTATTATTTACATTTTGTTTGTAATTGTTTTCTTTGTAACCTGTGAAAACTAATAGTTTGCCTTACTCTCTAAACCACCTACAATAACCTAAAGAAACTGAGCATGTGCAAAGTTAATAAGATATGATACTGTGCTACAGAGTACAGTATGTGGTATGCATAAAGGACATAAAGATAACCCCTATTCCTTTTACATAAAGCATTGGATAGATGAAATGGCTCAGTTACATCTCCTTATAAAAGAAGACAGCAACACTATTTAAGCCAGTACAAAAAGGGATTGTTTAAAAAAAGGCATTATTTATACAGTAACAATATGCTTAAATAGGAACGTGGGAAGGATTACAGATTATGCATACCTTACAACATTGTCCTTTGAAGACTAACAAAAAATATGCAGTCTTTAGCCTACATACATGTGGAACTGCAAGAACCATTGTACAGCTGCAAAGCTTCATGTAGGGTTCTAGGCATCCACACCACTCTTTTTTTAGGTTTTTGTAGGTTCTGGTCACTTTCAGTAATAGTTGGCAGAGAAGAAACCTGGAATTAATGATGTAAACGGCATAAACTTTGTCAACAAAGTTAACAATTGTCATCTTAATGTAAAGTTTTTCACAATAGAAAGAAATGATGACTATGTGTGCTTGCCTATCTCTAAGTATGTGACCTGGCTAATGCCTGCTCCTTCATTACCTTGAGTGTTGAGGGGCAGGGCTCTACACCGGTGGTCTAAAATGCTAATTTTAGAAAAGTGCTGGTTCCCCTCAGCACTATTTTTGGTTAAAACTTACTGCACTGTTATATTGCCCCCCTACTCCTACTAATCCACATTTGTCACTGTGAAAAAAGTGAATTGTTACAAAATGATATTTCATGGGATGCACCGAATCCACTATTTTGGATTCGGACGAACCCCAAATCCTTCCCGAAAGATTTGGCCGAATACCGAACCGAATCCGAACCCTAATTTGCATATGCAAATTATGGGTGGGAAGGGGAAAACATTTTTTACTTCCTTGTTTTGTGCCAAAAAGTCACGTGATTTAGCTCCCTGGCCCTAATTTGCATATGCAAATTAGGATTCGGTTCGGCCAGGCAGAAGGATTAGGCCGAATCCGAATCCTGCTGATAAAGGCCGAACCCTGGCCGAATCCCGAACCGAATCCTGGATTCGGTGCATCCCTAGATATTTCATACATGGTGCATGGTAGTTTAATTTTTAAAGGAATGATATGCTGCACTGTATAGTACTATGTTGTACCCTATGCAGCAAAGATCGTTTTGCATATTGTGTCATTTATTAAAAAGGGTGTAAAGACACCCCAGATGTAAAGGCACCCCAGATGTGCGGTCATATACTTTTCCCAATCAGGGAATCCTGTTGCAGAGAACAGATTGCATGGCTACTGAATGTGTAATATAAAAGGGGTAGGGTGATATGTCATACTCATTAAAAATCTGCTACCATGTCAACAAATTTCTCTGAAAATGCCTTGCCCTTTGCTAGCGTTGTAATCAAGATATGTAAATTACATTACTTGCAGCAACTTTAACTGGGTAATTTTCTGCAAATGTCACTGGTCCTTCAAAGGACTACTGGTTATTAATATATTTTATCTATTGTACACTTCAGCTCTGGTTCATCATAGTCTGATCTGGAAAGTTGTTGGAATTGATTGCTGTCGTGAGGACACTACTGGAGAGGGGGAAATTTCAGGAATTCACACAAAAAACTGCTTTATCCCAAAAAGTGGAATAAATTCTTTTTGTACCTGTACAAGTAAATCTTATATTGACAAATGTCTGAATGCCAGTTGTTTTTATACCATTACTTAAAAAAGTTTAAAAAAAAAAAACCAATGCCAATTTACTGTAAATTTTTTTGGAATGTTACATTAGTGACCTAAATAGAATCAATAAGAGGTGCATTAAATAACAATATAAAGACAGTTAAAAGAAATGAAAACATGTATCATGCTGCATTAAAATGCATGCATTCCAAAACCAGGGGAAGTCTTCTTCTTTAAAGTGGACCAGTCACCCAGACACAAAAATCTGTATAATAAAAGTCATTTTCAAATTAAACATGAAATCCAATTTCAAATTTTAATCAAAGCATTCATAGCTGTTTAAAGCTTGTTTAAAAATCTCAGCTGTCAATCAAATATTGTCTGCCCCTCCTCTATGCCTTAGGCATAGAGGCGGGGCAGATAATTACTTTCACTTTCCATTCAGCACTTCCTAGATGCCACTGCTCTCCACACATTCCCCCAGTTCTCTTAACCATTTAATTGTGTAGCCAGGACATGGGGATAGACATCGGGTCCCCCATTCTGGTGCACAAACAAGATTCTGAGATGATGAAAGGCTTGCCTTAATAACAGTGTCCACAAAATGGCTCCTGCCTGCTGGCTATAATTATAAATTCCCAGACTGAAGAAAACAAGATTAAAATCATTTATATAGTGTAATTAATGTTCATTTTGCTTGACCAATGTGATAAAATATAATTTTTAATATTTTTTTGGGGCGACTGGTCCACTTTAAGGGCAAATACATCACCTAGAAGATCCTTTAGTAAGTTAGGAATCATTGTAGGTCTATCATTTATAAAAGTACTGTTAAAATATATATATATTATTTAAAATTCCATGAGTGAGCACTCTAGACCTTCTAAAATATAGATTTTATAGATGGTGGAAACACCATCACATTTTTATCATTTCTGCACCGGAATAGTGCAAGCTGGTGATTCACATGTTAATACGTAATACTCTACACTAATTTTATTATTAATATTTTAAAAAAAACAGAAACACATGTGATATGCTGAGATCTCTGCAGCTTGGCATGGGATGGGGGAGCTGACAGTTTCATAACACATTATGCTGAAGTAGTATTTTGCAGCAATCAAATTCTACTTTCCTTAGTCTTATTGTAGTTGACCAATCAAAAGTCAATTGCTTGTCATGAGTTCCTGCTATGGAGTTTTGTGATTTCATCTCTAGAGTTTTAAGTAATGAAAGGCAAAGCAAAATAAATAAAACTGTGTTTTATTGAGGGCCCAGTGGAATCAGGTGCACTATGCCAGAGTAGTAACCCATAACAACCTGTCCACAGGTAGCTCAGGCAAATAAAAGCAAAATGTTGATTTGTTGCCAACACCTGTGAATTCTTGCCCTGGTCTTTTTATAGTGGCACTAAAATGTAAAAACATAATACATATTTATATCTTAAATAAAGCCATCAATAGTAAAAATACCTGCAATGTGCATAACAGTTGTGTTGTGAAATGTATGTGCTGCAGGTGTGGCTTGGTATCTGAGAATTCTGTTAATTTTCACAAGCATGTAGGTTGGTGGATTAGCAATGCACGCATGTCATTCCGAATATCACTTCCTTAGGATGTACTAATAAGTAACAGCTGAGAGTGCAAAGTCCATTCTAGAGACTACATAGATGTCAACTTACTCCATTTAATCAGAAAAACTGTCTGATCCAGTCATGGCTCTTTTAAAGACAATATTACATTTTATGTGATATGGCAACATGGAATAACGGGGTACATATATGATACCTCAATATGTATTAGTGAGAGGTATCCTTCAGGAATTTCAGATTTAATAATTGAATTCTGGTGCTGGAATTCTTCAATGCTTTAATAAAGATGGGTTTTAGAGCTTAGCAGTGAGGCTGATCTCAACACACAATAGAGCAAAATTATATTAGGCTGCACAAAGCAACAAATACATTCTTATGAACTGATACATGCATTCTTAATAAATCTGCCATTCGTTAAGTCTGTATCCTGACGTTAGGAAAATATTGATAAATGGTGAAAATATCAAACTGCCTAGTTGATATTTATTAAATCTGACCCTAGGTTTTTAAACCACACAGGCTGGATCCTTATGCGCCTTATGAGTTGGTTGATTGATCTGCAAATATGTAAGACATAAACATCATTGTCTGTAGGGGTATTTTCCATTTACTTTTCTTCAGTAAACAGGAAACTATGAAGACATAGCTACCTGTGAACTCAGACCTGCTTCATATATGTGCCTGTTTACGGGAGTGGGGATGTAATGCTTATAAATAGACTGCAGATTGTTTTTTCACTTTACTCTTACTCAGCATCAAAATGCACAGAATGATGTTTAATAAATGGCAGAAGAAGGGCTGCTGTAAGATGACAGTGACTATTTAGTGGGCTGGTGGGGGTGCAGTTTGGGCCTCTGTTTACTGGAAATGCCAAGACCTATTTTGAATTCCAGACATGATATTAAAGGGATCCTGTCATGGGAAAAAAAAAATTCAAAATGCATCAGTTAATAGTGCTGTTCCAGAAGAAAAAATTTAAATCCATTTCTCAAGAGCAAACAGATTTTTTAATATTTCATTTTTAAATCTGACATGGGGCTAGACATATTGTCAATTTCCCAGTTGCCCCAAGTCATGTGACTTGTGCTCCTATAAACTTCAATCACTCTTTACTGCTGTACTGCAAGTTGGAGTGATATCACCCCCTCCCTCCCCTTTCCCCCACCCAGCAGCCTAACAAAAGAACAATGAGAAGGTAACCAGATAACAGCTCCCTAACACAAGATAACAGCTGCCTGGTAGATCTAAGAACAACACTCAAAAGTAAAAACCCATGTCCCACTGCGTACTATTCTGTTACATTGAGAAGGAAAAACAACAATCTGCCAGAAAGCAGTTCCCTCCTAAAGTTCTGGCAAAAGTCACATGACCAGGCAGCTGGGAAATCGACTAAACAGCTAGCCCCATGTTAGATTTCAAAACTGAATATAAAAAAATCTGTTTGTTCTTTTGAGAAATGGATTTCAGTGCAGAAGTCTACTGGAGCAGCACTATTAACTGATGCGTTTAAAAAAAAATAATTTCATGTTTTCCCATGACAGTTTCCCTTTAAGTGCTCTAAATATTCACTGGCTAATAAAGGAGTATCTGACCCTTTCTTCTTGCCTTCCCATTGTTCTGTCATCTACACTTCACATCTGGTAACTTAAGGGCTGTGACACACTAGGCAATTTTGAGCGACCTTTAAAATTGCGCCGCTGCGTGTGAAAAAGCGCAGGCGACTTTATGCCTAGGGAGTGCGCAGCGCTGACTAGCTATTTGGGGAGATTCGTTGCGGCGAGAAGTCGCCCGACAGATCTCCCCCGAATCTCCCCGTCTGGCCTTGCCCTAAAGGTGGTGGCAGACAGCAACAAATCTTCTCTACTTCAGGCGACTAACCCCCTGAAATGCCTTTCCTATTCTTGCTGGCAGGATGGCATCAGACATGCTTTGGATTTCCGAAATCGGCGGAAGTTTTCTCACGTGAAGTAGAGAAGATTTGTCGCCGGGTGCCCAATCTCCCCGTCTGCAACCACCCTTAAGGGTCAGGGCACACAGGCCGATTCAGGGAGATTAGTCGCCCCAGCAACAGATCTCCTCTTCTTCAGTGGACAATCTCCCCGAACTGCCTTTCTCTGCCTGATCTCCTCTTCTTCAGTGGACAATCTCCCCGAACTGCCTTTCTCTGCCTTCCAGCTGGCTTGAATGTAAAATCGCTAGCGGTATTGCACTCGCGGTGCTTCATATCTGAAGTCGGCTGAAGTTGCCTCACGAGGAAACTTCAGGCGAAACGCCGCAAGTGCCGCCCCCCTGGAAACTTATTATTCAACCCTGTGGGAAAGCAGGGGGAGGCAGTTCAGGGAGATTGTTGCCCCAAAGAAGAGGCGATTAGTCGCCAGGGGACTAAATCTCCCCGAATCTGCCTGTGTGCCCCCACTCTAAGGGCTCATCCAGACGCGAAGATTCTGGGAGATTTGTCGCCTGGCGACTAAGCGCCTCTTCTTTGGGGCGACAAATCTCCCTGGATGGCTTGCTCCTATCTCGCACCAGCTAGCGCTAAAGTCGCCTGCGCCTATTCACACGCAGCGACGCGTTTTTCAAAGTCGCTCAAAAAGAGCTACTAGTAGCAGCTACTTGTCACGGCTACAAAATAGACAATAGTGATAATTGGCTTTGCTAAGACATATGTGTTATATCTACCGCTCACCCGCCAATTCACTTATCTTCAATGGTGGTGCTGGTCTTCCGTTGACCTGGCAAGTTCCCTTAGTGAGAGTAAACAAACAAAGTTACAAGAGGCGGCTTATTGGACATCTAGATTCTGTATTACTGCATATTTGTCACACACGCACTACTATATAAGTTACTTCTCTACATATGTGATATGGACGTTGGATAACTTTGCACAGTAAAAATTTGTAAAAGTGTGTGCTGTGTTTACTAGGGCTTATTAGGTAATATGACATTTTGATCAGATCAAAACCCAGTTAGTATGCCAAATATGAACTAATAGGGGACATTAGTAAGGGAGCAAATCTAGTTTGTATCCAGTGAGCCTGCACAGATGTGACTAGTGTTCATGAGTGTGAAGTTTGTGCGTGTGTGAGAGAGAAAGCTTTCAGCTCCTGTAGTGCTCGGACCAACTGCAGCTGCTGCCTGGTTGCAAACTCCTCCCAGCACAAGAATGTTAGAAATTGCAGCAGTTCCCACCTAACCGCTCACTCAGAGCTAAGCTGCGACTGGAAGCCCTTGTCTGCAAATGTAAGTACTACACACCGCTGTCTCATTTGCCAGGCGGGTTGTGAGTATTGAATTATTTCTCTGAATAACAAGCAGCATCCTACACATGGCCAGCCAGCGGCCCTACACCAGATGCAGCGCAATAGTTTTGTCTAATCCTTTTATTACTTATTGGCGGGCCGCAGGTCCAGGCAATTGTCAATGCATCTATATATCCGAGCCTTGGCGAGTAACTAGTTATCCGGGGCTGCTGAAAAGTAAGCGGCTACTTCCCACAATGTGTGCGCGCTACTCGCGCATGACTTGCTGCTGCTGCTGGAAATGTGTGTGACACCTAGTGGAGACTGACGCCGGCATCCCACAGCCCGGGGAGTGAGGTAAACTCCTGCTATACAGCAGCTCTCTGGGGCTTCTCTGTCTGTCAGGCGTGTGATTATGTATTTATTCAGTCAGCATTTGTTTCCCGCCCATCCATACTAGTGGTGAGGATCACTGGAGATCATGTGGCACTTTTGTGCTCAGTAGACTTTCTTACAAACAAGATAGTATTATTAGTGTTTGGGGCCAGTTGTGATCCAAAGTAGTGAGTGAAAGGTTTCCTCATAGGACTGGCCCTTGTGTGTCCTGGAGACAGCTGCTGCTACAGGACTATTGGGGCGGGGTTGCTAGGTCTAATTTTCAAAACCAGCCAAAGTCCGCTAGACAAATAGCCCCCAAAATAGCACAATATGTGCAGTGAAAAAAAGTCTAAAAAATAATATATGTGAAAATATGCCTTTTTCAAATTTCATAAATTTTTCCATGAATAAAAATGGGACAATTTCACCGTCGCCTGGAGCATAACTACAGAGGGGGGCCAAGCAGGTAAACAAATCTTGGTAAAACCGGTCAACCTCTAGACATTTTGGTGGCCAGCAGGTTCTTGCCCTGAAATTGAAGAAGTCTACACAAGTCAGTCCCATTGCATGCTGGGTATTGTAGTCTTAGATTCAACTTTGCGGTTGTCAAATTGTTTAACAAAAACTATATTACCCAACATGCATTGGGAGATGCAGGTTTGGCTCATTAGGGCAAGAAACACACACACCAGTGATCCCCAACCAGTAGCTCGCGAGCAACATGTTGCTCTCCAACTCCTTGGATGTTGCTCCCAGTAGCCTCAAAGCAGGTGCTTATTTTTGAATTACTGGCTTAGAGGTTGCATAAAAAACAGATGTCCTGCCAAACATTCTCTCCTGTAGGCTGCCAGTCCATATAGGGGCTACCAAAAAGCCAATCAGAGCTCTTATTTGACATCCACATGGACTTTTTCATGCTTGTGTTGCTCTACAACTCTTTTTTAAATTTAAATGTGGCTCATGAGCAAAAAAGGTTGGGGACCCCCTACACACACACACACACGTTTCTACTTTCAAAACCAACCTGGACTTTAATTTAGTAGCCCAATTCAGCTGGAAAACCACCAACCGGGGGGGGGGGGGGGGGGGGGTGTGTGTGACTCTTGTATGTATAGTACAGCAGTTTGAAACACATACACCTAGCCGAAGCAAAACAAGTACCTATAGAAAGACTACTGAATCCCTCGTAAAAGAATCTCTGGATTGCAAAATATGTTGCCCCTTTTTAAATTAGCTATAATAAAAAAAATTCTACCTGGTTACCTTTTTATTCAGATTTTTTTTTAATTGCCTGTTATCTGTATGACTGCTTACCTGCCAGGGATCATGCTATGCCCTGAGTGTTAACTGGCCAGATCAGAGAAGCCGAAGGGTTAAATATAGCAATATGCATTTTTCTTCTAAATAAATGTACTTTACTGCAGCTTTTTCTAGGGAAAAGCTGAAGTGGATGGAAGATCTGAAGAATACAGCATCCGTAAAGACAGGGCATCCCTGCAAGCTCCTTGCATTTTATAGCAGAGGCTATTTAGTCTCATTTCTAGTGTCAATCGCTTTAAAATTGTGTTAAACCTTAGACCAATGGCTGAGTTTCTGGCACTGGGGCAGCTGCAGGCTGGGCAAATCACTGTCTGTTGCCCACTCTGAGAATTGCCAGTAAGCATTCATGCACTTGTTTGACAACTGTCATCTGAGAACACACACTGTTGTAGCACTTAAAGGCCTCTGTGCAGGTGTGTGAGATAAAACCCTTTCTAAAATAGGTTTGTGTGCTCTTGTTATAACTTGTACTTGTTGTACAATAGACACTAGAGATCTTCACTCCTCCCATTCATTGCTTTGTGATGCCCCTACATTGCTCAGCACTGCACATTTGCGCTCTATAAATTCTGTTGAAATAAGGCCCTTGTATTATAAAAACCCCCACATAAAATGTAGTTTTCCTATTTGTTTTGCACGTATTGCATGTTTTTAATGATTAGGGTGTATGTTGTTTATCAGGGAAGCCTGATATGCTTTGCCCTAGATATTAATAAAGAGCAAAGATAGATTTTTTTTTTATTGTCAATATGTTGCTAACTTCATCTTCTTATTAGCGTCTTGTCAGCCAGTCAAACTATTGCTTGGATGTTTGTATAAGTGACCCTAGCAACCAGAATAAGTTTTCATTTTAGAATAAAAAGTTGCAGTCTGTTTATGGATGCTTATTTGGTTAAGCCGAGGTTAAAGGGTTTGTTAACCTTCCAACACTTTTTTTTCAGTTTATTTGGTTTCAGTTTGTTTACCAGAAATAAAGACTTTTTTTTTTTTTCCAATTACTTTCTATTTTTACTGTTTTTCTTCCCCCTGGGAAGGGGGTCCGTTCTAAATGAATACATTTAGTTGATGCATTGTTATCTTTGTCCCTGCTGAGCAGAATTCTCAAGTTTCATTCATTAATTAATTAGTCAGCTATTAAAGTTGATACAATAGTTGCTAATATTCCACAGATGCCGTGGAGAAATGTATCCACTAATGTAGCAAACTGTAACCGTTCAGAATCTGCACCTGGACCTTCGATACTGGATAATGGTAAAGAAATAACAGATGGGAAGCAGTTGAAAAATATATATTTCTAGTGAACAATCTGAAAACAACTGAACTAAAAAAACAAAACTTGTCGGAGGGCCTGACCACCAATTTTTTAAAAACCATTTTTTTTTTTTAATGGGGGGGCCTGGCGCCAAATTTTTTTTAACTTATAAGGGAGCCTTGGGGGGGTTACGTTTTTAGCGCTGATGTCTGTGTGTTTTTAAACTTTCATGTGGAGTGGGCAGGGATTAGGGGCGGGGCTTGGGTGCTAGGGTGGGCGGGGCCCAGGGGGCCCCGAAAATTTCGTTGTACGGGGCCCCGTGATTTCTAATGGCGGCCCTGCCATCCAGCAACATTACCAGAGTGATACCAATCAAACGTATACATCATATAGATAACTGGCGAACACATATTCTTGTGCAAGAAAATTCACAAATTTATATTTTATTATTATTAACATGTATTTCTATAGCGCCAACTTGTTGTGTAGCGCTGATCCACAGGTTATTAAACTCGCTAAAACATATTCTACGTTAAATTTGTCTGTATTTTAGTAAACGGACCCCTATGCTTGAGGTTAACAACAACTGCCTTTACTAAGGGGCAACAGCTTTTTTTATTGCTACTGTAAAATGTATGCACCAAACCCCTATTTTATTTTGTTGTTTTGGCAGCCAAAGCTTTTCTGAATACATCTCTCAGCCACCCCCCCCCCCCCCCCCCCCCCCCATAAGTAGCAAATTCCTCTGTCAATATTGGTAATGCAGCAATGATGTGTGTACAATAACCTGTCTGCAGCTTCTCCACTTTCTTCCTTTACAATGTTACAGGCATAAACAAAACATCCTTTTCTTTTTAAACAATACACTGAAAGGAAATGCTGTGTGAGAATCTCCATCTTTAATGTACTTGGGTGTAAAGTAGAGAAGGAGACAAATCCCTTGATTACCTTCTATATTCAAGTAAAGTAGGATTGCTGTTGTATATTCTTTATTGCTGCAGACCACAGGGCTAATATATGTCAGGAGGCTATACCTGTAACGACCCACCTGTGGTTTCCAGTAGTCACCTGTGTGTAAAGATGTCTGTGTTGTCTTGCAACATTGGCTTCTCTGTGCTGTAGACCGCATGTTTGCAATAATGTACTATGGGAACTATCTGCCAGTGGGTCACCATGTTCTGTTTGTCACCTAGTGATGGCAGTTAGCAGCACTCCTGTCATGATTGTCACAAATATGTTCCAGTTTAGTCCTTGTCCTTTTGATATCCACTGCTCAGTGATCTAAAACAGGAGAGCTGTACCATATTTATGGGTATTTTTATTACTGTAATGCAGAGTTTATTTTAATATAGCATCTGACCAGAAGCTGCAAAGTTATGTTTTTCCTGCGGTTTTGAAAATTACGCTGCTAGGTTTAAAGGGATCCTGTCATGGGAAAAACATTTTTTCAAAATGCATGAGTTAATAGTACTGTTCCAGAAAAATTCTGCATTGAAATCCATTTCTCAAAAGAACAAACAGATTTTTTTATATTTCATTTTGAAATCTGATATGGGGCTAGACATATTGTCAATTTCCCAGCTGCCCCAAGTCATGTGACTTGTGCTCTGATAAACTTCAATCACACTCTACTGCTGTACTGCAAGTTGGAGTGATATCACCCCTCCCTTTCCCCCACCCAGCAGCCTAACAACAGAACAATGGGAAGGTAACCAGATAGCAGCTCCCTAATACAAGATAACAGCTGCCTGGTAGATCTAAGAACAGCACTCAATAGTAAAACCCATGTCCCACTGCGTACTATTCAGTTACATTGAGAAGGAAAAGCAACAGCCTGCCAGAAAGCAGTTCCCTCCTAAAGTTCTGGCACAAGTCACATGACCAAGGCAGCTGGGAAATCGACTAAACAGCTAGCCCCATGTCAGATTTCAAAACTGAATATAAAAAAAATCTGTTTGCTCTTTTGAGAAATGGATTTCAGTGCAGAAGTCTACTGGGGCAGCACTATTAACTGATGCATTTAAAAAACAAAACATGTTTTCCCATGACAGTTTCCCTTTAAGGTACTAAGCTGCTCCACAGTTCGCCTTTATGTAGATTAAAAAAAGTATTTACACAGCCTTGTTAGCTTAAAATGCAGATATACTTGTGTGTTTATTATTTGGGATGCACCGAATCCACTATTTTTAGATTCGGCTGAACACCCGGATCCTTTGAATACCGAGCCAAATCCTAATTTACATATGCAAATTAGGGGTGGGAAAGGGAAACCATTTTTTACTTCCTTGTTTTTTGACATAAAATTATGCAATTTCCCTCCCCACCCTTAATTTGCATATGCAAATTAGGATTCGGCATGGCCAGGCAGAAAGGTTCAGCCGAATCCTGCTTAAAAAAAGACTGAATCCTGGATTTGGTGCATCACTATTTATTAAATAGGGACTACGGAAAAAGAAATTTACAAACTGGGAAATGAAATGCTCTTAATCTAAACCCTACTCCTGTTGCTGTGTGTCTGATTTGATGTTTTCCTACTGAAACCTTTTTTCAAAGCTATCCCATCCTTTCTAAAGTCAAGATATAAGTTTTCTATATATATGTATTGTATATAGATGTACAGATGAAATCACAGTAGCACCAGCAGTTGCATTTTGGGGTACATAGAGGCCAGCTGGTTCAGTAGTTTGCTCCAATACACAATATGGTACCAGATGGATGTTGTGTTACTGTGGCCTTATTCACAGCTGCAGTAGGTTCTGGAGTTTTAGGGATGGAAGCTGCACACTCCCTTGGTTGCCTTATGTTTTATACATCAGTAAATGAATAGGCTGTCTCCCGCATCCCAGAAACCAATGTTTGGTAACCAAGGCAAAATGCTGTGCAGCATCAGACTTAGAATAACAATGCAAATGGTTCCTTAGTATTCCAGGCACTGCTACATTTGCTGCACATTGACTGCATAATAATAATAAAAAAAAAAACCTCCATATTCGCCAAGCTTGTAAGTAAAGAACTTAATGTAGTCTTTCAAAATTCCAAAAAAAAAAAAAAA
>CM044435.1:52851869-52862287 GCA_024363595.1 Xenopus borealis | reverse complement strand
CTAACAGACTGAGATGGGACTGTTAGGTTGGCAAAGTCAGAGTGTCAGGCTTAGAAGTTTATATACAGTTATATACAAAAACAAACCTTTCAGCAAACCATGATCAATATGACCTATAGGTAACAATTAATGTACATTCATATGTTAAAATAAATTTTTTAGTGTCAGTATCACTTTAAGGTCTCAGTTGAAGGAGGGTCCCTTCAGGGATTCCTAAATGGTGCCCTCATTGCAGCTTCTCAGGTGGCAGAACAAAACTTACTAAACCTATGTTACTTTGAAATTGACTTAACACAAGTACGGTATCTCAACTGTCTCGGGTCTGTGGAACACTGTTCTTATGGCAGAGACACATGCTGCAAATTGGGAGATGTTCCGAAGTCACCAGAAGATTCCTCCTGATGCAACTTGGGGTATTTCGGAAAACCAACTGATCAGAGTGCCATCCCGCCATCGATTTTCATTCTAGCAGGTAAGAAGGCAGGGGAGGCAGTTTGGGGAGATTAGTCGCCCTGAGAAAGAGGAGATTTGTCTCGGATAATATCCCCAAATGGAAGTGTGTCTGCCCTTAGAGTAAAAAGGCCAGGATAAGCACACTGGAGCCATAGGTGTGTGTGGGGGGGAGGGGGGGGGATTACAAACCCAGGTGTCTGGAATCTCCTTCCAGACCAAAAACCAGGAAATGGGCTGTTTAAACAATTAAAATAAAGCTATAGCATAGCTCAGTCTAGCCCTGCAGGGGTACATGCTGTTTGCAGTGCTGTTGAATCATTTTTCCAGGATAGGAAAAGTAGTGTTTATTTTTTGTTAAATTAAGCCAATTTGTCTTCTTTGCATGAATGGAAACTCTGAAATACGGATTGTGTTTATTCCCATTCTCTAGTGGTTTGTATGTAAGAGAATCACAGATAATTTCCTTTCAACAAACCTGCCTGGAGAACTGAAAAATTTTCGATTGATATTGCAATCTACCTTGGCTACACCTGGTTCTGCACAGATTCACTTTAATAAAGGGTGTCAATCTTAGGGGAAGCTCTGTCATTGTATTGTATACCTATCCTCCTTAAAAAGGGTGATATGATATACAGTACTAAGGTCATGCTGGCATGTGGCAGGAGGCCATAGGACATGAAAGATGCGCTTTGCTAATTCAGAAGATCTTTCCGCTTTTATTTTCCAACATACCAACCTAACCAGCAACAGTAAGTTTACAGCAGATTATATGGAGGCACAGCAAGCAATGGTGAGGAGGAATAATGCTGTTCTCTTAAAGGAGAAGGAAAGGTTAAAACTAATCAAGCCTTATCAGAAAGGTCTTCCTAAATATACCAGTGAACCCTCAAAGTTATGCTGAATTTAATTCTCTGTCAAAAGAAACCCTGCATTTCTTTCCTTCTATTGTGTACACATGGGCATCTGTATCAGAGTTTCTGGCTTAAATCTCATTGCCCCGGCCATGAGCATGCTCTGTTTGCTCCTCTCCCCCTCCCTGCTGTAATCTGCGCCCAGAGGAGAGCAGGGAGAGACTTGGGCAGGAATTGATGTCACACCAAGCTAATACGGCAGTTGCTTTTCTAAACAAACCGAGAACTTCTAGAGCTTTTTACTAGGGTATGGTAAAACATTCTACAGAATAAATATATCATTCTAGCTTGTACTATTGCAGCTAATCTATTGGCAATAAAATGCCTCTGTAGCTTTCCTTCTCCTTTAACAGAAAACTACCTCCAGCTAATTGATTTCATAACGGACATATTGAAGAATCTTGCCAAACTGGCATATACGTACATACCATTAAATATTATCCTTCAAGATTTTTTACCTAGATCCAAAATTTTGTGATGTTTGTGACTTTGCTGTATCATTTAGAAGTTGCTGGCAAGGTACTTAAGCCCCTGAAGAAGTCGGTGAAACGCGTTGGGTGACATAGGTGGACGGTGGGGTGCCTAGCTCCCACTTTGTCCCCACGTAGTCAGGCAGGTTACGGCTGATGGGGAGTTGATCGGAAGGGTGGGAGCGGGTAGAACTATGGGCATTAAGCCCGATACTTTGGACTAATTTACCACTGGGCTCCATTCGTTCCACTGTCTGCGATTTTTAATTATGTTTGTTTTAGGGACATTGGTCCCGCACTGCGTTTATATTTGAATGGCAGTGTTGTCAGTAGTGAGTGCGGTCTGTTTTTAGCTATAACTGATTAAAGGTTACGTTTTAACTTTAATGTGTTACTTTGTGCTTTAACCCACTGAACTGGTTTGCTGGTGAGCAGGATTAGGATACATGAAATGGCAGTTTCCTTTCCTGGTTACATTTGTTGCTAATTGCTGGCAAGGTACTTGAGCTCTCTAACCGTTGTGATGTTGTTGGCTCCTTTTTGGGTAGTATTAGGACAGTTCTTCAAATATTGAGACAGCCTCTATCTCCCCAGGGTGGGTTAGACCAGTGGAAAGGGCCAAATCAGTTTGGGAGAAATTTGAGGTTGATTACTTATTTACTGTGTTGAGTATCCCTGGAACCATAGCAGGGCAATGGTCCATGTTTTTACATACCTGTAAAGGTGGCCATACACGTAGAGATCCACTCGTTTGGCGATGTTGCGAGGTGGCGATATCGGGCTGATCCAATCGTGGGCCCTAGGGCCCAACGTTCGGATCAGTACGGGCGGCCGCGATCCGACGGGGTTTTTAATCCTGCCTGATCGACATCTGGCCGACTTTCGGCCAGATATCGATCGGGAAAGCCCATCGGAGGGCCCCTCACACGGCCCGATAAGCTGCCGACAGTCTGTGGGCAGCTTTTATCTGCCCGTGTATGGCCACCTTAACATTGTTAGTAACAAAGAGGGGTCCCAAACCCAAAATGACTGCAGATCTGAAGGATAAATGAGAAGGCCCTTCATCAAAAAAAGATTCAGGCGTTGGGAACGCTTTCTTCTTTAGGCTTCAGTCGTTCATCCACCTCATTTTTCTGATTCTGTCCTAACATGCATCTGATCCAGCTGAATCACTTTTGTCATAGTTTAGCTAATGGAAACTTCATTGTATTTGAGTTAAATCCTGAGTAGCAGATGTTTCTCTAGAGCTGTGACTTTTTGGCAGTGTCCTATATCAGTGCATTTGTAACTAAGTCCCATACAGAGGCAGTTGCTGAGAGGCCTGTTAGAAAGGGCTGTATCTAGCAGTCTCAGAACAATGCTTACTGCTTTTGCTTCTTGAACTTGTTCCTTTATTTTGGGGTTTATTGTCATTTAGACCATTTTAGTAGCTCTCCTCTGTGCAGTTCCACCTGTAGATTTGTCTCACCAGCAGTCTGTAAATTGGCCTGGAACCTTCATAAAGGCTTTGAGCAAGTCAGACATTCTGTTTTGTTTCATGGCTCTTTACTGAAATAAACAATGAAAGATAGAGGCTGTTGCAGCAAATCAGTTTCCCTCTGATCTATGTCAGCTGCTGTTTGGTAGTACAGCCAAATACAGAGTTAAAAGAAAAGGAATGTTAATCTTTGAGCTCTGCTGTGACAGCCAAACGTTTTAGAAAAACGAGAAGACGTCACCACAAATTGTAATGTATAATTTACTTACCACTTTTCCATAAGCCTGGCAGCAACTCTGAAGGCCTACAATGTGCTGAATGTACAGACCTTGAAGCAAGTATCATTTAATGACTCACTGATATCCAGTGTCTGTCTGGGATCTACACACTGAGGCACTTCAGCTGTCTCCAGTCTGCAGCTCCCTGCTTTTCCCAGTAGCCAGAGCACATTCCGGCTATGTATTCATTCTAAATGTATAAGGGGCACAAATCCTCTGGGGAAATGAAATATGTGCAAAGTGCACTTCTAACACTGCCAATTTATTGGTATAATGCTGGTTTTTAGATTTGTCCCATTTTGTACAGCGTTTTTGGCAGCTTCCGCACAACAGCCGTCCTTCAGGGCATCTGTTCCGGATACCTGGGTGGGGTAATGCAATGTGCAGGCAGCTTCTCCAATGGAAAGTCATTTTGTGGCAGGGTCAATTAAATCTCTGTGCTGAGGCCTGACCTGCCATTACAGCAAGTAATTTCCCCTGTAGTTGGAAAAAAAAAAAAAACTTTGTAGCATTAACAACAAATGATGTTAAAAAAAAAAATAAAAAAAATACAATAAAATAAAACCTTCTCTTTTAAAGACCATTTGATTGCCTGACACATTTACCCAAGGGGGTAAGAGGGGGCCTGACTCTTGACTTCTCCAGCTAGTTCCAAGACATTGTTTGTAAATTGAATTTCCAATGACACAAAAAGGACTTCTTTGTTGGTCTTCTAATAATCTGGCAGGAAGCCCTAAAAAGAAATTAACACCTATTCTTTGGTTAGATTTAGCAAGTAATCTCCTCTAATAACGTGAATGCCAGAATTTGATTTCATACAAATAAAAGCATGTGTGGGAATGTGCAAATAGTAAAGCTGTAGTGTGAGACCATAGTAAAAAGTGGGTAAATCAGAGCGCATAATGTTTAATTGGAACATCTTTTGGACATTTAAAAAAAAAAAATTTACCTTTTGAACAGTCAGGCCAGTGCGTTTGTAGCGAGCAGTTCTTTACTGGCTATCATACTGCAAAAAGTACATCAAAATATAAATGCGGGTCTGAATAAGAAAAACAGGAGTGTCCAGTTTTGGGTGTCTGCTCATCCATATTTTCCTTTTGTTCTTATGAATGTGATTTGGTTTTTTGTGCTTCTCATAATTTGACTGGGTTTTATTGGCTATGTCTTGCCAAAGATGGCTTTCTCTGAACATGTTTAAACATTAAAACTTTATAGCAAAAAAATCCTTTTCTATATCACTCCATATCCTTCAACTCCTCCACCTTTAATCTGCAAACAATAGGATGCCAGCTAAAGATCTTGCACAGTGTGTCTAGTAATAAAAACAAGTCTGGTGAGTGTCCTAAAACATAACTGACAGCTCAGAACATGTTCAATATGAATACGTTACACTCCTATAAAAAATATACGCCTTATATCTTATATCGTGCGAAAATTAGTTTTGTATGGTTTCGGTACGTCTATGGTCACCTTTAGATTAAACATGCAGATTAAAGTCTGGTGGCTCTATTTGTGTCCCGTAGTTTCCCAACAGTACCCAGGGAAATATTCAGTTGGCTCTGGAAAACTGTTATTTTTTTCTGGACAGATAAAGATTCATAGTTCTTATATAAACATCAGAACATTTAAAAGGATAAACATTAGTGCATTTGAAAGTTATTGGATTTAAAATTGGTGATGCTGTCAGACATCATTTTCTCTTTAGTCATTTCTTAAAGCAGTCCTGGCCTTCACAAAGGAATGAATTGGAGTGCTTTTTTCCCCCCCATACACTTGATGTTTTGTTAGACTGTCACACATTTCCACGGGGCTTTAAACAATGCAGAATTTCTCTTGGGTATTTATAGCAGGGCTCTGTGTAATGCTTGAAAGGCAGCAAAGTGATCACTCATATTTATTTTATTAATTTCCTTCCCAAACATCTTACTTCTGTACAACTCTAAAGACCGTAAGCAGATCTTCAGGAAGAAGGGGGATTGAGGAAGTGGTTAGAGGATGTGAAGGCATAAAGAAATACAGTTTGACTTCTCTAAATAGTCTAATATATAATAGGTGTTGGTTATGAAGTTGTCTGTAATCCAGGATTTGATTCAGGAACTCTGCATGGTTTTGTAGGACTTTGACCTGGCCAAAGCCTGAGAGGCTGTCAGAAAAGCACCTGAACCATTGATGTCATGTAACCTTAAAGGGGACTTCTCCTGAAAATTTTATATAAGCTTCGTCATAATGAAATAAGAAACTTTGTAAATACATTAAATTAAATATTCTGCATTGTCTGAAATAATCAAGTTTATGTTCACTATTCCTCTCTCAGCATCGGTTTCTCTTTATTCTGTCCTTATGCAGCAGTTGGGCGTCCGTTATTCGTTGACTGTTAGATCCTAAATATCTTATAGGGGGGCTCCTTTCCTAGCAGATGAATTTGAGTTCACTCAAATAACTAATTCCAATACAAACAAAATCTAACAAAGTAACTGACTTTTGCACAAATTCTGCATGTAGAGAGACATGATATTTGGTGATTTTAATAGTGATCTCTAATACATCATCTAAGCAAAAGGAGCCCCCTTACAAGATATGTTGGATCGAACAGTCAACCAGGGTCGGACTGGGCCGGCGGGACACTGGAAAAAAGACATATGGGCCCCAGCCCAGACCTGCTCCATTGTCTGCCCCACAATAACTTTGCCCCATCAGTGTTCGCACGGCATGCACACCAAGTGTCTTTTATGAATACGTGCATGCCAACAGTTTTAAGGGTAGGAGGGGGCCCCCGGGACTGCCAGGAGGGCCCTTGTTTTGCAGCCCGGTGGGCCCCCAAGAATCCAACCCTGCACCCGACTCCTGCGTGAAGACAAAATGAAGAGAAACAGATGCCAATAGAGTGATAATGAAAATGTACTTGATTATTTCAGAAACTGTGCAGAATATTAAATTGATATTTCAATATGATGAAGTTTACAGTAAGTTTTCATTTTCGCAATCATTCCCCTTTAAAGAATTTGACATTTGAATGGAAACACCAATAGTATATACAGTATGTGGATGGCAATAATTGTTGTTAGGAGAACTGTAGCTAGTTCCTATTTAATGAGCACCCATGGCCAAAAAACTGTCATTAGCGAAAATGAACATTTGGCAGTAACATTAAGTTATGGCCAAGAGGGTGGCGGGTAGGAATTAAATATGGCAAGAATAGATAAACTACATGCAATTTCATTCATATGATATGGGTGCTTGAGTCGAGAGATGTGGGGCTGGTAGCCGATTTGTATTTACAGTAGCTTGGCAAACAGTTATCACAGTGTAGATGATGGAGCTGTACTTGTGTCTCAGAAGCTCTAGGGGGCACTGGGTCAGTGATTAGTGAGGTATAAGCTTTCCCATGGTGACGTCTTGTGTTCTAAATCTATTAATCTTTATACACATTTCTATGTTCTATGATGAATCAAAAGTAACTCAAAGCAACTGGACTTGCTGAGATATTTTAATGAAGATGTTTCACTGCTCATCCGAGCAGCTTCTTGTAGGTGTAGGGGAGTTCTCGGCGCATATACATATCTATATCTCTATATCTATATCATGACCTGGATGAATGAGGATCTTCATAGTTCTATGATGAAGTCTTCTATGTAGTTTGGTATTTGCTTTAAGGCCTTGAGCTAGTTGCTCTCCACTATACACCCATGTTGAAATCCTTCATGAGATAAGGCAGCTGGCAGCCAGTCTGAACTACAGCTCTGTAGGTTCACAGGCTATACTGTAAAATTGTAAATCATATTCAAGCATGGGAATTTTTTTTTTTTTTAGCATCCAGAGATTGTGTGGAATTTCCTTTTCTGAGTGTTGAAAATCCCTGGAAGAGAAACATTCAAAATGGCAGCCGTTCCCTGATACAGGCTTGTACAGCAAACTGCCAAGCGAAGTGTAACTGATGTCTGCTAATAAGCACTGTGTTCATTCTGTTCATAAAATAACTCGCTATAGAATTTGCTTTCAGATTTTCATCATGGTTTTTCAAATCCACTAGTAGGAATTATGCTGTGAACATTTTTTTTCTTTCAAACCACAAAAATGTTATGGACCGAAAACTAATTGTTATTGTCACAGTTTATATCACATGGCTGATGTGGAAACTGATTTTCACTGTTTTTTTTTTTTTTTTTCCCTTAACCAGCTACAAAATGCCCAACTGGGGAGGCGGAAACAAATGTGGAGCCTGTGGCAGCAATGTGTATCATGCTGAAGAAGTACAGTGTGATGGGAAGAGTTACCACAAATGCTGCTTCCTTTGCAGTAAGTTGCTTTGCGGGGTGTCTTCACCATAATAATGCTCATAAGACCAATGACCCTGTTGCAGTTAGGTTTTGCAAATCCCTTTTTATATGGGGATCAATATACTCTACATGCTGAGTGACTGAACAGTAATCCATTTTAAGGCATGTCCTTGGCATATATTTGGGAAAAACCTTCTGACTTCATAAATATCATGGAGTATATTCATTATGAGGGATTTTTAACTGGCCACGTGCACATTTTCCCTAGTTCAGTAAGCCACAGCAGCCAATTTGCTTACATTATTCCAGATCAGTTAACCCAGCGGTGTCCAACCTTTAGTCTTCGCTGGGACACATTGGAAAAAGAAAAACTGTCTGGGGCCACACATGAAATAAACAAACACTTTTGAAAAAGTAAAGAAAATACACAACAAATAACTACAATACCAATTGGATAACCAGCTGGAGCTATTCACTGGAAATGGATATTAAATAGACTTATTATTATATTATTATTACTAACTGGGCTATGAGCAAAGGTCCCCCTCCTCCTATATTCTTTGCAACATGATGTTTCCTCGGGAACCAAGCATTTCTAGCTGGGCCGCATTCATATCCATCCTGGGCCGCAGGTTGGAAACCCCTAAGTTAACCCATGCGTATACATTGGTATGTGTTACTTGAATGGGGCAAATTGCACAGTGATACTCCATACAACAATGGTTTAATCTTAAATACTAATGTATTAATCAAACTAATATGCAGTAATGTGGAGGTCCCCAATCTTTCATACCTTTGAGCATCAGTCAAATGTAAAGGGATTTGAGGAGCAATGCAAGCATGAAAAAAAATCACATGTATGTGGTATTAGAGCAGCAATTTGATGCAGTATTTCCATGTGAGATATAGGCTGTTTTCATCTTGGAATCTGAACTGCAGACTCTAAGGGGGGAATTGGCAGCTCTGAAGGGAGAAGCAAATGTGGGAGAGGAAAGGAGGCTCACAGAGCAACCACTGGCAGGGGCTAGTAGAATGGGGGGTGAATAAGTTGCAGTGGAGGCTAATGAGGAAGGCAATTTGTGGAAGTCAAGAGGGGAAGTAGGGTGCAGAAGTATAGGGGAGATGGTCCAAAGCAACAGATTTGCCATTTTGGTTGAAGATGCTGGGGAGGACAGCTCTGAAATGTATGGAGCAGGCTGACTGTAAGAGCACCCTGGGAAGCAGTATCTCTTAATACGAGTGGTGGGGGGAATGCAAGGAAGGAAAGGCAGGTTTTAGTAATAGGTGATTTAATTAATAGAAAGGTGGATATTGTTATCTGCCTTTAGGCAGAACCTCTGCTGCTTGCCTGGCTTTACTAAAAATTAATGTGAACAAAGCACCAGGGCCAGATGGAATACACCCTCGGGTTCAGTTTTAGACCAGCCTTTATTTCTGATTTTCTCCGACTCCCTTTCATCTTGTATGTTAGCTATGGATTGGAGGAAAGTTGATATAATTCCTACATTTAAAAAGGGATTAAGATCTCAGCCTGGCAATTGTAGGCCAATAGGCTTGCAATCTGTGGTGGCCAAATTATCTGAAAGCTTGTTAAGCTTCACATTTTGTCCTAGGGAATGGCATTGAGCAGCAATCAGCATAGCTTTATTAAGGAAAGTTAATGTCAGACAAATTTTTATGATGAGGTAAGTAAGATGCGGGGGGGGGGGGGGGGTTGGGCCGGTGGATGTGATCTATTTGGATTTTACCAAAGCGTTTGAAATGGTGCCCACAAATTACTGCTTTCTGAATTAAGGTCTGTTGGGTTTAAAGTCATTTGCACATGGATAGAAAACTGGCTACAGGATCGGGTACAGAGGGTGGTTGTTAATGGTACATTTTCTGCTTGGGGTAAAGTTTTAGTGGGGGTCTCTAAGGGCTCGGTATTGGGTCCACTTTTATTTAACTTGTTCATTAATGACTTGGAGGAGGCTATTGTAAGTAATGTATCAGTTTTTGCAGATGACACAACTATCCAGCCCAATTAATTCCATCCAGGATGTGGCATCCTTGCAACAGAATTGTGACAAACTGGCAATCTGGGCAACTAAGTGGCAAATGAGATTCAATGTTGATAAATGTAAAGTCATGTAAAAATATTCAAGCCACTTATACCCTTAATGGGACTGCACTAGGCAAATCCATTATGGAAAAGGACCTTGGAGTCCTTGTAGATGATAAACTTGGCCATAGCAAGCAATGCCAGTCAGCAGCTTGAAGTGCAAACAAGATCTTGTGCTGTATTAAAAGGGGCATTGATTCACAGGAGGAGGGGGTTTATTCTTCCTGTACAGAGCCCTGGTAAGGCGGAAACATTAGAAACTTTAATACAGGGTTGGATGGTTATAATAGCTAGCTCGTAGTACAAGTTGATCAAAGGACTGGTCCAATTGCCATCTTGGAATTGGGAAGGAATTTTTCCCCACTCTGGGGGAAATTGGAGAGGATTCAAAAGGGATGTACAGTGGTGTGAAAAACTATTTGCCCCCTTCCTGATTTCTTATTCTTTTGCA
>CM044435.1:52837317-52849403 GCA_024363595.1 Xenopus borealis | reverse complement strand
AACATGCAAAAGAATAAGAAATCAGGAAGGGGGTAAATAGTTTTTCACACCACTGTATTTGGTAGCCCCATGTGAACGGACAGCCTACAGGAGGTTCTGTTTTGAAGTACATCTTTTTTTATGCAACCAAAACTTGCCTTAAAGCCAGGAATTGAAACACCTAAACACCTACTTTGAGGCCACTAGAAGCAACATGTTGCTCAAGAGCCACTGGTTGGGAGTCCCTGCATTAATGAGTGAATCTATTCTTGTTGCTGTGAAACACTCTGTGTATGTTATTCGCCCGTCAGCCTGTGGCACAGTGAAGAGTTAAAATTGCATGACCTCTGTTTGGCTTATGTAGCACAAATATATTTGTGTAGTTTCTGCCTTAGGGATTTTAAGAAATATCACGATTGAATGGCCAAATATATTTGTGCATCCTGAATCAGAACACTCATTTTCCATTTATTAAATGCCACTCTAACAATATGCTTCACAGAAAGCTAGAGATGGCTTTGTTTGCAGTAACTGCACTTTCATTCTACAGATTGTCAAAAAGTGTTGTAGAAAAAATTATTCTCTGTATAACACTTGCTTATTTACCCTAGTGGTATGCCGAAAAAACCTGGACAGCACAACTGTAGCCATACACGATGATGAGATTTATTGTCGATCATGTTATGGGAAAAAGTATGGCCCAAAAGGGTATGGATATGGCCAAGGAGCTGGCACTCTGAATATGGACAGAGGGGAAAGACTTGGTATAAAGCCAGAGGAGTAAGTAGTTAATATGTTTTTTGTTTTTTTTAATACTCACAGGAAGGGCTTATGGTTGGCTTTCCAAATCTGAAACACTTAACCACTATTCATAGCTAAAATCTTGCACCCCTAGTTTTTTTTTTTTTCTTTCTTTTACCTCGTTTGTTTGTTATAGAATAATTATGGAAATCCATTTAAATTGTACATTTTTCCTTCAGGCGTTATTTCTAAACATTGCACCAGTGCAATTCCCATAGTAGCCAATCAGAAATTTGCCTTCTTTAGTTTAAAGCTGCCTTCAACTTCTAGCCCTGCAAAAATATTGGATCTTTCCTAATCTGATATCACTAATGTAGTGGGCCAGACTAGTATGAGCATATGGTCCCGTAACACAATGCAGTCTTTGCCCAATGGAATCTTACTTCCTGTGCAGGGGGAATTTTACTGAGCCCCTAACAAATCTTTTGCAAGACTGCTTACCAATCACTGTATGGTATTAACAGAAGTAGATTCATCTAAGAAAACCGGTTGATTGTATTGCTATAGATAATGGCACTGGTACAAATTACATGTATGCTAGTAATTTCCACTTGTACATTTACATGATATTATACTGATAGTCAAGACATTGAGACTGAACCTATGTAACCTGTAAAGCCTCTGCCCACAATCCTTACACAGTTTGGTAGGATTAATTTCACTGCTGTTTCCATTGAATTGTAAGGCCTGTACAACAGCTGTATAGAATATACTGTATTTGCTTTTCTACAAATCATTAATAGAGAGTTTTAGTGGCAAATTCACTAAAGCGCAAAGCGTCCAACACTAACGCTAATTCTCCAGTGTGACGTCATTTCGCAACTTTGCCGATTTACTAACTGTGTCCCTGGTGAATATTCTCTAGAGAAGTAGATAGACTAGCGCAACTTCGCACCTTTATGCCAGGCAAAGTTGTGACTGACTAAGGGACGTTACTACGCTAATTCACTAAGATGCTAATTTACTGAGTCTTGCGCTAGACTTTACTTTAAGTTCAATACAATAGATAGGAGTTTGGCAAAAAGTCCCAAAAAAACTCTGGCGTCTTTTACTTTTTTAGGGTGATAGTCTGAAAAATAGCGTAATTTTTTAGGGGGTTCTCCCCTAAATTCCCTAACATATGGCAACACAACTATACAGGGGGAACATGTAGGGCAATAGGACAACTTTATTTTATTTATTAAAGGTTTCCTGGGCTTGTGTAGTGTCATGCAGTGGCTGTAACATACACTTCTATTATACTTTTAACTAGGGATGCACCGAACCCACTATTTAGGATTCGGCCGTTCCCCTGAATCCATTGTGAAAGATTCCGAATCTGAATCCTAATTTGCATATGCAAATTAGCAAGGGGGAGGACAAAAGCGAGCTGGGCAGAAAGTGCGTGGCAAAATTTTTTTTTATTTCCTTGTTTTGTGACTAAAGTCACATGATTTTAAGGATTCAGATTCGGTTCGGCCAGGCACAAGATTTCTGCTGAATCCGAATCCTGATGAAAATGGCTGAATCCTTTAACTTCACTCTGTATGCAAATTAGGCATTGCTAGCGTAAATGCGCTTTCCCTGACAAAGTAACGGTAGCGCAAATTAGCATTTTAGTGAATTAGTGGTCGACTGGCGAAAATTCGCCTGCCGAAGTGCGCCCATTTTCAGGGCAAAGGCATCGCTAGTGAATGTCCGCACTTAAGTGAATTTGCCCCCTAGTTGTTGGCCCATGACCTCATCACATGACTACATATAGTTGTCTGATAATCTACAACTAGATAGATTAAGGGTACTGCTACATGGGGCTATTTCTTGGCCTGTGTATAAAGCTCCATGTAATATATGCCAGTAATTCACTACCCTGAATCTGTAACTAGTATCCACAGCTATATCCGCACCAGATGATTTTCCATGAGAAAACAGTAGCGTATTCACATACTATGAGAAATTCTGTTTGGGGCTAGGCTTAGGTACCTTGTATGTAGCGGTGATATTTCTAGTATTTCTAAAAATGTTCTTTATTTACAGAAATCTGGCACGGCAGAATACCAGTTCAAATCCTTCTAAATTTGCTCAAAAGTTTGGAGGAGCTGAAAAGTGTCCTAGATGCAATGAATCCGTATATGCCGCAGAGAAAATTATGGGAGCTGGAAAGGTAAGTGAGCAGAGCTGTTATGTGTATCTGTATAGCCTTTTCTATACAGTGGGGTGCCATGATGTAACTAATTCTATTCATCCCTGCACGGCTTTTACACAAAGTTTCTTCTGGACTATGATTTCATTAAACATACAGACATACGTTTAATATTCTATTGAATTATAAACTTTGATTTTAGCAATGCCTGTTCTTAACTCTTCTGAAATATTTGGCACTGAATCGCTTGTATCCCATGTTTTGCTTTCACACAGCAGTCTGTGAAACAGGACATTTTCATCTAGATCAATACTTGCATTCATTTTATTTAATGATCCAGAGGCTATTTTTCCTAGAGAGGTGTTCGAACGCATTTTTATTGCCTATAATTACTTATTCGGTCACCACCCTAGGCAAGGAACTATAACCTGACGCAACTTGTATGTGTCAGACAGACGCCATCATCGTGTCACCTTCCTTACATTTCTTAATTCTGCCCCTTCCATTGATCAGGTCACACCCATTTTTGTGTGTAATACAATGTAACCTCTTCCCTTCAGCCTTGGCATAAGAACTGCTTCAGGTGTGCAAAGTGTGGGAAGAGTCTAGAGTCTACAACCCTGACTGAAAAAGAAGGCGAGATCTATTGCAAAGGTAGGCGGCTTACTGTGCTTTTCCACTTGTATCCTTGTATACTTTCTGACACCATGTGATATCTGTTGCAGTAGAGATTGAAAGAATGGCTTAGCATATGTAATGCTGATAAATGAGGTGCTGGTCTATATCTAGCATTTTAATTAGAGAGATACAGAACATTGGCAGGTTGTTTCCATACCTCAAAACAGAGGTCCCTAACCTTTTTTTACTTGTGAGCCACATTCAAATGTAAAAAAAAGTTGGAGAGCAAACACAAGCATGCAAAAAGTTCCTGGGGGTGTCAAGTATGGGCTCTGACTTTCTATTGATCGCCCCTATGTGAACTGGAAGCCTACAAGAAGCTTTGGCAGTACACGTGGTGTTTGGGCAATTTAAGCTTGCTTTCAGGAATTTAAAATCACCTGCTTAGAGGCCACTGGGAGCAACATCCAAGGGGTTAGTGAGAAACCTGTTGCTTGTGAGCCATTGGTTGGGAATAACTGCCTAAACATAAAAATATAGGCCGGAATGATGTGCGGGTCAGGTAAAATCTGAGCCGCTCCAGACTCTGCCCTCCTTCAGCCCACGCCCGACTTACGGGTTCTTTTTATAGCCCCACCCATTACATCACAAAACGGGCAAGCTGGTGCGCGTCTGTAAAAAAGGAAGCCGGCAGTGCAAGGTTGGGGCGCCAGGTCAGCCAAACTTGCGTGACCCTGGGTATCGGGTCGGCCCACACCACGAATAGGCAGCGAGATCAATATAAGAAGGCCTGAATTCTAAAAACTATAAATATTAAAGGAAAATAAGGCTAACGATAAAACTGAAGCTGCAGAGATCATTTCAAGCTGAAGATTGGATTGAAGGCTATACTTTTTGTTAAGTGAAAGGAATAGTCCCGTGTCTTTCTCTCTAACCTTTGTGATCTATCCCAGCTTGCTATGCAAAGAATTTTGGGCCCAAAGGATTTGGTTATGGGCAGGGAGCGGGTGCTCTGGTCCATGCCCAGTGAAGAAGGTGCAGCTTGTTCTGCAGACAACACGACATTCCATGAAGCCTGGCATTTCCATGAAACTAAGCAGCCATGAATTCCAGCCTGTACTAATCACTGTGACACTTTACACGTCTTTCTTATACTGATGTACTTTCATAAAGCTTGTTGATGCTTCCTCTGTAATACTCCTTGATTTCATAGAAATAATCTGATGTTTCAATAAAGTGTTTGGTTTTGTTCCCTGTTGCCACAAAGCTGCATTGTGCTTTGTTTTAATGCCATTAAATGGAGCAGGTAATTGTTTATCAAGTCAGTATAGACTAGCATAGCAAAATGCCCCATCATTAGTAACAGAATCCTATTGCTTCCATTCAAGAGGATAGATTGGTGTGTGTATAGCGAGACATTATATAATAATAATCTTGTTCAATGCAGATATCCTATATTGCTTTACTAGATTGATTTCAATGGGGTTTACTTTCAAATAAATGGAAACTAAATAGTTCAGCAAGTACCTACATTAAAGGGACGGTAACACCAAAAAAATGAAAGCGTAATGAAAATATAATGTACTGCACTGGTGAAACTAGTGTGTTTTGCTTCAGAAAAAACTATACTTTAAATAAGCTGCTGTGTAGCAATGGGGGCAGCCATTCATAGCTGAAAAAGCAGAAAAGCCACACAATAAACAGATGACGGATCAGCTCTGTAGCATACAATGGGATTCTTCAGGACCTATATTGGAACATGGGTATGAAAAGAAAAAAGTATAACACACAGAAATTGGATATTAATTCTAGAAGGAGCTAGGCAGGTTGGTAGTGGTGATGGGCGAATTTATTCGCCTGCGGCAAATTCCCATGATTCACCACCGGTGAATAAATCCACGAAACACCAACGGAATTTCAGCTGGCGAAAATTCACCCGCGCCTTGTTTTGGACACCGGCAATGGAAATCCACGTCCAAAAATGGATGCCTGCGTCCAAAACGAGACGAGGCAGCATTTCTAGAATTTTTCGCTGTTTGACGAATTTTCTGCAAATTTCTAGAGAATTTGTGAAAGAAACCGCCGCCGATTTGCCCATCACTAGTAGGCAGAGCTGTGTTATGTGTCTCCTTGGGCAAGGCAAGGATAAAAGGCTACACCATTCCTTATTCATAACACCTGAAAGATATTTTAGTAAACACTCCTAGTGCAATATGCATGTAAATCAGGAGTGCCCACACTTTACTAATGCGAGGTTGAATTTGTGATGTTGTCCCATTATGATCTACATACATAAAAGCATTGTTCCAATTAAAACAATAGTTTAATATTGTATTGATTTATGAGTAATATTGTAATGAGTATATTGCTATGTTTAACCAACAACCATTTATTATGTAACTTTAATAAATAAACTGTAATAAATATATTAATGAAAATAATTAAATAGGAGGGTAATTAAGTCAAGCTGTTTGTTGACTGTGTATGAGGTCTACTGGTAGATCCCAAACTAACTTTTGGGCAACCGTGTTGTAAATGACGCTGCACTGCGTTTTTCATTTGAAATTGACGCAAATTCCGAACACCTTAGAAAAATGCAGCGCCGCGTGTGAATAGGCACCGGCGACTTTACATTTCAGCGGGCACGAGACATGGGCAAGCAATTCAGGGAGATTAGTCGCCCCAAAGAAGCGGAAATTAGTCGACAAATCCCCCTGAATCTTGCCGTGTGGACCAGCCCTAAAAACCTGAATCACACCCGCCTAACTGACCTTCACTCTGTGCCCATCCCATACCTCCCAGCTGTCCTGTTTTTAGAGGGACCGTCCCTCTTTTGACCACTCAACCCGCAGTCCCTTATTTTTACTGGAAAGTCCCGTTTTCTCTGCACTGAACAGCCAGAAAAAGAAACTGTTTCTAACTTAATTGGCTTTTGGAAGAGCGCCCAGAACAGCCACAGCAGCAGATAAGATACTTTTGTAACAATTTGTAGATAAGCAAATAAGTAGTTGTATCAATATAAGATAACGGGTTCCTTGGGAAAAGTTAAACTCACAGCTTTATGGGCAATTCACCTTCATTCTCAAAATTGTAATAACTGGGGAAAAAAAACAGAAATATGTTCAATCTATCATAAACTGCCAAATGTTGTAAAATAAACGTGGTAATTAGGGGGTGTGGCCATACAAATGGGCATGGTCAGAAACTTTACATGCTGCATGTGCCAACGTTTTTGTCCTTCTTTATATTTCCAAAATTGTGAAGTAATGCCATCAGCTCCTATTACACATTTTGCATTTACAAGGCATCATATATACATCATATATACGTTTTCACTAATTGGCCTATTCTTAAGCTGGCCATAGATGTAAAGATTTTTAATACATATATAGGATGGCCATTATTTTTTTTTTTCCAGAAAAGGTGGCAACGCTAGTTGCAGCCTTCCTGACAATTGAGTATTTTTTGGAGAAAAATCAAATCGATTTTGAGCAATTTCAAATCTAATTTGATTCGCGTTTTTGGGTTGTTTTCATTAATCAGAGTTTAAATAATTAGATTTTATTACAAAATTTCGGCAAGTCGAATTTCAAATTGATTTGAATTTAAGTGAGTTTAAAAAAAAAAAAAATTACATGAATTTGAAATTCAACCTTTGATAAAGTATTTTGTGTTCAAAGATTTGGATGGATAGGGTTAATCTTCCCTTGTAGCAAAGTAATGAAGTGGCGGCTGATGTTAGAGCTGCCTGTGGGTGAAGGGGTGTGTGCCAAGACTGGGGGGGGGGGGGGGGGGGGGGAGATGTACTGCAAATGGGGAGCCGTGAAGGTAATCCTGTACCTTGTAGTGTTTTGGGTGCAGAATTTGGGTCCAATTTCCTTTTATTTTCTGTGACTGTATGTGCTACGTTATGTTTTGATAGCGGAGGATGAGCATAGTATAACTTATAGCTTTATTAGCAGGTTCATGCAGCCATTACACTTCAACAGTAACCTGAACTGTAACCCTTTAATCAGTATAGAAAGTAGTGTGTATGCACAGTGACCCCTACAGGCACCTTGTACAAACACCACACTACACTGATGTTCATAAAGTAACAACTTTAAACCAAACTTTGCTTTCCCTGTGTCCTGTCTGCCTCCCCAGTAAATTCCCACAATACAAACTAGAATGACGTTTTTTGGTGCAAAGTGAAAGTTTTTTTTTTCAAGGATTCATAGGTTTTTGGCTGAACTCTGTGAAGTTGGTAAAATTTCAAAACTGATGTATCACTGACAATTCTATTTAACATGTCTCACTTATGAGGTCAGTTTGGCAATTTGTACGGAGACTCATAAATCAGTTGTGCCGGCAGTGTTACTCTATACAGACAGAAAACTACAGGCTTTTTCTAGTGTTGGAATCCTAAATTAGGCTGGGTACTCTCTGAATTATCTATGAATTGGGGGTATCTTGAAGCCATTAGAACTTATTTTATGCTCAAGAAAACAATGTGAGGGGTAATAAAGCCATTATTCCATGTTTCAGTGATTGTTGCAGATTGTTGATTCAAGTACACAATTGTGAGCAAAAGAATGCAGTGTTCTGCAGGCCATACACAGGAAGTAGTGATGTGCAGGATTTTCCTGACCCTAACTGGGTTCCTTGAATAGACCCGCCCTGTCAATGATGTCACAAAAGGGGCAGTACAAGCCGCTACGCAGCTATAAAACTGGAAGCAGGCATTTGCAGGGAGAGCAGTAAACCTGCAGATCCTGCGGGTATCGAGTCTGCCCACACATCGTTTGCACAGATGCCCCCCGCGATTCGATGGGATTTTATAACCTGCCCGATTGGGTGCTGGCCAGATATTGATCGGGTCGAAGCCTGTTATGGGGCCCCACACACGGGCCAATAAGCTGCTGACTCAGTCTGGGAGCCTTTATAGGTTGTGGGACAACTCCTGTCATTTGGAGAGGACATACTGAAAAAGACAGACGTAGCTGTTGTTTTACTTATTGGTGGTATTCTGCAGCGTCGGACTGGGGCCCACCAGGGCTGCTGCCTCCGTGCCCCCTGCAGCCACAAGCCCCTCCATGTACCATTTTCTTATTGCGGCCGACAGCTCACTCCGACCCTGGTTTTGTGTGTTTTCCTTTATGTTTAAAAGTGAATTCCACCTTTGTAAAAAAAAAAATTCAAAAAAGTAAATAGATTTGCCCCTTTAAATATGATTTTCTGGCAGCCAGCAGACAGACCTCCCACCACACTGAGGGGCAGATTTCACTGAAAAAAACATGTAAAAAGCTGTGTAAAATAAATTGGGAATTTATCAAGGCGTGTTTTATTTTTACGCCATGTGAACGCCAGATTTGCAGCCGTTATTTTACACTGCTTCTGCCGGAAGTCACTCAAGAAAATATGAGTAAAAAATTTACACTTCTTTTTAGCAAAACCTGGTGAGGGGGGGGGGTGTATTATCTTGCAGCACTGAAGTAAGCTGATAAGAGACAGCTAATTCGACTTGCTTCTTCCTTTAGAGGAACAGTTCAGTGTAAAAGTAAAAATGGGATCAATACAAAAGTATTCACTCGGACTCCCCTTTGGCTTTTTACCTATTTTGTTACATTCGGACCTGTAATTTAAATGTTTCTTAATCTTATTTTATGTCTAAGTTGATGAAGGGAAACAAGAAATATATATATATATATATGAAAAAGAATTATAAAATGAAAATAGGCATGCACATATGTATTCCCCCCCTTTGCCATGAAGTCCCTAAAAAATCCTGGTGCAACCAATTATCTTTAAAAGTCACATAATTAGTGAAATGAAGTCCACCTGTGTGCAATGTGTCATGTGATCTGTCCGTATAAACACTCCTTTTCTGAAAGGCCCCAGTGGCTGTAACACCACTAAGCAAGAGGCATCACACCATGAAGACCAAGGATCTCTCCAAACAAGTCAGGGACCAAGTACAAGTCAGGGTTGGGTTATAAAAAATATCCAAATCTTTGATGATCCCCTGGAGCACCATCAAATCCATCATCTTCAAATGGAAAGAACATGGTACCACAACAGACCTGCCACGAGAGGGCCGCCCACCCAAACTCACAGCTGGGACAAGCAGGGCATTAATCAGAGACGCAGCACAGAAACCAAAGGTAGTTGAAGGAGTTGCAGATTTCCACAGCAGAGACTGGAGTATCTGCACATAGGACCGCAATAAGCTGTACACTCCATAGAGCTGGGATTTATGGAAGAGTGGCCAGAAAAAAGTCATTACTTAAAGTTAAAAAGAAGAAGGCAAGTTTTGAGTTTGCCAAAAGGCATGTGGGCAACTTCCAAAAAGTATTGAGGAAGGTGCTCTGGTCAGATGGGACTAAAATCTTACTTTTCAGCCACCAAGGAAAATGCTATATCTGGCACAAACCCAACGCATCCCATCACCTCACAAACACCATCGCCACAGTGAAACATGTTGGTGGCAGCATCATGCTGTGGGGATGTGACTGGGAAACTGGTCCTAGTCCAGGGAAAGATGGACGGTACTAAATACAGGGATATTCTACAGGGAAGATTGCGGTTCACAAAGGAAAACCATCCAACATGAAGAAGCTGGAGCAGTTCTGCCTTGAGGAATGGGTAAAAATCCCAGTGGCAAGATGTGGCAAGCTCACAGAGACTTATCCTAAGTGACTTGCAGCTGTAATTGCCACAAAAAGACGGCTCTACAAAGTACTGACTTTAGGGGACACTGCACACTGAAGATTTCTCTTATTTTGTCCTATTAGGCAAAAATGTAATGTATAAAGGCTGGAGTGACTGGATGTCGAACAGAACAGAACACTATTTCCTGCTTTTCAGCTCTCTAACTCTGAGTTAGTCAGAGCCTATAAGGGGGGCCACATGGGACATAACTGTTCAGTGAGTTTGCAATTGATCCTCAGCATTCAGCTCAGATTGAAAAGCAACAGTTATGGCCCGTGTGACCCCTCTCAAGTCACTGATTGGTCACTGCCTGGTAGTAACCAGTCAGTGAAAAACAAGAGAGCTGAAAAGCAGGAAGTAGTTCTGTTCTGTGACGTTAAGAGATTAATGATGTGCAGGTCAGGATTTTTAATGGGGCGGTTCACCTCGGATTTAACGTTTAGTATGATGTAGAGAGTGATATTCTGCGAAATAATATAATTGGTTTTCACTTTTTATTTGTAGTTATTTAAGCTTTATATTTAGCAGCTCTCCAATTTGCACTTTAGCAACCATGCACTGATTTCAGTGGTACAGGTATTGGATCTGTTATCCGGAAAGGCATTATCCACAAAGTTCTAAATCACGGAAAGGACGTCTCCGATAGACTCCATTATCATTAAATTTTCTTTTTTAAATGATTTCCTCTTTCTCTGTAATAATAGAACTGGAGCTTGTACTTTATCCCAACTAAGATATAATGAATCCTTATTGGAAGCAAAACCAGCCTATTGGGTTTATTTAATGTTTATATGATTTTCTAGTAGATTTAAGGTATGAAGATCCAAATGACAGAAAGATCCATTATCCAGAAAGCCCCAGGTCCTGAGCATTCTGGATAATAGGGCCCATACCTGTATATGAATAGGGGACGGCCTGAATAGAAAGAGCAATAACAATACCATTTGTAGCATTTGTTTTTAGATGGGGTCAGTGACCCTATTTGAAAGTTGGAAACAGTCAGAAGAACAAATCATTTAAAAGTATAAAAAAATGAAGACCAACTGAAAAGTTGTTTCAAAATTGGCCATTCTAGAACATACTTAAGGTGAATCGCTCATTTAATCTTGTCTGGTGACGGGGAGATTCCCATGGGAAAATAGTAAACCATATTTATTTAATCTGAAATGGAATGTAAATGTGAAGGAGCCTGTAGAAATGGCTGCCCAATACAGTGGTGCTAAGGAAACCAAGTAATACACACTACACCGAATTATCAATATTTATTTGATTAATAACTTACAAAAATCGGATGTCGTTAATTTATGCAAGGAGAGCTAAATGATGAAATGTACAATTTCTGTTGCTCACAATGAAGAACATCGAGAATCAGACAGTAGTAAAATAATGCTTGGCACAGTTAAATAAATACAAAGAGAAAAAAAAATGGACACGTTCTATAGCTTAAAGTAAAATGACGTCTTGTGGTTGGCTCACAGCTGGAACATCATGAAAAGGAACAGACAAGGGTAAAAACAAACAACAACACAGATGATCTACCTGTATGCTAGACTTTACAATAGAGATCTCGAAATTCTACGTTTCCCAAATCTAGCATTTCCTCATTCCCAACTCCAGCTTTATGTGCTAGTGTAGTTACTAGTGTAGTTACTAGTGTAGTTACTAGTGTAGTTACTAGTGTAGTTAGTGGGTGAGATCAGGCAGCCAATCAGTGTTGCCGGATTATCAGTGCATATATATATATATATAAATACAGTCCCACATGCTCTTCTGTTCATTGCTTCGGGTATGTACATGGAACTTGACAATAGCAATTATGTGCAAATAATTGAAAATATATATATATTAAAAATATCATTAGAACAAAAAAAAAAAAAAA
>CM044435.1:52755034-52837139 GCA_024363595.1 Xenopus borealis | reverse complement strand
AAAAAAAAAAAAAAAAAATAGTTCAAAACTGTAAACCGTTCCCTATTACAATATATATATATATATACTTGTGACTACATTTTGCAACACAGGCCAAATGGTAAAGCAGTCACACTGATGCTCCTCTGTTTATCGTGGCTAAAGTGAGGCAATATCCAACATGGTGGTACCTTTTTGAGTTAACGGAGCTGCGCACATGATGGAAACCAATAAAAGGGCGGCTGCTAGTATAGCTGGTTACTGCATCATATATTAAATGTGCAAAAGAAAACTCATTTGTCTACAGTTCTACATCCCTAGCAAACGGTCTGCAGTCTCAGGCATGTAATAGCGAAGAAGTCAAAGTGGCAAAAGAAACCAGTATTACGACAGTGTCTAGAGGAGAAGTTCCTCAAAGTTTATTTATAGAAAGATATCAGCTTAAAACCAAACCCCCCATATGTAATAAAGGCACTAAGTTTGCCCCGGAGCAGTAACCCATAGCAACCAAAATTATGTTTGATTTTAAACAGGTGACTAGTAAATGCTACCTGCTGATTGGTTGCTATGGGTTACTGCTCCTGGGCAAACAGTGCTTTGTATTACATAACCCTCTAAATCTGCTTCCCACAGGCATTAAGTCCATGGCCATTGCCATTTCACAGGGCTTTTTTTGGGAAGGAACAGGCCAACATGTTGAGATTGTGGCAGCTTGCCAGTCAATGGGGCTCATTCATCAACCCCGGGCAAATCAGGACTGCAACAATTTGATTGGTTGCCATGGGTTACTGCCCATGGGCTAATTTGCCCAGTGTTGATAAATGAGCTCCGCTGTGTTGAGCTATCATGTACAAATAGTTTAGCTGTAGTAAGGGTAATGTTGCACTACTACCAATCATGCTTTGCCTCCAGCTCTGAGTCCAACATATTGTGTAAGACAAGGAGGAAAGCTCGGCCCTATAGTGATCTGTAATGGAAGGTATTTTGGACGGGCATTAAAGCAAATATTGAGCAAATTATTAGGGATGCACTGAATCCAGGATTCGGCCGAATCCTTCTGCCCAGCCAAACCGAATCCAAGCCCTTATTTGCATATGCACAATTAGGGACGGGGAATGAAATTGCATGACTTTGTCACAAAACAAGGAAGTAAAAATTCTTTCCCCTTCCCACCCCTAATTTGCATATGTATACGCAAATTAGGGTTCGAATACCATTCTCGAAGGATTCGGGGGTTTGGCCATACAAAATACAATACAAAATAGTGGATTATTATTGACAAATTATTTTGAGGAAACTGCTAAATGAAGATATTAGAGGAGTTTTTCTTCATATTGTTTCCCGGATGCCACTCAAACCCTTGGCTTGGGCAGTATATGTTACCCCTGCTGAACACACTCCACATCACACAGATCCCCAGCCCATACCTACGGCTTTGTAGTCATCACAGCTTGCCATCTGCTTAAACACTGCGGGTGACCATCTCAACTGCAAAAGGGCTTTTGTCTTTTTGTATATGGAACACATAAAAACAAATGCATAAATAATAGAAACTCTGCAAAGAAAAAAAAAATGAAGGAAAAATACAGATTTACAGTGAATTCTTCGGCCGTGTATCCAGAGAATGGATCATCCAGTACCAAACATTTAGCTTCTATATACAAAACCAGCAAAGGGAATATGCAAATCATGTATGGGAAGAAACGTACTATAAAAAAAATGTATTTGAAATACTGAACATCAGCTATTTACAGTGTCACTGCTTGTCCTACTAAGGCAAGGGTTGGGAATAGCAATGGCTTTACTACCTGTAATGTGACCATCAGACAAAGCAACTTATTCCAAGCAGCACGGGGCAGTGTATGACGAGCTGGACTGGGCCCTACAAAACCTACAGTTTTGTTCTCAGGCTTAGTCCAGACGGGGAGATTCGGGGGCGATCCGTCGCCTGGCGACTTCTCGCCGCAACGGATCGCGCCCGAATCTCCCCGAATAGCTAGGCACCGGCGAGGCTTAAAAGCGATCCGTCGCGGCGAGAAGTCGCCAGGCGACGGATCGCCCCCGAATCTCCCCGTCTGGACTTAGCTTTAATGGAATGAGCAGCATTTAACATAACAACTGAATAATGTTATCTACACAGTGTACACTAGTTTCCAGTCTGTAGCTTATTTACACAGCTGAGAATGTTACACCATTAGTAACAACCCGGGGAGCAGAAGCAAAAACCAAAACACACAGTGAGGAGGGCATGCTCACTTAAAGGGGTGGTTCACCTTCAAGTTAACTTTTAGTATATTGTAGAAGGGCAAATTCTAAGAAACTTTTCAATTGGTCTTCATTATTTATTTTTCATAGTTTTTTAATGATTTGCAATTTTCTTCGGTTTCTTTGCAGCTTTCAAATGGGGGTCACTGACACCATCTAAAAACAAATGCTCTGTAAGGCTACAAATGTATTGTTATTGCCACTTTTTATTACTTATTCTATTCAGTCCCTCTCCTATTCATATTCCAGTCTCTTATTCAAATCAATGCAGGGTTGCTAGGGTAATTTGTACCATAGAAACCAAATTGCTGACACTGCAAACTAGAGAGCTGCTGAATAAAAAGCGAAATAACTATAAAACCACAAACAATAAAAAATGAAAACCAATTGCAAATTGTCTCAGAATATCACTCTCTGCATTATACTAAAAGTTATCTCAAAGGTGAACAACCCCTTTAAAATTGTAGTGGTTTCAATAGGTTTGATTATAAAAGGATGAACTAAAAACAGCAAGTGTGTCATTTGTATAGCTCTAGTTACGCAGCAAAGCTTCCTAGAGATTGCTTGGGTATGCAGGGTCCACAAAGCAGTAGATAGAAAGCTGCAAAATGGTTAGGGAGGCACCAAATTCACTATTTTGGATTCGGCCGAATCCTTCGCGAAAGATTCAGCCAAATATCAAACCAAATCCAAATACTAAGTCACATATGCAAATTAAGGGTGGGAAGGGGAAAACCTTTTTTTTTTTTTACTTCCTTGTTTTGTGACGAATAGTCCCACATATGCAAATGAGGATTCAGTTCGGCCAGGCAGAAAGATTCGGCTGAATCCAAATCCTGCTGAGAAAGGCTGAAGCCTGGATTCAGTGCATCCCTAGTAAAAGGCACATTCAACTCTTTGTTATTGCAAAGTGTGCCATACTTTATCTAATCACTCTAATTAACTGTAATCTTTAGCAGGATTTTTCAGTTCTACCTGGGATAAATGCTGAAAAGATGCGAAAATATACAGGGCCATAAACCGAACTCTTCATAGCAGGCAACATTTTCTATAAACAAAAACTTCAATGTATTCCATTATACTAAGCTCAGGTGTGACTTCTCTATATACTGAAAGCTTGTGGCATTTAAATACATGAACATGTAGCGATTCCACCTGTGACCCAGGAACTGGCAAGTCTCCTCTCAGGAGTACATTACGTACAATGAGGAATGAGTATTCTTTATCCAAGGAAAAGCAGTGAGCTAAAGAGCTGGCAGCGTCTCAGTAACGCGTGACTAATATTTCTCCTCATCAAATCTTCCCTACTCTCAATCAACTGCCAATGCCCCCATACAAACTGAAAATAAAGCATTAAAAGCTGCAACTGTAAGAAGCGTAACTGAATGTCACATGGCCAACACATCAGTTAAAGGGAAAATATACCTCCCCTTTTTTTTACAAGACCATTCAGCTGGGCATAGAATGTGTAAATATTGTCCAACTAGCCAGAAATAAATGCATATTATATGTTTGTTTGCTACACAAACACACCTGATTCTACGGTTTTTAAAACCCATCTTAGGTAAGCAATTCTCTGCCCCTGACTCAAAAGGATGCCCCCTCCCTCACGTTGTTCCAAATAAAAGTAATGCATTCTGGGAATACAAGAGTTCTTTCTGCTGCCCCCCCCCACCCCAGCAAAGATCCCCTCAACCTGCAGCTTCAAAAACACTCTGCCTGCTTCACCCCACTCCCCATCACCCATTCTGCCTGCTGATTGGTTTGTTAGTCACTTTCTCACAGCCTGCTCACCCCTTCACTCCCAGTGCAGCAAATGAATCTGTGTGTGTAAAAAAAATGAACATTTATGCATTTATTTCAGACAGGTGTAGGGACAGACAGGGAGATTCGGGGAGATTCTGTCGCCTGGCGTTTTTAGCAGGCGACAATCTCCCCGAATTTCCTTCTCCCTGTCTGCCTTTAGTATAAGGGACAAAGCGCCAGCGCCTGTGCACATGCTGCGCGGCGATTTCCGGAATCGCCCGAAGATACCTCGTGAGGAAAAAATGGACTCATGTAAAAAATGAGGGTATATTTTCTCTTTAAACTGTTACACACTGCTATTTACCTGCACCCTACACTGGACATTGCACACACACTTTCCCTGCAAATCATACAGCTGATTTAGTGGCACCTCTCCACAATGAGGCTTAGTTTATTATATAAGAGCTAAATTGCACCAGTGCAGTGAGCCATAGCAAGCAGTCAGATCTTAGCTTAGATCTTCTAACTTGCAGCAGTCTGATACTTATCTGAACCGGTAAATAAGCCCCATCGGTGTACAGACAGGAACTCCAGTCAAAGGAATTGTTACGGTCAACACTGCACATAACATTGCGGTTTGATGACTTCATGAAAGGTACAATTGGCCCAGTGAACATCCTTAAACAAGATCTCTCCTAATCTGTTATTTCACATTTGATCATTTTTTTAAAGGCTTCTGCAATAAATCAGAAAGCAAGACAAGTTTTCACAGTTACATCCTGAAAAAGTGAATTGGCCAATTATCCGAAAAAAATCCAGCTATTATTTTGGTTAAGAATTAAAAAAAAAAAAAAAAAAAAAAAAAAAAAAAAAAAAAAAAGACTCAATTCTTTGGTTCTAAATCCAAGTCAAGTTCCAGGGTGGAGTCCCAGAAGTGAAGTTTTTACTGTGTTGATGTCTTTCCTCTAATCCCGTTATTTTAGAATAGATTACACAGTCTCGCATAATACCTGTAAGGATCGCCAGGGGGGAAAGGAGTGTAAAGTATTTGTACAGATGCAGGAAACAATGTAGGAAACATACATCTACTTGTTGATATTCTCCTCGTGCCAGCGTAACCTAAGGTCCATAAACGCTGCAAGATTTCGCAGGCTAGTCTCAAGATTCCCATTTTCAAAGACACAAAACAGCACAACTGCGGAAGATCACATTACAGGAATAAAACGGCCACAGTAGCTTGGAACCAGCCTGGCCATATTGGGGATTCAAATGATTTACTGCAAAGCCTCACACATTGGGTTTCTTAAAAAAAGAAATGGCAATGAAGGGATTTTCTTCGAGCAGAACAAGACTGAAGCATGTCAAGAGCAATATGCCATGCTTTGCTTTTGAATGGTGTGAAATAAATAAATAAAAAAAAAAAAAAAAGATTTACTGCTGTTCAAATGAATCCTGATCCTAGGATTGGTTCAAATCCATTTTCCGTTTCTTCCGCTTTCTCTGTAGAAGCATTTTGCCCTGTCCATATTAACGGTCATTAATAAAATGCTGACAGAGGGAAGGTACTGTGATGTTCATCACTAGCCCTACAAACAGCATGCTTTTAGTTCAAGGGGCGGTTTTATGCGAGAGACAAGTAGCCATTTTCAGGTGGAGCTCAGACAGGAGTTGGGATGTAGTGTAGGCTACACCAGCTGATATCCTGAGCCTGACGTTTGATCGTATTCTACGGTGTACTGTCTTGTCCAGTCCACTGTTACAGGGCGGAAGAGGCCACAGCATCGGAATTCAAAGAAGTCTATAATGTTTCGGATACATCCATGGCTGAAAAACAACAGATTAATAAAAGTTATACATACACGATATTAGAAAATTAGGAACCTAGCGAATCGGGTGACTTACGTTGAGTCAAATTTAACAGTTCGTGTTGTTCTGTATATTCAAACCAATCGGTATAAAACGCCTTTTCACACATGAACCCTTCTACCAAAAACACAATCAAACTTACTTGAAAGGGCTTTCAATGGATGTGGTTGTAACTTTAAAGTGCTTGTATCTTCTGGCATTCATCCGTTCATTTGTAGTTATTCCCAGGCAAGAAATCTGTGAAAACGGTTTAAAAAGTTAAGTTTCAGGAGCTTTCAGATAAAACATGTGCATGGATCTTTTTACATTTTATAGTTCATCCAAGTTAATTAAAGGAACAGTTCATGTAAAAATAAAAACTGGGTAAAAGGCTGTGCAAAATAAAACATTTTTCAATATAGTTAGTTAGCCAAAAATATATAAAGGCTGGAGTGAGTGGATGTCTAACATAATAGCCAGAATCCAACTTCCTGCTTTTCAGCTCTTTAACTTTGAGTTAGTCAGGGACATGAATGAGGGCCACATGGGACATAACTGTTGAGTGAGTTTGCAATTGATCCTCAGTATTCAGCTCAGATTCAGAAGCAACAGTTATGCCCCCCCCTCAAGTCACTGATAAGTTACTGCCTGGTCACCAGGGTAACAAGTCAGTGCAAAACAAAAGAGCTGAAAAGCAGGAAGTTGGATTCTGGCTATTATGTTAGACATCCAGTCACGCCAGCCTTTATACATTACATTTTTGGCTAACTATATTAGAAACATTTTTTATTTTGCACAGACTCTCTATTTACCCGGTTTTTATACTAAACAATTCCTTTAAAGGGGTTGTCCACCTTCAAACAACTAGTAGTTTTCAGATAGATCACCATAAATAACGACTTTTCCAATTACTGTCTATTTTCTATTTGTAACCGTTTTTCTAATATTGGACTGTAAAGTGTCATTTTTCACCTTCTAAAGCAGCTCTGGGAGAGGGGATCGCCGACCCCCCCCCAACTGTTCTAAATTGATACATTTAATGGATACATTTCTTATCTTTGTCCCTGCTGAGCAGAATCTCTGGGTTTTATTACAGGCAGCTGTTAGAACTGATACAATAGTTGCTAATACTCCAGAGATGCTGCTGTGAAATGTATCAACTAAATGTTGCAAAATTGTACCAGTTTAGAGTCTGCACCTGAATTACTGAGCTGCCAGACTCAAACACCAGAGACACCAACATTCAACTTTAAACTTAGATTTTGGAAAAACATAAAAAAAAAAAATAATGGAAAGTAATTGAAAAAAAAGTCTTTATTTATGGAGAACAATCTGAAAACCACTGAACAGAAAAGTGTTTGGAAGGTGAACAACCCCTTTAAAGAAGAACCAACCCTAAAAATTTAAATAGCTAGAAATGCCATATTTTATATATTGAACTTTCAGCATCTGTATAATAATAATGATCCAGGCCGTCCCAATACTGGATTTTGCTTGGAGTGTCTGTGACATGCACATGCTCAGTGTGTTGTGCTATGCCAAGCTTAGAGGTTGTCCCTAATTATTAAATGAGGTGTACCCATCATATAAACAAGTGCTTATTATTAAATTCTGATACAGTATATTGTGAGTCTGCCCCTAAGCTCAGGTAAGAGACAGCAGCACAGAGTATGTTCAGTGAATTAACAAAACAAAGATGGGGAGCTACTGGGACATCTTCAGAGGCACAGATGTTTACTGCTAAAGGGCTGTGGTTGTCTGGTACAGAAGTCCAATACAAAATGTAGAACATTTCTGCCAGAGAGGTGCAGGCATAGGGACTTAGGCCACTAGCAATGTTTCTATAAGCTGCACACACACATTTTAAGGCCAGCACACACACACTGTTGTGCAGAAAGAATTTGTGTAAAAAATCAAAGTTCTGTATTTATTCTGATCTGCGAACAGTGTATTTTAAACGTATACACAGAAGTTTAAAAAGTGGGCACACAATTTTTTTCACACAAAGCCCAGATTGAGAGTGATCATGGGTGACTGGAATCACTAAAAGTTACCACTAAAACTGCGGCAGCATGAAAAAAAAAAATCATCTTTGAACCCATTGTTATGATACCCGCATTAAAATGGTCAGGTATTTGTAATATTTTGCTTTTTCAGTTCTAAAATGCACACTGCTATTCAGACTAAACGACTTACCTGGTACATCTGACACATAAGTAAAACAGCCACCCACATCAAATGAAAGACACTGTTTAGAAACATCCAAAACATCCAGGGGGAGCATGTAGCAATTTGTGTAATATATGTCCAAAATCCATCTTTAGTGTAAGTGGTATCACAATGTATTCCCCAGTCTGAAAAGAGGATTAAAACTCCATTAAGAAAGAGCATAATTCAGCTTTATCTAGATTTCTAGATCAATGTAAAACTATAAAAGAACATAAGGGTCACATGAAATAAAGAGGGATCCTGGCAGCTCATCTTCCTTACAACTAAGGAGAAAATATTCTGTGAAATGAGAACTATTTTGTGGCTGATTGGCAAGGCCCTGCTGGCCAGTAATTGTTATCTCTCATGGATCTCACCAGCATTCCTAGACCAATGCCATGGCTGCTTTCCCCCCAGATCTGTACTCCCAAAATCAATTGGAAGCACTGCTGCTACATTTATTATACTAAAGCATTTCCAGTGGTGTGATATACAATGATTACACTGTAAGGGCTAATGTATCAGTTGTTGTATAGTAGGGTGTAATCCTCTAACATAATAATCCATATGTATGGGTATTTAATATGAATATAATACAGTCTGGTCCCATAGAGAAATGACAATACTGTATAAGTCATATCCTTATAAATGGCGCCTTTATAACAGGGGTCCCCCACGTACAAATTTTATGCCGGTGAGCCCAAATTTAATGACCAGAATGGACGCCAGTGACCATAATGGACACCCACCCCCCTCCCGACATTTCACTGTAGATTATAATTAGGGAGGCACCGAATCCAGGATTCGATTTGGGCCTCTCAGCAGGATTCCGATTCGGCAATGTGCTTCTGCCCGGCCGAACCAAATTCTAATTTGCATATGCAAATTAGTGCCAGGGCGGGAAATCACGTGACTTTTTGGCACAAAACAAGGAAGTAAAATTTTTTTCCCCTTCCCACCCATAATTTGCATATGTAAATTAGAGTTCAGATTCAGGGGTTCGGCCAAATCCAAAATAGTGGATTTGGTGCATGCCTAATTATAATGCATAATGTACCCCCTACTGAAATTTATAAAGATATCAGAAGTCACCTCGGAGTTATGTGACCTGTATGCTTTGTGCTTTTATATGGTCACATAACTCCTCGGTGACTTATAATATCTTTATAAATTACAGCAGGTGGTACATTATCCACTATATAAACTCTACAGTCAACATACTGTAAACTACACGTAAACAGCTTTAACCTTTTCTGTGCCAGTTACTTTTCACCTTGTGCTGCTGTGTGTGTTGCCAGTAAACACCTAGATTGGCATAAATCAAACTGGAATGAGGCATATAAAAGGCTGAAAAAAGTACATTTGCAAAAAAAGTTGTAGCAAGTCAGCCACAATAAATATACTTACAAGAGATACATCCATATATCATCCAGCATATCATGCAGAGAAGGAAAAATAGATATCCCATGAAATAACGATGGTTTCCAGAACCTAAATAAAATGTAAAAATATACACAGGTTAAACCGCATACACATACCGATCTGCTCTGGGTCGAATTTTGAATTCATGTGAGTTTTTTTTAAACTCCCTAAAATTCAGATATATTTATAAATATATATATTTAAATAAATATATTCAGAAATTCAAGTGGGGGGGGGGGTTATTTATGAAAAAAATCGAATATCTAGAACTTGGACAGAATTTACCAACCCTAGAACTCGATTCAAATTCTAATTTGACCAAACTCGATCTGAGTTTTTTCCTCTAAAAAGGTTCAGGGTTTGTTAAATCTTATTAAAAAAATTTTTAGAACGGTGATCGAATTTTGGATAATTATAGTTCTACAATTGACAGTTTTGACCAAAAAAATTAAAAATTTCAACTCGACCCTTAAAATTTTTTTTTATGTTTACACAATCTTCTAATTAACAACCAACCTTAATTGTAATACCCTGCGATTATTAATAGAGTCCAAGAATATTTCCTAACAACATTTCACCAATGCCTACGTGGACATCGATAACTCTTCTCAATTAAATATAATTCATAATTAAAAGTATTCATGAAATCACTCATGATTTTTTTTTAGACGTGTGTTTAGGGGCATTATCATCCTGGAATATGTTGCAGGTGGAATCTGCCTATATAGATTCAGCCATTAAACTTTGGTTATACACCAGGTTAAATCACTTGTAGGTTGAAGACCATTTCTTTTTTTCCCAAAATCTAGACAAGCCAGGTAAAGTGAAAAACAGTGACAAACGAGTCATCATATTCCATTTTTGGCTGGTCAGGGCTATAGGTTTTGTACTTGCTACACATCTAGGCACCAGCCTTTCATACAAGAGGTTTTCAGCTGCAGCCCCAGCACAGATTCCAGATTTGTGATGCTTCCAGTGTACAGTTATTGCTGAGAATGGGCCGCTGACAATATTAGATGCTAAACTGCCATTATCTGTAGGAAGCAATATGTTTGAATGAGTCTACTACAAGTCAGGAAAGGATAGACAAAGCTCTGATTGATTTCTAGCAGTAGATATAGTGTGTAAACGGGCAAACTAATAAATGGTGTGCAAGCTCCAATTATGTAGACGGTTAATGTTTCATCTGTACCTTTGACTGAGCTAATATGACTCAGTAGTGGGGTTGTGCTATAGTTCACACTTAAAGGAGACATATTGTGTAAAAAATAAGAATGTACAAGTGCATTATACTCATTTAGCTATAGAAGAATTGTGCTTAAAAAATTTGTGTTTCAGGTTGATTTATTGAATATTTCTGCAAAACCCCTTATAATCCCTCCCTTCTCTTCCACTTCCTGCTCCCTGAATTCCCAGGCTGTGCAGGGGAGCCGGCGGCTCTCAGCTCACTGCACTGTAGGACAGGAACCAATCAGCAGCTAGCAGGACATGATCGGGAACTGAAGCCTGTCTGTGCTTGTGTGACTGCAGGGCTGTGATTGGCTGTTCTTTCTTCCTGTGATTCTGGCAGGGACCGTTAGGACACACCCACCCCTCATTTGAAACACAGACAGGGACCAGAGAACATCTATAGGGAGCTCTAATAAAGGGGCTATTTTTAAACATAATATTAATTTTTAGTACCATGTAAAAGCAACACTATATATTACTGATTATTGCCTACAAAATTAGAGTTTTTTCATGTAGCCCATATGTCTCCTTTAACATATTTTTCCTTTAAGGGGTTTGTTATTTTGCTCACCGGCAGAAATGCATCCAGTCAGCAGTGATTTAATTCACGTTTATGTGTGTTGGCAAAATATTCCTGGCAACAGGCAATGAACCCCAAAACTGACAGATATAAGAAAACCTTGGTTTAGCTGGGAATCTATCTTTCTGGCAATATGACTATGAAGATTCTCATTCATCCAGGTCATGGTATATTTAGCAAAAGTAACTCAAAGCAACTTGACTTGCTGAGATATTTAGTCCAGTTGCTTTGAGTTACTTTTGATAAATATCGTTCTGGCAGACTCACTCTGAATCAAACAGAACCGGAGGAATTAACAGCACTTTCTGATCTGACAAAAAGTCACAAATGAAATATAAGAGGGATGAAAAAAATAAAATAATCATGCAAAGCTGCAAAAAGTTGGGGGAAAAAGCAGTAGGTCTGTTATTTGCTTAATGTACTGGTCCTTTAAATTGTAGCTGGACTTGAGTAATGGTATTTCCACCTCTAGTGTGTGGAATGCACCGAGGTCTGACTAATACCAACTGGCATTCAAGGCTACATAACTTTCCTAATCGATGTAAATGGAACACAGAAAAGCAATAATGAAGATTAATCACTAAAACATTACTTTGTTTTCCATAGAACATGCAGCAACATGTGGTCACCAGCTGTTTCAAGTACAACTATTACTGAATGCCAAGGGTTTGCGGATAATGGCAGCAATTCACAAGAAAATCGGACACCCATAATATTCCCATCTTATAGTGTCCAATCATACAAACACAATGTGAAATACTAGTATAGGGGCAATTGGTTTAAGTTTGCTTGGCATTCTGGATTGGTAAACGTGTATAAATCCCAATAAGATCAGTCTAAGGATAGCCCATCACCAAGGAATGCTATGGGAAGTGGATGTAGCTAGTAGATATCTGCCGTGGATTACACTGAAATGTCCCTGTGGTGTAGCTTTTATGGGGCAGACCCAGAAAGTCTAGCAAATTGTAGTTAGCATCCCAGAGGTGGTGATAAGAGTCCATGGGAGATGGCCTTTCAGTAATTTGGAGCTTTCTCCCTGCACAGGCTATTGTATCCCTATGTGTGCACCTGCTAAACAAAAATGCAGAGCTGGGCAGTAGGGCTGACAGATGCCATCTTGCTCCACTTTAGATCTTCTTCAGACACAGCGCCTGCAGGAGCATATACACTAAGCCACTAAGGTGGTGGTGGGGGGGTGGGGGAGGTGGTGGTGGAGGGGTCTATGTAGGGTCGGGGGGAGGCATAGGGTTTTTTTTCTTTTTAAACTAAGGGTTGAATTCTTTAAGTGAGAATAATTCATGGTGCTGTTGTAGCGTTCCTGCTTGAGGTGTAGTGGAAAGGGACTATCGAAGAATGAGCACCACCTTAAGAAGTGCGGTGCTGACTGCTTGTCTTCAAAACTATTGCGGGATATATACAATGGTTTATGCAGTAAATTACAGCAGGGTAATAATATGCAGTTGTAGCTACCACATTGCTACCTTTGGAAACATTTGTCTCAATGGGTTTCAAAAGAATATTTTTGGCTAGGATTATTATGAGTAATTGTTTCTTATGGTGTCCATGTAATTGTCCAGCTAAGGCAAACATTACAGTAACTGAGGCATTCACAGGATACATGGTGGCCAAATGCCTAGCAACACTACGACAATGAATTCCATTTTTGTTCTGTCCCATCATCAAAGTGCTTACTGTATGTTCTCCATTTTTGTGAGTTTCCTCCAGCTTTACCCCACACTTCAAACACATAAAGCAAGTTCATAAGCACCAGATGTGACCCTGAACTTGGATTATAAACTGCATTATAGCAGGGACTGATGTGAATGACAATATTAGATATTCTAAAATGGCTTCAGTTCTCCGTGCAATGGGTTATATTAGATGGTGCACACTAGGGGATGTGGTTAAGCATAAAAAAAAAAAGAAATTTCCTAACAGAATTTGGATTGAATGAATACATTGGAAACAATTTTATCCAATATCTCAAAACCAGAAATTGCATTTCACCACGACTTTTTAACATGTAAAGTATATCAAACTACTGTTATACATACCAACACAGTTGCCAACCCAAGGACAATGGTGGTCAAACTTTGCTATGCACCGATTGCAAATTCCACAGTGCTTGGATCTCACTGGCTTCCTAATCTGCAAACCAATTTCAGAAGAAAATGAAATCTTATTCAGCTACACGAAACACAAGCAAACAGTTGCACATTCAAAGCAATGTGCAAACTTGTTGCTCCTTAAGGCTGGGGACAGACAGGGAGATTCTGTCGCCTGGCGTTTAATAGCAGGCGACAATCTCCCCGGACGTCCTTCTCCCTGTCCGTCGCTAGTTGAAATGACAAAGCGCCAGCGCTGTGCACACGCGGTGCGGTGATTTCCAGAATCGCCTGAAGTTACTTCGTGAGGAGACTTCGGGCGATTCCGGAAATTGCCGCGCCGCGTGTGCACAGCGCTGGCGCTTTTTCATTTCGGGGAGATTGTCGCCTGCTATTAAACGCCAGGCGACAGAATCTCTCCGAATCTCCCTGTCTGTCCCCAGCCTTAAAGAGAAGGAAAGGCTAAGTAAGATTTATCAGAAAGGTCTATATAAATACACCAGTAAACCCTCAAAGTAGTGCTGCTCTGAGTCCTCCGTCAAAGTAAACACCATTTCTTTCCTTCTATTGTGTACACATGGGCTTCTGTATCAGACTTCCTGGCTTCAGCTTAAACCTCCTGGGCAGGGCTTGAGTATAATCATTCTATTTGTGGAGAAGGAATAAGAAGGAGTATGTAGCGTCGCACAATCTCTCTATAGATTAGTGTACATGATTGTGCGACGCTACTCCTTTTTCCTTCTCCACAAATAGAAGAATTCTGTAATCATAGGAGTTGTCAGCACATCGACACTGAGTAGCCTATTGGCTCTCGGCTAAGGGATTTCCTTTGAGAGTGACCCGTGGTCAGAAGGTGCGGCAAATACCAATCCCCCCTTTTTTTCATCTTGAGTATAATCAGTTTGCTCCTCTCTCCTCTCCCTGCTGTAATCTCAGCCCAGAGCTATGAGTGAGCAGGCAGGATGTCCCAGCAAGCTAATATGGCAGCCGCTATCCTAAACAAATAGAGAGCTTCTAGAGCTGTTTACTCAGGTATGGTAAAGTATTCTACGGAATAAATATAGTCTTATAGCTTACACTATTGTGGCTAATCTATTTGCAATAAACTGCTTTGGTAGCTTTCCTTCTCCTTTCTATTTCTTAACAGTTAGCTCTCAGCAGAAATGCACATTTAATTTCTCCATAGTTAAAACAGAATATTTAATCTGGAATTACAAAATAAAGTGATGCATTTGGCAATCCTTGGCAAATTACATATTTGGTTAATTTTTTCAAGTGAAATGTAGTATACTGCAGGAATCAGTTTGTCAACAAAACACAACATATTTGCAAATGTTAATGCACAATTACATTTTATTTCATAAACTTTAAAACATGGAACAGTAATAGTGGCATGTGCAAATGTTAGGACACCCTTTGGCAGAGATCACAGCTTGTAACACCTTCTTTATCTAGGGTTGCCACCCGGCCGGTATTTTACCGGCCTAGCCAGTAAAACACCTGCCAAGGCCGCTATTACAAATTTACCGGCAATGTAGCTGCCGGTAAATTTGCAATACCCTTAAAAAGACCCATCGGCCAGCCCCCAATCCCCTGTAAACTTACCTTTTTCTCTTTCGTTCAGGCTCCGCTTCGTGGCCACGCCCCCAAAACGGCCCCTTTTGACATCACATGATGGCCCTTTTTATGGCCCGCCCCTTTATGACGTCACAATCTGCCCCTTTTTGGCCCGCCCCCCGCCGGCCAGTAAAAAAAATTACAAAAGGTGGCAACCCTATCTGTAGCCAAGATAATTCTTTAAAGGTACAGTAACATAAAACAATTAAATTGTTTTAAAGGGGGCATATAGCATACATTTTCACAATGCATCAAACCATGTAAAATAATAGAAATTGTTTTTATTTCAATACCTTTTGGATCAAAAAAAAAACATCTGTATTAGCTTGAAAACTGTTCTCAGCACTCCCCCTTTGCAAGTTCCTGCCCCAGACTCTCCAGTATTGGAGACTGCAGCTGCAGTCTGTTTAGGGCTAGGGCAGAGATAGGGGAGATTCGGGGGCATTTTGTCGCCTGGCGACTTCTCGCCGCGACTTGTAGCCCCCAAACCTCCCCGAATAGCCAAGTCCTGGGCGCACCGGCGTTACTTGAAAACGCCGGCGCCTATTTACACGGAGCGGCGCGCTTTTTGAAATCGCTCCAAATTGCCTCGCGAGTCAATTTGGAGCGATTTCAAAAAGCGCATTTTACCTGGCAACTTTCTGAGCTGTCCGCGCATATTGGCGGAAAAAAAAGAGACATACAAAACACAGAGAGTCGGCTAGAGAGGGGACCGGACTGGTGGTAGGCGACAGAGGCGGTACATACCTGGCACACCCCCCCCCCCAGCTTTGTGCCTACTCTGCCTACCCCTTGGCCCGGCCCTGCTTGTATAATGTAATAGAGGCAGGAATTTGCACAGTGTATAACAATGTATTCTGGATATAGATTATGTTCAGCTGGGCAGGTACATTTGTGACTGATGCCTATTTGCTGAGGGACACAGGAGCAGGGGGGGCAGCCATATAAATGAGAAAAGCTCAGATTACACAGCAGATAACAGATAAGATCTGTAGAACATAATGGTGTTATCTGCAATCCACTATTTAACCTGTGCCTTATAGTTTTATTTTTTTTCAATGTCTGCCATTGCTGCACAGTAGCTTGTTTATATGAACTATAGTAGTGTTTCTGAAGCAAACAGATCAGTTTATACAGTGCAGGGCAACAATACATGAGATTTTCATTACTTTAAAACATGTTCATTTTCTGGTGTTACTGTTCCTTTAAATTCTAGTTGTAGGTGTTTTTGCCCACTCTACCTTGCAGTTTTAATTTCAGATTCTTCTTGGGCTGGTTTGCATATTTGATATCTACCCATAGATTTGTAATGATCTTTAAAGGAGAAGGAACTGAGTCTCCTGACTGACAACATCTTGTAACCTTGTTAAGCATCTTTTGTAAGATTGTTTAACCTTGTTAAAACATCTTTGTAAGACCAAGACCTGAGCTGCTGCTTAGGGATCGTCATAAATTATCCATTTTTTTTTTACTTAAAGGGTTGAATTCTCCTTTAACTACATTAAACAGTCCTCTATCATTAGACTATATTGGATCCAAAGTGCTGTATCACAGAAGGCTGAACTGAAGAGTACAGCAAACTATAGAATAATATTACTTACCAAACAGGTACTGCAAAAAATACTCAGATCTAGACTCCCTGTTTCAGCAAGTTCCACTATTGTCTGGAAACCATAAAAAATATAGAGTAAATAGTCTGAGCACCACATTGTTGAAACATAGACAAAACTATACAGAAAAATCTTAAAAATATTTAGTTTCTAAAGAGTACAGCAAAACTTTTCATGAAGGAAGGTACAAATTATACAGTTCTATGATAAAAGACTGTTACCTTTTTCTTTTGTTCTTCTGTAGCTTTAATAATTCCAGGGTCAGATTTCCATGATTTTCCAAAATTGTAAAAGAGAGCAACGCTATTTGCTAGGAATGGCAGATGGATGAACAGAAAACTTAGATGTGTCGATGATTAAGGAATTAGAAGATAAATTTGAACTTTTACCATTTCCATTATCCAAAGCCATACAGAAAACCCAACGGTATACTGGACTTTAGTTATCAGGCAACTTCATATTATGTATAATATTAGCAATCAAATGAATGTAAAAGAAAGGAATGTTCATACCATTATCTGTTAATATGATTAAATAGGAAAGCTTAGCTCACTAGTAACCATGGCAGTTGTGGTTTACCTCAGTTATCCCACAGAAAAATACCATTGTGCATGTTACTTGAGGCCACTTCACAACGTATTTGCCATTTGGTATAAAAAGGTTGGGGGGGAGAAGGTAGAAAACTACATTTGCATTGTTCCGTGACAGGTTCAGATTCAAGACCTCCTGCCTGTGGTAAATTGGCCCCCATGAAGTGAAGATTGCATTGCGCGCTCCTGGAATTGTCAGCTACTGCATATTCCCTTAATAACAAATGGCCGCCGCTACACTATACTTTAACCCACCCTGTCCAGACAATGGTTTTGTAGTTTGGACACCCCTTAGGCGACCCCCAAAGGGGTCCCGACCTCCAGGTTGAGAACCACTGGTCTACGTCATTCTTATAATTACACACTTGCGAAACATTTACATCTACACTCATATGCAAATATTAATGTATGCAAAACAATTAAAACAGCCGGTATACTCAAGACCTATTTTTAAAGATCACTTGCAGTGAATTCCATAATCTACCGTTACTGCATGTAATCCCTGAGTCAGCATACATTTAACTTCTAATATGTTTAAAGTAAGTTACTATAAAATTATTGTACAGGTACTGCTAAACGGATTGTTGTACACTACAATTGTGTTTTACCACAGGCTTCAATAAAAAGCCTAAATACTGCAAATAAAAAGATTTAGGTTCAAAACATTGTAGCTGCAACAAAACTTGTAAAGAATGGGGTCACTTTACTCAGAGAGTTCCAGACAAAATGTTAAATGCTAAGATATGCATATGCTGCAAGTCTAGACAGACATCCTGATCTAGTTAAAAAAAATTATCCAAGGCTTTCATAGTGCTATAGCTGCATTTTAGGATATCGCAAACCATGTAATAAGAGGAAACTAATACCTCTCAACGGACCAGCATAAACATCCAACTCTGTATTATTCCGTATTAGTCAGGAGACAAGACCAACCCTTGAAATAAAACGCCTTTTAGCTCCTGAAATGAACTCTGTCTTTTTTACTTATTACTTGCAAACAATTCAACACCAAAAAGCCACAGACTCTGAAATTATATATCATGTTTCCTTCTATCTGTGCACATTTTAGTGCTTGGGTACCATGCAGTGTACGAGAAACAAACCGTAATACTCCTAAAGCAGGATAAAAGAGCAGAGGAGCTCACTATTAAAGGGGATATTAAACCCTTTACTAAAAATTAAGTACTGATGCATGAATGAAGTACTGTTTCTATTGACAGAGCTGCGGTAATGCTCAACAAGTTCTGCATGCAGAAAGCCCGAACTCCTGATCCAGTTCAAATAGTACATTCCCTATCTCACATGCAATAGTCATCCAGAGTCCAGGGAGGGAAGGTGTACGAGGAGGTACGCTAGACGGTAATAGTAGCCATTTTCCTGGTGTCATTGGCCCTTTGAGCTTCTCTGCCAAATCAAATTGTTTCAGAATAATGTCAAAACACTTTGAACTAAGGTTGTAACCAGGTATGTAACCAGAGGCCCTAGAACAAACCATTAAAAAACGAAATTTCAAAAACTTTAGCCCTAAAGCATTACACATCAACCACCAAACGATACAGAGGATGTTAATAATTCAGGAAGATTGTATTCTGCTGGCAGAGAAAGAGTCTACTGCGTCAGAGTCTACAGACAGATATGTACACCACAGCAGCTGATGTTTGGCATTCCCACGATGAAGCTTGTGTTTGGCTACTTTCTGTTAAGCTCCTAACTAGTAGTTCCTGAGGTTGGAGTTTGGTTGTCCAGCTAAAGACATCATTTTGGCAATATCCATTTACTTTTGGTTGCACAGCATATTGTGTTTTATGACCATACTCCCAAAATGAATACTTGAGCAACAGACCGTTTATATCAAATTAAGTGGCATATTAAATAATCTTACCTACCTAGTATATATATTTAAGTAAATATTGCCCTTTTATATCTCTTGCCTTGAACCACCATTCTGTGATGGTCTGTGTGCTGCCTCAGAGATAACCTGACCAGAAATATTTCAACTCTAACTGTTAATTGGCTCATGTGACCTAACTTTATAGTTTGTTTGTTATGTTTGTGTGCACCGTTGAATCCTAGGATCCCAGGAGGCTGTCCTTATTTTTTTTAAATGGCAATTTTCTATTTATGATTACCCAATGGCACATGCTACTAAAAAAGTGTATTATTATGAAAATGGTTTATTTACATGAAGCAGGGTTTTACATATGAGTTGTTTTATACAGAGACCTACATTGTCCAGGAGGTATAGTTTTCCTTAACTGCTACACACTAAATTACTTTTATTTTGCAAGTTACCTTTGTATATAATGCCATTACCCATCCATTTAGGTTGTATTTTGACAGAAGCACATTTTTTGCTTGATTGTCTTGAAAACGCTAACAATGTAGCAATATATCATGAATGCAAGGCTAATGGAACAACACGTTTCCCAGAAGAGTGCTGGTGCATGGTTTTCTTTTTCATCTGCAAATTAAGCATTGTATCAACAAAATACATTTTAGTGGAAGCCAACATGCCAAAGCAGACCAAGCAAAGGATATCATTCCAGAACCAAAAGAACCAGGTTACATACATCCAGAATTTCGTTGCAAGATATATACCAAGGGGGAGAGCACTATGCATTGAGTGATCAAAAAATGATCTGTAAGAGAAAGATTAAAAAAAAAAAAAAATTATTAGACTACCTTGCTAAAAATCTTCTTCGTAAATTAAAGGTGACTAAAGGTGGCAATGAACTATCTGGCCTAATGCAAAGTTTTCATTTATCATCCATGGGAGTAGGTTGTATGTGGGGACACTAGAATAAGATAATCTAGAGGGGATTCTGTCATGATTTTTATGATGTAGTGTTTATTTCTAAATTAGACTACAAATACGTCACTCTACAATATAAAGTTTAATTCCTGAAACAGCAAGTGTATTTTTTTTAGTTGTAATATTGGTGTGTAGGCAGCCATCTCAGGTCATTTTGCCTGGTCATGTGCTTTTAGGAAGAGACAGAACTTTATGATGGAACTGCTTTCTGGCAGGCTGTTGTTTCAATGCAAAATAATTTAATGTGTCACAGTGGGACCTGAATTTTACTATTGAGTGCTGTTCTTAGATCTACCAGGCAACTGTTATCTTGTGTTAGGGAGCGGTTATCTGATTACCTTCCCATTGTTCTGTTGTTAGGCTCCTGGGGAGGGTGGGGTGGTGATATCACTCCAACTTGCAGTACAGCAGTAAAGTGTGACATAACTGGGGGTAGCTGGGAAACGGACAATATGTCTAGCCTCATGTCAGATTTCAAAATTAAATATAACATTTTTGCTCTTGAGAAACAGATTTCAGTGCAGTATTATGCTGGAGCAGCACTATTTTTTCCATGACAGTATACCTTTAAAAGGCCAATAGTAAAAAGTATTTTCTGTCTGAAATCTGCCCCATATGCCCAGGATAGAGTGGATAACATTCATTACAGTGCTATGAAATATATTTGCATTTTATAAATACAAGTTAATAATAATGTCCATTAATGTAGCTCAAATAGAGGCTTCAGAACGTCATATCAGCATGTTGCTTCTGATGAGGAAAAAAAAAAAAAGATACTGTATGCCATCAGCCTATATGAACAAAGCCTCTCCAAGGCTGCCAAATATTGTAGAATCGAGTACAAATGTAAAGCTAAAAAGTGCCAATACATGGACCATTCTATGTAGGTTTCTGACTGATCAGCCTTTGGGTTTAGAGGGTTGTTCACCTTTACATAAACTTTAAGTATAACGTAGAGAGCTCTCCAGTTTGCAGTTTCAGCCATCTGGTTGCTAGGATTGAAATTACAATAGCAACCATGCTTTGACTTGAATAATAGATTGGAATATGAATAGGGGCATGCCTTAATAGAAAGATGAGAACAGGTATGGGGCCTATTGTCCAGAATGCTCAGGACCTGTAGTTTTCCGTATAACAGATCTTTCTGTAACTTTAATCTTCATTCCTTCAGCCTACTACAAAATCCTGTAAACATTAAATAAACCCAATAGACTGGTTTTGCTACCCATAAGGATTCATAATATCTTAGTTTGGACCAGGTGCAAGGTACTGTTTTATTATTACAGAGAAAAAGGAAATCATTTTTTTAAAATTTGGATTATATGGATAAAATAGGGTATATGGGAGATGGCCATCCAAGAGCTTTATGGATAATGGGTTTCTGGATGACAGCAAATAAAAATAAATAATACAAATTAGTAATAACAGCTGAAAGATGGAAACAAACAAACAAACAAACAAAAAAAGGCTAAAACTATTTAAAAAAATGAAAGCCAATTAAAAATGTGCTTAGAATTAGCTATTTTATAACAATAAAGATGAACCACCCCTTTAATGAATCAGGACTAAAAAATGGTTAAAACAATAGACATTTCTAATAAGATTTAGTATAGGATACCCAATGAGTGTAAAGTGTGCAGATTTAATACACCAAAGTACTTTGATGTGAGAATGCAGAAGTCAGGCATGGAGGTGAGAAGCAATGGCAGGAATGTGTAAACATTTCCATAATAAAAATAAACTGGAGGTTAATACTTATTTATTGCTGGTCAACAAGACACACCTTTGTAAAATATTATCAATCTAGCAGACTAAAAATGTTTTACTGATGCAAGTAAGAAGCTTTCACTTTTAAAAAGGAATAAAAATACTTACTTTGATAGGAATTGCACGGTTGCCCAGACTCCACCATACATTAGGCCTTTAATTAACCAGGAGTCTATATCAAGGTCAGCAATAAAACCAACTAACCAAATTACCAGGAATGGAGTTCCCAGCATGACTTTTTGACGAAATTCCTGAAAGATAAACACGGATATGTCAAAATCGTGTAGCTTGATCTCCTAGAAGCAGCTGAGAGAATTGTGTCAATATCACTAATAAAGAAGGAATAGGCAACGCAACAAGCATAATACTTGTCAGCAATTATGATCTCAACTATTAGACATGCTCAAAGTATGCCATACTGGGGTATTGGCTGGCAGTGTCAAATCATTGGATGTTAGTACAATGATTCGTGATGGGGAGGGAATGAAGTCCTGTAAACAAATTTAAAAAAAGAATATATTTTAGCCAAGATGTTAGGCTACTAATGAAAAGCAGGCCGACAATACATCAGATTATACACTTTTTAAATATGCCTGATTTTGGGCCAGATATCCATCAGGGAAAACCATAGGGGGCAAATAAGCAGTCTTGTGGAAGTGGAAGATTTTATCAGCCTGAGTATGGCCGCCTTAAATAGTTTGTTCACCTTTAGGGTAAGGACACACGAGGCGATTTATCGCCAGCGTTTTTAAAAAGCAAATCGCGGCGACATGTCGCTCGTTTTGTCTCAGCACAAAACCATATGAAAGACGCCAGCTACTGTGCACACAGCGCGTTTGTGAATCGCCTGTAGCTCCAAAACGAACTGAGACCCTTTTCCAAGCGATTCATCAGAAATAGCATGTACTTAGAAAAGCACTGAAATCTCCTAGACACGCACACACATACAGATAAGTAGCAGCGATTGTATTCAAATTACACTGCGCAATGACGCAAGAACGTAAAGGCGCAGGAATACAAAGACGCTAGGTTACAGAGGGAAGCACAAACGCTCGAGGAGAGACGCCGAGACAACACGCCGAACAAAACTCGGACGAAAACACGCCTTTTTTGAAGCACTTTTTTGATAGACAGGCTAATTGAGCTGGTTGAGGAACGCCGAGAGCACGTGGGTGGAGCACGTACCGCACAGAGCAATGGGATACAAATCGCTCTGTGCAAATTGTCGCTGGGAATCGCCTGTTCGAAAAAGACGATCGCCTTGTCGCCGCGATTTGCTTTTTAAAACCGCTGGCGACAAAACGCCTCGTGTGTCCTTACCCTTAAAGTAGCTTTTGACATGTTATAATAATGCCCTATTCTTAGCAACATTACAATTGATCTTCAGTTTATTTGGTATATATTTTTAATAATAAATTTTTGTCTTTGTCTGCCTGCTGGCAGATCGGGTCACGGACGCCAAAAAAAAAAAATATATTCCTCTTTGAGATTACAATTTTATTATTACTACAATTCCTTTTTTTCCTGTTCGGGCCCTCTCCTATTCAGATTACTGTCTTTCATATAAACCACTGCCTGTACTATGGTATACTGGATCCCAGCAACCAGCTTGCTGCTAAAATTCAATACTAGAGCACTGTTGAATAAAAAGCAAAATAATGAAAAAACACAAAAAAAAAAAACAACATAGAATATGTGTCTACATTACACCAAACATTAAATAAAAGGTGACCCACCCCTTTAATGTACAAATATGGTCTAATCATAATGGAACCCAGTATTTACCTTATCAGCTTTTAGCTTTTTAAAGAATGAGGGGTTATCATAGCCTTTGGCTTGTCTTGCTTCTTGCAAATGGTTGATCATCCAAACATTTTTCCTCTGTTTAGCAAGATCAAGCGGTGATTCTCCCTGGAAAGTACAAAAACTAAATTTAAACATACTCATCAAATACACAGAGCACAAACACATTGTTTTAGGCCTTGTCCTCTCCCATGCAGACTGTTTGGAAAGCAAAGTAACATCTTTATTGTATGAACCAAGGTCCTCCTGTCACTGCATGGTTTTTTATTTTTTTACTGGTGTTATCAATCGGAGGGCAGTGGCGGTAAAAAAAAACCCCAAAAAAGTTTACTTCTGTTTCTGAAGATTCTAATTCATCCAGGTCATGGAATATCTGTAGAAATAGGTCAAATCAACTGGACTGGCTGTGTTTTTTGTTTCTTGAAGACTTTTCACTAGTCACCCGACTGGCTTTCTCAATTCAGAAGGTCTTGTAAAAAGATCTCTCTGGAATAAATACCTTGGAATGTTGCTCCAGAGTATTTTATCGTCTGCCACATACAATGCTGTTTTGGCCCCTCTCCCTGGAAGGTTTAATAACACCTCAAAGCTCCAATCATGCAATCAACACCAAACTTCATAATATCCTTGCGGATTATGATAAACAGAGTATGCTGATTGGAGATTTTCTGATTATTCCAGAAAGATCTTTTTACAAGACAAGCTAAATTGAGAAAGCCAGTGAGATGACTGGTGAAATATTTATAGAAATGAATAAACCCAATTGGACTTGCTGTGGGTTTTTTTATTTTTTGAAGATATTTCTACTGTCCTTACCACAAAAAAAAAACAAAAAAAAACTCTCCACTCCAAAAACATTCACTAAAACAAAGTTTACCTTTATATTCTGGGCATCAACATTGGCTCCAGCATCTAGGAGCAGACTAATGACAGTAGTGTTGCCAGCAAGCACTGCCCAGTGCAGTGCTGTGTTCTTGTGGTATTTATCACCAAGGTTAACGGATACATTAAAGGTAAGCAGTAACCTTGTGGGATCAACACTGCAAAAGACAGGCATGTCAATTACAAATTATATTATCAGCACAAAAAATGCAAACCTAAATCATACTTATAGTCATAGTAGATTGCAACAGTCACAGATCTTCAGTTTTTAACATTGTAAAGTTTTATTTACAGTCTTAGTTACATAAAGTCAACATTCCATCAAATGATCTAGTTCATGGGGTTATGCTAACTTTATTATTATTACAAAATGTATTATCTTAGCAGAACCATCAAGTGTGACAGTTATAAATCAAATGATTGTTAAACACTTGTCAGAATAAATTAACTGTGGACCTTTTTGAAGGAAAACATCCTATCAAACACCTGTAGAGGGGAAATTTACATTTGCTTGCTTGACAAGTTTTACAAAGCTTGTTTAATGGACCAGTAACGTCAAAAAATGAAATAGTTTTAAAGTAATAAAAATATAATGCAGTGTTGCCCTGCACTGGTAAAACTACAGTGTTTGCTTCAGAAGCACTACTATTGTCTATATAAATAAGCTGTTGTGTAGCCATGAGGGCAGCTATTCAAAGGAGAAAAGGCTCAAGTTACACAGCAGATAGCAGATAAGCTCTGTAGAATATAATGTTATCTGTTATCCATTACTTATCCTGTGCCATATAGACATTTTTCAATTCCCGCCATTGCTACTTAGCAGCTTGTTTATATGAACTATAGTAGTGTTTCTGAAGCAATCAGATCAGTTTTAACAGCGCAGGGCAACACTACATGATACTTTCTTTACTTTAAAACACTTTCATTTTTTAATGTTACTGTTCCTTTAAAACGCCACAAACAAAGGGATTGTTGCCCCAGAAAGACTTTTTTCAATTACTTTCTATTTTTCTATTTGTGACCTTTTTTCTTCTATTGAAGTGTACAGTTAAGTTTTTCTGAAGCGTCTCTGAAAGGGCGGCCATGTACTCTGTAAACTGCTCTAAATTGATATACAAGTGCATACATTTTTATACATTGCTTATCTTTGTCCCTGCTGAGTAGACTCTCTGACATCACGCGCATGCACATTAAGAAAAGTGGCCCCAACAGTGTCCGCTTTTCTCAATGCTCATGCGCGTGATGTCACTCGCGCACAAACTGGTACCCCCAACCGGAATCCGGGCTCTATCAGCCAGCAACTTTGGTTGGGGGTAACTTTTTTAAGCCATAGGTGCCCTTTAAAGGTAGCTTTTATGATTGATACAATAGTTGCTAATATTCTACAGATGCTGCTGAGAAATGTATCAACTAATGTAACAAATTTTTAACAGTTCAGAATTTGCACCTGAATTACTAAACTGCCAGATTGCAACACCAGAGACAAGAACAATAAACTTTAAACCTCAATTTTAGAAAAGATAAGGTCCAAAACAAAATATGGAAAGCAATTCTAAAAACGTGAAAACAAATGAAATTTAAAAAAAAGTGTATGGAAGGTGAAGAACCCTATATTTTTAGAAAAAAGAAACAGCTCTGTCCAAGTTAAAGTGGCCATACACGGGCCGATGAAAGCTGTGGACAGACTGAGTCAGCAGCTTACTGGCCAGTGCGTTGGGGCCCTCCGACAGGCTTACCCGATCGATATCTGGCCAAAAGGCCAGATCTTGATCGGACGATACTAAAAATCCCGTCGGATCACAGCCACATCTGGTCATTGATGCGATCCGACCACCTGTATCTCCTCTATTTTGATCGTTGGGCCCTAGGGCCCACGATCGGATCACCTGATATCTCCCACCTCAAGGTGGGCATTTTGGTGGGAGATCCACTCGTCTGACATCGCCAAACGTGCGGATCTTACCGTGTATTGTACAAAACAGTATTCCAGGTTATTTCTTATTTTTCTTACAGTAACAACAAAAAATTGAAGTGTCCTAAAGTAATGAAAATATAATGTATCATTGTGCTGCACTGGCTTCAGAATTGTTCTATAGTTCATATATACAAGCTGCTGTATAGCATTGGGGGCAGCCATTCAAAGCTGAAAAAAAAGAAAAGGCACAGGATACACAACATAAGCTCTGTATCATGCAATGGGTAAATTATCTGTGATCTACTGTGTCCTCTGCACAGCAGTTTGTTTATATAAAACTATAAAAGAGTTTCTGAAGCAAACGCACCAGTTATACCAGTGCCGCACACTGCTTTTTTTTTTTAATCAAATTTAAATTTTTCATGCTCTTATGTTTCCCAACTGTAGCTCAGTTAGTCTGGTTTCCAATGAACTAGACAAATGGTTAATGCTAATGGAATTTCTCAAAAACACCAGCTTCAGCCTCTACTGAGCATATCCTAATGTAAAGCTTAGATGAAAACTAATGCAAAAAAAATTGAACAGCATCTCTGTCACAGACTTAAGCAAAGCTTAAGAGAATAAACTACTAAAATGGATAGCTCAGTGTTGTCTTCAGTATAAAAAAAAACAAAAAAAACACAGTAACTACACTATATTCCAGGGAGTATAAACAAACAATGATTGGCGAATACATGCAAAACTGTAAAACTAAAATCACATATTTTAAAGCTACAGGTTACCCACAATAAAGCCTAAGAGACAAGGACAATCTTTAACATATGATAGTGAATGCATTAGAAATACACTCTTACCTGTGTGTCCTGTAAGATGCCCACATTAAAGGGGTCATTCCATTTTGATCCATCATATCTACATCCTATAAACACAAATATGTTTACAATTCAAAGTAACAACCTAATTGGTTTCCTCATGAAGTTGTAATGTACTGGGTTTTATAGAAAGCTCATTATAATGATTTACAGTATATATTTCTGATTTATAATGAATCAAACCCATCTAAAAAAATTAAAATGTTGTATATGCTTCATCATACTGAAATAATACATTTTCTAAATACAATCAATTAAAAATGCTGGACAGTTTCTGAAAATATTCAAGTTACTCTTCACTATCACTCATCATCTGTCTCTCTTCATGCAGGAGTTGGGAGTCTGATATTGAAGGACAGTTAAATCCAATATATATAATTAGTGCTCACTCTATTACAATCACTATAAAACCTGTTTCTCTACATGCAGAATTTGTGCCAAAGTCACTTATTTTGTTAGATTTTGTTTGTTCTGGAATCAGTTATTTGAGTGAGCTCTAAAACATCTGCTAGGATAGGAGCCCCACTAAAAGATATATTGGATCTAAATTATAAATGACCGCTACCTAGGTCTGTCAAAAAATATCAGCCAGGCCTGGACTGGCAATTGCCAGAGGGGTTGCTGTAAGATAAAATAGACAGTCACTTTATGGAGGGCTGTTTGGGCCTCTGTGTATATCAAATGCCAGGGCCTACATTTGACTCTCACCTGGGCCAGACAGCAGCAATCAAAACATTCCTGGACTCCTACCACCACTAAATTCTATGAAATAGAAAGCAACCTGCCTGCCACAAATGGAATAGTATCAGACAAGATCCACTTGTGCTCTATGAGGGCTGAGAAAATTGATTTTAAAATTAGGCCATTGAAGAAACTAGATTCCAGGACAAAGGTCAAAGCCAATTTACACAGAGACATACCTAAACACCGTTCCATAAAAACAAATGTAAAAATGAAAAATAAAGTTTACTTATGCAAAAAAAAAGGATCAAACACTACCTGTCCTTTTGCAATTAGATATGCAACAATAGATGTATGTCCAAATTGTGCAGCTAGATGGATACAGCTACAACCCTCTCCATCGATGAGTGATGGGTCAGCACCATATTTCATCAACTGGACAACCATAGATAGATGACCCTGTCTAAAAAGAAATTACCAAATTTGTTAATTTAAATTGCAACTGAATAAAAAAAAAATATATATATATTGTCATCATGCACATAGAAAATATTTATTGCAATCACACACTCAAACTAAATAAATGATATTGGTGTTTCAAAGTGGAAAGTGAGCATTTCATAAAAAATACAGGTGTGGGACCTGTTAGAAAGCTCAGGAGCTGGAGCTTTCCAGGTAATGGATCATGCTAGAACATGGATCTCTAAAAGCCTAGAAGAGGCCACTGCTCATGTAAGTATTACAGCAGACAATTTCAGTTACCTGTGTGGCAGTAGCCTTACTGTAAATAATGAAAACAATGGCTCAGATTTGTGTGGATTCTTCTCAACACAACAAAGTAACCGTTTTAATACAAACTTAATTTTTTTTTTTTTTTTTTTTTTTTTTTTAAGATAAGCTACCCTTTAATTTTTCAGGCATTACAACTATACAAGCAGGACTGTGTTTTAAATGTATCTTCTTCACACTTGGAATAAAATTTCCTAAGAGGAGCAGAGGTAAATATAACATAATTTATTGCTAATCAGTCTACTCAGACTCTCTGCTATTCATAATCCAGTCTCTTATTCAAATCACTGCATGGTTGCTAGGATAATTTGGGCCCTAGTTACCAGATTGTTTAAAATGCAAAACGAAGAACTGCTGAATAAAAAGCTAAATAACTCAAAAACCTTCAATAATAAAAAATGAGAACCAATTGCAAATTATCTCAGAATATCACTCTCTACATCACACTAACACTTATCTCAAAGGTGAACAACCCCTTTAAGACTACAACTACCAATATGTTTAAGAATGCTGATAGTTATAGAGGCTAATAGAAACAATGCTTGATCTGTATTTTTCCAAGTAGATGTAGGGTAGCAAATAATTGCTCTTCAGGTTTGGCTTGCAAGAATATCTAAAATGGCAAATAAGCATTTAGTCCAATTTTCATTTTATCCTTACAGATGGGCAGATAATGCAGATTATGTCTAAAGTACCAATATATAGGCATCTTTAATCTGCCAGTGCAATACTGCTCTGGCATGAAACCCCTCTAAAGGTGGCCATACATGGGCAGATAAAGCTGCCAATATCAGTTGTTTAGACCAATTTGACAGTTTATCTACCCGTGTATGGCGGCTTCCTATGGGTCTGGATTACCCCCAATATAGCCATGCAGTTAGTGGCATATCGGGGAAAGATCCCCTGGTTTTGTGATGTTGCCAAACAAGCGGATCTTTGAGTCTATGTCAGCTTTAATGGTGTTTACAGAAGCAGCCCTCACAACAACATCATGCAGAGCATTCCACAACCTCGCTGTCCTCACTGTGAAGAACCACCTACACTGCTTCAAATGAAAGTTCTTTTCCTCTAAAAAGTCCAAGTAGGTTACTTCCACTGCCACTGCGGAATTGGAGGTTCTTGCTCATCTACCCAGAAAAGGCTATTAATAAAATTCATTGCAATGGAGTCAAGTATTTTATCCATTAATACCCCTCCAAAAAGCTGCTACTACCACTGACGTCAGACTAAACGGCACATAGTTTTGAGGCTTGGAACGGGATCCCTTTTTGAATAGTGCAGTTGCTACTTTTTTAATCAATCATTTTTCTATTCAAACCCTCCAGTATTCATATTCCAGTCCCTTATTCAAATCAGTGCATGGTTACTAGTGTAATTTGGACCCCAACAACCAGACTGCTGAAATTTTCGAGCTGAATAAAAAGCTAAATAACTCAAAAACCACAAATAATAATTAATTAAAACCAACTGCAAATTGTCTCAGAATGTCACTTTCTACATCATACTAAAATTTAACTTAAAGGTGAACAACCCCTTTAACGTGAACTTGCATTTTACTTTGCATTTATGAATACCAGTATTGTGCTGCCTCGTTTTAATTGTGTTTTAACTGTCCTTTCCTTCCCTCTGCCCCAGTATTTTAATAAACAGGATTTCTATCATTTGAAATAAGGACCAAGGACTACTGTAAGTGAATTTATAGTTTACTTATAGTTACTAGTTACTACATGGCTACATTTTTTATGCGGCGTTTATTGACTTATTTATGTTTAAAGTATAAATTTGTAGGCTGGTCAGTGACGTAATACAGGTAGGGGATCTATTATACAGAATGCATGGGACCCAGGGCTTGCCGGATAATGGATCTTTCTGTAATTTGGATCTTCATACCTTAAGTCTAGTAGAAAATCATGTAAACATTAAATAAACCCAATAGGCTGGTTTTGCCTCAAATAAGGATTAAATTATATCTTATTTGGGATCAAGTACAAGCTACTGTTTTATTATTACAGAGAAAAAGGAAATCATTTAAAAAAATTTGGATTATTTCATTATAATGGAGTCTATGGGAGACGGCCATTCCATTCCAGGTTTCTGGAGAACGGTTTTCCAGATAATGGATCCAATACCATGTAGTTTAATAAATTTATTTTAATTTTAAGTAAGAAATGTGTATTTTTGCCTGACAACAGTGTCTAATATAGAGAAAACTAGAGAAGACAATCTACTTAAAATATACTTATGCATTTGCATATGAAAGCATCCACCACAAAACACACAAAAAAAGGATCTGTGCTATAAACCAGCGGTTCTGGATGCATAGTTGGACAAAGGGACTGATTTGCATGTCTCTACCCATGGTGCCTTATGTGAGAATTAAAACTCTCATTTTTGATATCCAGGCAGTGATATGTAGATGTCCTACTCCTCAGAAGCCATGTTCCAATATCTTGCACTGATGAGATCTAACAAGATCAAAACAGGCTGTCTGCAAGATTGATATACGGAGCCGAACCATTAGGCTGTATCTGTGCTATAAGCCAGCGGTTCTGGATGCATAGTTGGCCAAAGGGACATAAAGGAGTGATTTGCATGTCTCCGCCCATGATGAGAATTAAAACTCTAATTTTTGGTATCTAGGCAGTGCTATGTGTATGGCATGAGACAAGTAAATACCTTCTGATTTCAGAAGGCTTCAATTTACAAAAAAGGGAACAATACAGTTTAGCTTCACTTTAAGGCAAGATGCAATCTAGCTGCCCAAGAATGACTATAAGTATTTACAAAATTAAACCAATAATATTTAGAATAACCAAAGGCAATAAACTAAGTGGCCACTACAGTTTACTGTACTGGTGCAAATTATGTTGCAATAAATGGAAGCTAATCAATAAAGCCTTTAAATTAAATATGCAAACCTAAAGTGCCCTGAAGCTACCTAAATTACAAAGAGGGCTACAGATGACCAGAAAGAAGGCAATTTGAAAGGCAATCACAGAGATGCATGTGTTCCATTAAACGTAAAATAACAAGCAAATGAATGATCAGTCTTTAGAGATGTAGTTTTGGCCTCGTTTTAATACTTGCATCTGCAAAATGTGCTGTAAGGTGGCCTCTCCTGTATTTATTGACCTTTATCACCCATCTCACGCTGATGGGGCAGAAATATTAATGCAACACTCCCAATATAACCTAAGCTTTTTAATACATACTACAGTAGAAAATTCCTTAACATTTAAGTTATATGCGGTTTAACTGCATATCTCCAGATATCTTTCCAGTGGTGTGTCACAGTACTGGTGGAAAGAAAGCAGCATGCATACCTTCTTCGATTAGAATATTAAAAGCACAAGACAAGTCCAATTCATTGGGGGTGGGGAAGCAATGTGTCATTTCTTACTTTAGATCCAGAGCCTATGATCTAATTTGAAGAGTGCTCCGGCCCCAGGTACCGTGGATAACTTTAGCGGCAACCGTATCGCGGTTGATAACCCTGTCATCATTTGTGCTGTCCTGGATGGCTTGCATGCAAAGTATAGTACAAAGCCAACCTAGAAGTTTTACTTTATTGCACATCCAGGACAGTGCAGATGGTTTCTGGGATATTGTTAGAGGGCAGCATCTACTCTTGGAACAGAACCCAAGGTTTTCAATAAATATCCGCTTCGGCCAAAGTTCTAAGGTAAGTGATATATTTACTGAGGGGTGCCTAACATATAGTTATTCCCACTGAATGTGACAACTTGCCCTTTAATACGCTTTCCTTGAAAGCAAAGAAAACTGGCAGAAAAATTGCAGTCATCTGACTCAGCTTACAAAACAAGTACCTTCTGGACATTTGATTATTTGTTTCCATGGTTTTAGTGCAGCAAAGTTGAATTCAAATTTTCTAGGTCCAATTTAACAGGTTAAGGTTTTTGTGTACATAACAGGACAAGTGGAAAAATCTGTCTCACCTCGTTGCCCAGTGAAGTGGAGTGGAATTTAGGTCTCCTCCAAGTTGGTCTACTATTGAACCTTTTGATATGTAGAACCTTAAATAAAAAACAGGAAAACACATTTAAGATACATGTTACAATACCATAATAAGCAGCCAAGGGATCATTTACAATGGAAGTGCAAACTTTGCATGGATTTTGTATTTTTTTACGCATACTTCCCACCTCAGAATGCCCGGTGCCAATTACAGTTTACCACAAGTCAGGTTGCATAGCAAGCTAAATGGTCACACTGGCACTCCATACCTGGGTGCCCAGCAGATTCCGAAAAGCAGACTCTTTCTCAGAATAACAACTTGGTGATATCAGTGAGTGATAAGCAGAACTCTGAAATACAAATGTTCTCCCCCCAGGTCTCTCAGCCTGAGATTCAGCCCCTTCAGATTAATTCAGCATCTTATCAGTCATAAATTGGGCCCTCTGTTGGGCCAACCTGTCTGATATCTAGAGGAAATTATAGAATGCAGGCCTTGCCCATCATGATGGCCTGTATCACCATCATTGTGAGATGATCAACCTGATGTTGGGAAAAGATCAGCTCATTTGGAGACCTCACTAAACATACCTATATGTGTATGGCCAGCTTTAGTCTTGTCCTGGGTTTCTCTCCTCTAGTAATCTAGAGAAAAGGTGACATGCTTTTCTTTTGGCCCATTGCACCCTACCCTCATTTATGTTTGGTTAAAGAAGCTAATGATTTCATCTGAAGCTAAAGTTCTATTGTATCCCATTTTCAGCAGTCTTCAATCGTGTAGAACAGTCGTGATTAAATTAATAAGTGTGCAGAGGTTACTGCTTTTTGTTCTGATATTTAGATTATTCATTGGAGAGCTGGGTCTATAGTTACTGAACAAACAGATCTCTTTGCAACATTGTAACAGTGGGATCTACTTACAAGTTAGACTGTTAGGTCCCTCACTCTTCCATGGCTCCATTCTAATCCTGCTGCACAAAAACTAACTTCTCCAAAATGCTCTAAATTCCTCAACCCTCCACTTGCCAAATTTAAACACTACTCCAGTCGCTTTGCCATTTTCCGTAGCACAACATACAAGTCTTAAGAAGTTGTTGCAATTAAGGATGACATGATTGTTTCCTCAGTGTCTCCAACCCTTTCAAAGATTCAAATGGCTTCAAAAAGAAAAAAAAAAAAAAACAAATCTTTGACAACATGAACAATTATATCTGAAAGTTGTTTACAATGATATTTCTTTTATCTGTTTTTATTCTGGGTAAGGTCAATAACTTAGGCTTCTCTCAGAAGAATACCTACTTCACCAAATCCATCCTGTTGTTAATCGCTGCCCAGTGAAGCAAAGAAACATTTTCTTTGTCAGGTTGACGAACATCATATCCTGCATCAACCAGTTCTCTGCATCGCTCGTAAATACCATACCTGTAAGGAATGACATGTATATATACATTTTCATACACTGCTAGTAGAACTTTGAAATTATTAAATCAGTTCAGTTATTTCTATGATTCAGAATATAGATTAATTCAAATTATTCTAAGGGACACAGAGACGTTTTTTCAAATTATGCCCAAGACTTTGATGGCAAAACAGCTCCTACAGGAGCACTGCATGCTTTGGGCTTTGAGAAAACTTAGAGATTAGGATCATAATCACCTTTGTGTTAATAAAGAAGCAGTAAACTAGAACAAATCACCTTTCTATTGTGGAACATTATAGATGAAGGTAAAATATTTAGATTCAGGGTAGCGTTTATAGAGGTTGTTCACTTTCAAATTAACTTTTAATGATGTGAAAGTACTATTCTGAGACAATTTACAGCTGCTCTTAATTTTTTATTATTTGTGGGTTTTTTTAATTATTTAGCCATTTGTTCAACATCTCTCCAGTTTGGAATTTTAACAGATGTCTGGTTGCTAGGGTCCAAATTACCCTAGCAAGCAGTAGTGGATTGAATGGAAGACTGGAATATGACTAGAAAAAGGCCTGAATAGAAACATAAGTAGTAACAAGAACAATACAATTGTAGCCTCGCAAAGCAAGCACCAGTCACTGGGGGTTTTAGGGCTGCTAAATAAGAAGAATCAATAGCAAAAACACCATGGTAGATTTATCAACAGGAGAAAGCATTTTGCAAAAGTTGAGTGTTGTGAACTGCAACAAAAACAAGTGTTTGTGTAAAAAGCTACATGTGCCCTTACATCTCATTCATTTTGAAATCAGTTTTTATTGGGAGGTGGCTTTCTTTACATTATACAGCACCTAAAAGATAACTTTTAATGTTATGGATAATGTGCAAACATTACTCAATAGCTGTAGCTACAGGAGACGAGGAATAAAATGCCTCCCAAGATGATGGAAAGAAGGGAGGTATTGTGAATGCTATTCCTCCAGGCAATAATGAAAACACCCATGAAAAGGTTTACCCAAGCGGCAACCTATATAAACTCAAAGCTAATAACAGAATAGTATTCCAATAAAGGATACACTGCTGAATTTATCACTAATGGCTAAGGTCAGAGAGTTCTTGTTCAAAAAATTGTCTGAATTCTAAAGCTAAACATTCTCAATTTTGATTGCACTTCTGTGAGAAAAAACATTCGGTCAGCATTTGTCCACAGCAGTAGTCACATGACAATAAGGAGTTTGTTCTACTTGGCCATATAGGAATGATCACCCTGAATTTGAACCCTGTTGATTTCTGTACACAGTGTAGCAATTCCTACACTTGTAGTATTTTGAAATACGAGACAGTGTCAAGTTATTTCCCTTGGCCCTCAGTTAAAGTTATACATCTGCTTATTACGGAACATGTCACCCGTTTAAAAGAAATTCTTACTGGTTACTAAGGGTTAACGTGCCCAAGCAAATTTAGACCCTTTGAATAAATTTGGGGGGGGGTAACATTTTTGAAACAAAGTATAACAAAGTGGTATAATAAAGTGGTATGAAAAAGTCTAAAAAACTAAATATTAAACAAAGAGTACTAATAATAATTACTGTGTGGCCTTGACAATATCCCATGTGCTATAATCGTCCATGTGGCTTTTGCGTCCAAGCGAATCACTGCTGTATCCATGATTATAATGGCTCTTGATCTCCTGTAAGACACAAGTTTTCCACCATTAAAACAACAAACCAATGGCTCAGTCCCCGGTTTACATAGAAAGAAAAAAAACATTCCAGTGAACATGCCATACCTGTATTAAACATATCGCATGTCCCTTTTCTTTACAGATTCTTAACTCTTTACCTCCTGCATCAATTGGTATTTGTATATTTGAAGACTAAATACTTATACTATGCAGAACTACAGAATATGTTGGTGATTTATAAATACATTAATATAACAATATACAGAGTAAAATTAAGCACGGCCAAACAAAACAATTCAAGAAAAAAAACATGCACAGCTGTACTCAAACTTTTGATCAAGGTCATTTGGGTTGTTTGTGTAGTGATTATGATTTAAAAGGAGTAAACACAGTTTGACAATAAATGGCTTCAGCCAACCACTAACCATGAGTGACAGAAAAGTTATCATTCATATTCTCTGAAAAATGGTTAAGAAATCATAAATTCTCCCAGGGTATGTAAACTTATGAGCACAACTGTATATGTGCTAAATGAATCCTTATGAAACTGTAGGACCATACTGTAACTTTATATAAACTAGATATCAAACTGTTCTAACTACATGATAATAATATCAAATGTTTAGAGTGTTTTGGTAGATTGTCCTTATCAGGTGATACACTCTGCATGCCGTTTTAATGCAGATTAATAAAACTTATTGTTTTTAAACAATAAATTGATGTTGTGGAACTCTATTCTGAACTCTGCTAGATTGCCCTTAAAAGCCTTGCAGGCCAGAAGGCCTCCCATCACACAGCCTGTACTACCTCAAACCTTGGTGGTCCTAATAAAGTTAAATGAACGGTCTATATAGTACATACAAACGTGTAAGGATATGGTCACAACATTTTAATATTATATTAAAGAATAAACTGTAAACGAAAACTGTAATCAAATTCGATTTGAATTATAGAAAACTTTGTCAGGAATGCTGCAAAAATATCGAAATTGATCCCTGGACCTCTCCCATTGACAAACGATGAATAGTTGAATTCAAGTTCTTAAGGGTCCAGGAGTATGATAAATCTCAAAAATCGAATTAAAAAAAAAAAAAACAACCTCAAATTGAGTTTGGATAATGCCCTAGTCGAATTTTATTTAGAAATCTTAATAAATAAAAACCACCATGTCAGATTCAACTGATTCCTGGGAAGCCTTTTTTTTCCCCCTCTTTCTAAACATGCTTTTTTATACAAGCAATTTTTATAAACATCTAGTCAATTCACTTATTGTGGTGCTTATGTGCTACATATTTACCTTACATACCTTTTAGGTTCAGCCTCTTATGCCCACACTTTCCCTCCCAGGACCAACAGCACTGCCATCATGTCCTACATATGCTAATGGAGCATGGATTGAACAATGAAAAAGGGTGACCAAATGGCACAAAGCCCATTGTTTAGTCTTTAGGGATGAATGCTCTAACTACACACAGAATGAAAGTAAAAAGCAGCCCCTTTGTGTTCACTTCAGCAAAATGCTAAAAGTCACGTTGGATTTGGTTGTAGGTAGGTAAGCTTATTGCAGCCTTAAGCAAGAACACAAATAAGACCAATACTAAAGTTGCTATGTGCCGCTTAGTCTGTCAAGCAAAACGGTCAGATTGGGAAATTTTAAAAACAGAATAGTAAAATCATTCTAAAGCAAAACCTGGGCTGTCCACCTAATAAGAATTATAAAAAAAAAATAGATTGTGAGAGGTTAGTCATTGAAATTTTAATACTACATTGGTCAATAAATCCTGTTATTTTACATGTCAAAACAGATGCTAGATAAAGTCAGATCATCCCTCAAAATCTGATGAACTGGCAAATTCTTGATCAGCTGAGCCACACACAGTAGCGTCCTGCGCGGGTCCATTTTTTTGGGACCCGTACCCGACCCATACCCGCAACCCGGACCTGCATTCTTACCAGCTTGGACCCGCAACCCATACCCGCAACCACTGACCATCAATAATCAGGAAGTGCTGTCATTGTAAACCGGAAGTAACATCATCAGAAGTAGCCGCGATCAGAAAAAGGGGTAAAAATCGATTTGGTGAGGATCTGTGACCCGACCCTCAACCTGCCAACCTGCAGAACCACCGGCCCACTTCTTTACCCACACCCAGAAATTCTACATGCAACCCGCAGGGTACCACGGGATTTTGTGGGTAAACCGCGGGTACCCGACCTGCTGCAGGACTCGAACACTCAGTGGTAGCCCAATATAGCCAAGATAGGCCCTAATGCAATTATTCAGATCATTCAGGCTGACCATTCTGGCTTTATACATTGCTGCATATCACAATGTTTGGTTATAATGAGCCTTTTTGGAACCAATCTTAAAATGTCATTATGCTTATTTTAAAGCCTGAACTAGTCATTATATTGGATCAGGGGTCAGCTACTCCCTCCCTGTGGCACCACAAGTTTGGCCTATAATGCAGGTGCAATTTTAATTATGAAATGAATCTGACACCAAGTGCATTAACCATTTTCCCTATGTCATGCCATATTTCCACTCAGTCGGGGGCATCAAAAGAAGCATTTGCATTGGGTGTGAAAATTCCTTGGCCTGGCTTTAAAACATTAATATAAAATTGCTAACAAATTCCAATGTTCCATAAGCATTAAGATTGCTTACAAGCAATAACAGTAAAACATACATGACTATGGAATATCAACATTACTGCCTTACAAGAATGTGTATCTTCACTTGATAAACCCTTGTTCAGCTGGGGCTCTATAATAACACACAATATTATTTTAAGAATAGCTCTCCACCGACGCATTAATAGGTCAAACCCCAAAACTGGAATTAAAAAAAGGCAAACAACGGACTATAAATTTGTTTCAGCAAAAAAAAAAATTCTGTTGCACAATATCAAAAGTTAGAACTCATAAAAAACTGACATCACGTTCAAAACTTTCTAATGATCGGTTAAACAAAAATTGTGTATGAGTGTATACGTATATGATAAACAGAAGACTGATGTGTCAGCATAGCAATAAGTACATTCTGGCTTTTCTTCCTGATGAAGTCAGTGTATACTGAAGTAAATGAGGGAGCATACTGGCTCTTTATCCCAAAATACAACTGTAACAGGAAGCAAACATAGAAGAGAGCAGAAAGTATTCCAGAATGAAATGAATTGTAGTAGTTTCATGGAGTCTTTAGAATGTCACAGAGAACCTGGATCATTATATTAGTAGGATAAAGATCACTGCTGGGAGCCTGACACAAGGCCAAAGCTCAGGATAGAGGACAGGATGAGCTCATGAGTATTACAAGGCAAACACAACACACAGGAAACTAACAGTAACTGATAGGCACAACAAACACAATGACTGCTGCTTGGTCTCCACCTGTGCCCCCTGCACTGGCTGCTCCCCGGGGCACACTGTCACCTCACCCAGGGAAATGAGTGGTAAACACAACACGATCCCCGCCGTACAGTGAGGCAAGAACGAGAGACGAATCTGTGTAAATTCCCTATGCTACGCTGTGACTGGGCCGCTCGGATCCCCTTGTGCATCTCCTGAGCATCCCCTGCAGCAGCAGCAGCCAGTACTCGACCTCACCGGATACCCGGCACCCTCCAGTTCTAGCCCTGGCCCGGAACTTCTATTTTGCTTTCCGCGTCTACATATTTGGGAAAGCATCTTACCTCAGGGTGTAAAATAGGGACGCAACCAGCTTCTTTCTCATATTCCTCCATGGTATCGGCCATCTTGGAGTTAAACCTCCCGCTGCATGATGGGTAATTAGAGGCGGGCAGAAGGAGAGGCTAATGCTACAGACACAGGGCAATGTGAACGTCGCACACGAGCGTTTTATGGCCACAGTGTAGTAGGCTAATGTCAGGCTGTGCGTTCTATGAAAGGATTTCTATGTGAGTGCTTCATACATACCTCCCAACGTTTTGGAAGTAAAAAGAGGGACACATTTTCCCACAATTTGTTTGGCCATGACCATTTTTGAGGCCACACCCCCTAAATACCATGTTCATTTTACAAAATTTGGCAGGTTATGAAAATATTTCTCCTTATCTAAACTGTTAGAATTACTTATTTTCTTATTTCAAAATTGTTGCAAAGTATCTTGGTTGCACCTGTTAGCTGTTCTGTGATCTCTGCCAAAAGCCAATTAAGTTACACAATTTGTTTCTTTTACGGCTGATCAATGCAGAGAAAAGAGGGACTTTCCAGCACAAATGAGGGACAACAAGTTGAGATGTCAAAAGAGGGACTGTCCCTCTGAAAAAGGGATAGTTGGGAGGTATGCTTCATATTCTATCATTGGATTAGGTGGAATATTTTACATGTATAGGGCTTTTTTTTCTGCCCTTGCCACACGTATAAGGCCAGGGCAGGATTTACATAGTGGGTGCCCCTAGACGCACTTCCATTCGTCGCCCCCATACTCTGCCCTTTATTTGTAAAGTTTCATCATCAAGACCAGAGCAATGGGGATTGACGCAAGGGAAATGTAAAAAAAAATCGTATCTAGGGTTGCCACCTGGCCGGTATTTTTGACGATTGATTCCAATGTTATTAATAGGAAAAAAGATAAATATATAGGAAGACCGGTATTTTTTTCAGGAAGAGGTGACAACCCTAATCATATCTCTTGCATATCCCCAGTGTTTCTGGACCAATGTGGGTGTGGCTGGGTAGCATGTTGCCCCCTAAAATTCTGCCAGGCCCGGGCCTAGGTGGCCTTTCCACAAATCTGGGCCTGCATGAGGCATTAAGGGGCTGGCTATTAAAAGGAACCACAACGTGACTGGAAGAGGACAGTAAGGCCTGTTTGGGTAGTAACCTGGGTAGACACAATGGGTCAGATTCTCTAAAGGGTGAAATGACTAATGCTAGGGAAAATTCGCCAGCATGACGTCATTTTGTTACTTCGCCGATTTACTAACGAGTGCAGCCCCCTTTGCAAGTGTAGGAAAGGTACGATAGCGTTGCTTCGCACTCTAACGCCAGACAAATTTTTGCTCTGGCGAAAGAGCATTACTAAACCAATTCACTAAGATGTTTATTTTACTGAACGTTACCTCTTGCCCTAGACTTGCCTTCAGGCCCGGACTGGCAATCTGTGGTTTCGGGCTAATGCCTGATGGGCCACATGCTTTGAAATGTAAATGGGCTGCTCACCTAAAAATGCTAATTAGGTATGTCTTTAATATGTAAATTAACCAATCACTTTAGAAATGTAAATGAGCCGTCCACAGCTAGGGTTGCCACCTGGCCGGTATTTTTGATGGTTGATCCCAATGTTATTAATAGGCCAAAAAGAGAAATATATAGGAAGGCCGGTATTTTTTTCAAGAAAAGGTGGCAACCCTATCCACAGCTAAGCCGATGCCTGCATTTGTTAGTGCTCATATCAGTACTGGCATATGGGAGGAACCAGGAATTCTGACAAACTTCAGAACAGTCACTTCAGCCTGTATATGTTACACTATATGTAGCATTAATTGTATGAGGCAGCCTAGTCTTTTCCAGTATGCCACACTTGGGCCCTGTGACACACATGGTAATTAAAGTCCTCTTATCAGATGCATGGTCTAGCTCAGGGGTGTCCAAACTTTTGGCTTCGAGGGCCACATTGGAAAAACAAAAACTGTCTGGAGGCCACAAATGAAATACACAAAAACTTTTGATTTGTAAAAGTAAATAAAATACACAAAAAAAAAACTACAATACCAGTTGGATAACCAGATGGAGCTATACACTGGAATATGGGACACCTGGATATTAAATAGTAATAATAACATAATAATAAGTCTAACTGGGCAATGGGCAGAGTCCCCTCTCCTCCTATATCCTTTGCAAAATGACATTTTCTTGGGAACTGAGCGTTTCAAGCTGGGCCGCATTCATATCCATCCTGGGCCGCATTTGGCCCTTGGGCCACAGTTTGGACACCCCTGGTCTAGCTGGAAGCACACAAAAATTTGGAATATACTGTAAGTATAGGGCCACTAATCCATCAGATAGAATAGTTGTGATAGAAACTAGGGTGAGATATTTGTTGCAAGGACCAGTTCCAGCACATAGGGTGTATGATATTGCTGTGGATTATATGGTAATGGACTCTTAAAATATCTATTAATAAACACTAGTTCTAGTTCATCTTAGGGTTGGAAATATATATCCTGCTTTGCATGCACATGAATATATGGGATGCGTCGAGACTTTTGCCAGGGCTGCTTTTTCCTCCCAGTCCAGCCCTGCTTGCCTTCACCACCTCAGACCAAAGTGCAACAGAGTAGATTCAGCAAAAAATTGATGAATTTTTTTTTTTTTTAAATCCCAAAAAAACGCTAGCATCTTTTCTTATTTACAGGGGGATAGGCTGCAAAAGATCATAAAATTTGTTTGGGGTACCCGGCTTCCCCCCTACATTTCCTAACATATTGCCCCCCTACATTTCCTAACATATTGAACATAAACTATACTGTGGGCACATGTGTAGGGCAATATAACAACTCTATTTTATTTTATTAAGGTTTCCCAGGCTTGTGCAATGTAATGAATTACCTACAACATATATGTCCAATGAACTTTAACTTCCTGCTGTATGCAAATTAGGCAACGCTAGAGCAACTTCGCCAGTGTTCAACGCCCTGTCATTTTTCTAATTTTAATGCATGAAACTGCTCAAAACTGATTACTGGCAACACCAAATTGGTTGGATTAGCTTGTTAAGCCTTGAACTTCCTAGGAAGGTGTGTTCAGTCATGAGAAAAGGTACAGTATTTAAGGTGGCCAATTGCAAGTTGTGCTTCAGTTTGATTCTCCTCTGAAGAGTGACAGCATGGAATCCTGAAAGCAACTCTCAAAAGATTTGAAAACAAAGATCTCAGAGGTGTAAAATGTCAGTTTCAACTGTAAGGAATGTAATCAGGAAATGGAAGGCCATAGGCACAGTTGTTGTAATACCCAGGTCTGGCAGGCCAAGAAAAATACAGGAGCAGCATATACCTAGGATTGTGAGAATGGTTACAGACAACCCAAAGACCTGCAAGAACAGCTGCAGATAGTGTATCTGTACACCATTCTACAATTCAACTCAATTTGCACAAACAACATCTTTATGGCATGGTGATAAAACAGAAGCATTTTCCGCACTTACACTGCAAACAGAGGCAAACAATTGCATGCAAAAGCTCATTTAGACAAGCCATTCTGGAACAAAGTGCTTTGGACTGATGAGACAAAAATTGAGTTATTTAGGCATAACAAAAAGTGCTTTGCATGGCAGAAGAAGAACACAGCCTTCCAGGAAAAACATCTGCTACCTACTATCAAATTTGGTGGAGGTCCCATCATGCTGTGGGGCTAGTTCAGGGACTGGGGCCCTTGTTAAAGACAAGGGTTGGATGAATTCAAACCAATATCAACAAATTCTTCAGGATAATGTCCAAAAAGTTATGCAGGGGTTGGATATTCCAACAAGACAATGACCCTAAACACACTTCGAAATCTACAAAGGCATTTATGCAGAGGGAGAAGTACAATATTGTAGAATGGCCATAACAGTGCCCTGACTTGAATATCATGGGAAATCTATGGGATGATTTAAAGCAGGCTGTCCATGCTCGGCAGATATCAAATTTAACTGAACTGGACAGAATTTTTTATGGACAAATAGTCAAAAAACCACCATCCAGAATCCAGACACTCATCAAAGGCGATAAGGGACGTCTAGAGGCTGTTACATTTGCAAAATGAGGCTTAACTAGGTATTGATGTAATATCTCTGTTAGGGTGCCCACATTTATGCACCTAATCTAATTTTGTTATGGTGTATATTGCATATTTTCTGTTAATCCAATAAACTTTATGTCACTGCTGAAATACTACTGTTTCCATAAAGCATGTTATATATGAAACAGAAGTTGCTACGTTGAAAGCTCAGCCAATGTTAAACAAAAAAAGAATTGCTCGCCAAGCTTTTTCATGACTGTATATACAAATGTATCTGTTGTGATTGTTCCACTAACATTAAATGGTGTTTTTAAAGGAGAACTAAACCCTAAAAATGAATGTAGCTAGAAAAATCCATGTTATATACCTGTGGTGGGGGATTTATCTCAAGCTATAGAGGAAGCAGACCCTGGGCCCCCAGGGGATTCTACGGATAGAGAAAATAACCACACTGGGGCTCTATGGTGCTCTGGCTAAAGAGAATGAAGAGGAAACTATGGTACTGCTGGTTAATTCTGTTGGAAGGGCAGATGGAGAGGGGGTATTGTGACCATTACTGTTAAGTTCAAACTGGATAATTTTTCTTTTGTGGGCTTATAAAGTCTGCTATGGGACTTGAGGGTAATTCTGTTTATTTGGGTTCATAAATGAAAATTTTATGGTTTCCCTCTGAATAAATGTCTATTAGTACAGAAACCATATATAAATCATAAACCATTAAATCTTCATAAATGAAGATTTAATGGTTTATGATTTATATATGGTTTCTGTGCTAATAGACATTTATTCAGAGGGAAATCTAGGGGCTAAGATTGAATCCTACTGTAGTAGAATATAAAATAGTGTTACTTATTATGTATGTAGCCTTTTAGCAGTAACAATGAAATTCTAAATGTCTGCATGTCAATGCTTCTAGTTTATGTGAATGACTACTAAATCATATTCCTAATGTAAAGTGTTTTGGTACCACTGTATATTTTTTATTTTTCTTGGCAGTCATCTATTAACTCAAACAATATGGCAACATTCTGATCTTTTCTAATTAATTCTCCTGTTCATTCATTAGTTTATATCAGACATCACTTGAATCACTGTAATTTTTATACTAATGATCCTTTAAAAGTGGTAATGTAGGGAGCAGGTCTGGTCAGTATGGGGATGATTTGAACCCCATAACTTTGTAAGTACTTGAGTGGACTTAATATTTCTTTCAGAATGTTCCCATTTCTTGGATTGTTGTTTAGTCTCAGCACTTATTTGTTATTTGTCTCTGACTTATCCAAGGTCAACATTTGCTGGTAGAAAGTACCAGTTTTACCACCTTCATTTCCATACCTGGACTGCCGCCCTACCCTTCCTTGCAAGGACTGACACTGAATATGTGGCAAGAAGCCAATTCCTAGTAAAATTCATTTGTGTTGTTCAAGATAGACAAGACAAGATAGACAAGGTAGCACTCCAATAATGGCATTTCAATGGCTTCAAAGCGGCGGCGCGTGTCCATACAGAGCGGCGCGATTTTTAAAATCGCTCCAAATTGCCTCGCCAGGCAATTTGGAGCGATTTTAAAAATCTCGCGCCCCGTGTGGACACGCGCCGGCGCTTTGAAGCCTCGCCGGTGCCTAGCTATTAGGGGAGATTCGGGGGCGATCCGTCGCGGCAAGAAGTCGCCAGGCGACGGATCGCCCCCGAATCTCCCCAGCTGGACTAGCCCTAACACACATTAACTCCCCATTGCCATCACCCTTAGGGTAGAGACACACTGTGCTATTTGGGGGAGATTAGTCGCCTGGCGACAAATCGCCTCTTCCTCAGGCAACTAATCTCTCCAAACTGCCTCCCTGCTGCTAGAATCTAAATTGCGGGTGGGATGGCACTCGGAGTGCTTCGTTTTCCAAAGTTGCCCGCAGTTTCCTCGTGAGACAATTTCGGGCGACTTCGGAAAACAAAGGCAGTTCACGGAGATTAGTTGCCTGAGGAGGAGGCAATTTGTCACCAGGCAAATAATCTCCCCCAAATAACACGGTGTGTCTCTACCCTTAAAATAGCTATACAAGGGCAATTTAGTCAGTGCTCTGTCTTAACAATCATTTGAAGGAACGATTCATGTATCAATGGTAAATGATATATGAAGAGACTTTGGTTGTATCTTTGTTATGAAGGCTGCAAGATCACATATATTAAGCTATGGCTGTCTGTTCCTTTGTTTACTTATGCAAACAACGTGCACAATGAACAATAGCTTTACAATGATTATCTGACTGTTCTACCCACTGACCGGTTTCATCTATGAAAATAGATGATCTATGACAATAGATCTGTTTGATTGACTGTTAAGACAATTTTGTCAGAAAGATACAATCACATCAAGGGGGGCTCCAGCTGTCTACGAACACCTGGCTAGTTTTGAATAGAAGCAGTTCTATGACAGATGGAGGCAGGGGCGTAACTACAGAAGAAGCATATCCTGCAGCTGCAGGGGGGCCCAGGAGGAATAGGGGCCCTCAAATATTGATACAACAGAACAACCTATCGATATGTTAGGGCCCTAAAATGAATTTGCTGTGGCGCCCGGTAACATCTAGTTTTGCCACTGGATGGAGGTCTACTTGCTTGCATAAGGGAACATTCTTTCTTGTTATTATCCAATCAAATGCCCAGCACTCTGGAACTAGTTATTTGGAAACGGCAAGAGGGCCACATTCTGATGTGTGCTATTGGATAATGATGAAAAAGCATGCCCCTCCATATCATGCAGGTATTCCCCATCTGTTACAGAACAACAACTGCTTGTCCCCTTGGCTGAATGTAATTGGTGACAGATGGAGGGCCACCTTTTGATATATGCTCAGTGTGAGTGGTGGCTCTCTCATTGTTACAAAACAAGAACTACATGTCCATTGGCTGTTCTATGACAGCTATATTATTACAATAGTGTATCAAGAGGTTATCCTTTAGCTTCATCTATACTGAGAAGAAGTTTATATGTTGATAAACCAAATATATATATATATATATATATATTATATATATATATATATATATATAAAAATATATATGAAAAAATAGACAAGATGAAAATTTTAAAAACCCAATGAAATTGTGGTGAATAAAGTGGATATTATTGAAATACATAGTTAAAACTATTATGATGGAAATTATTTCTAGATTTTCTTGAACTTTTATCCAACAACTAACTGGTTCCTCTAGTTATAGTAGTATGTAAAGTTCAAATCTTTATCCCTTAGTTACAAATATGCCTATATATAAAATGTTGTTTTTACTTCATGCCTTAGCAGTTGTCATGCTGAGGATTACATATTGCTATCACAACAGTGAACAAACGGTTTTACAACACTGGTTTGAACAACGAATGCACTACCGCTTTAAAGGCAGACAACCAGATAGCATTTGACATTTCAAGTCTTAGGGGTCTTTTTACTAAAATGTTTATTTCTCTAAAACTATAAAAAAAAATTGTGATGTATTTAGTGTAAAAACCACAAAAAACGCTAATACAAAACTGCATGAAGTAAAAGTAGTCAAGGTCCCATAGAGGTCAATGGGAGCTATGCTAATCCTATTGGACCTTTTTATAACCATTCAGACTTTTGGAGATTTTCTAACCCTAACCCTTTGGAGGTTTTTGCTAGTAATTTTAGAGGTATTAAAGATAGTTGTTTTTTTGTTTTTTTTAGGATCATTCAGTGTTTTTTTTTTTTTATTTGTACTTTTTCTTATTATATAAATATATATATATATATATAAGAAAATATATTTAGTAACAGCACTCACGCCATATGAAATTATGCGGTGCACGTCCTCTGCGATCGCCGGTCGATCCCTCCACTATGTACAAATATTTATGTATTTACACCTATTTTTTAGTTTTGTCTCTTGTAACTCTGTAATAAATTATTGATATGGTCAAGAAATACATGTAAAGTCTACCCATGCCTAGATAAGCAGTTTACCTGCATGACAATGTTTATTTTTCAGTTTATTTCACACTCTACATACAGGGCCTAGCCAAGGGGTAGGCAGCCTCTTAGGGCGCAATCACTGGGGGCGCACTTTTTGCATGCCCCAACCCCCTCTAGGGTTTGTTTGGCAAATTTCTGAAAGTGCTCCCCATCTTGGAGCATGAGTTGAGCATGAGTTGGAGCAGGCCCGGACTGGCAATCTGTGGGTTAGGGCAAATGCCAGATGGGCTGCTATAAGGTGCCATAGAAAGTCAGTATTTAGTGGGCTGGTGAGGCTGTTTGGGCCTCTATGTGGGCTGATTGGGCCTCTGTGTACCTGAAATGCCAGGGCCTATTTTGATTCTCAGTCCAGTCCTGAGCCTACCATGCTGACACGCTGGTGCACATGCGCAGTAGGCTACAGCGCAGACACGTTAGTCACAAAGGATTGGTTGAGGTGTTGGGCAGCCGCAGAGAGGACCTGCTGTTCATGCTAGAGGTGAGCACTCGAAGTTGCACTAAAGAGACCTGTCTGTCCTGCTGGCTGGGGCCTGGGCACAGTTTTACTACTGTATTTGATGCTTGCTGCTCGCACAGGTACAGATCATGGGGGCTTGGGTTGGGTACAGGTACAGGTGGTGGTGTGGGTTTTGGGCCTTTAGTATTAAAGGTGAATATGCCTGGGCTGGGCTTATTGTTGGCTGCTGGCAGTGGCACAGGTACAGATCATGGGAGCTTGGGTTGGTAAGGTGGGAAATATAGGATGGGGGTGCACTGATAGGAACCCTTGCCTAGGATGCCAAACTACCTTGGCCCAGCCCTGTCTACATATAAACTGTAACTGTCTCTTCCATACACACACACACACGTCACTTTCTAATTCTATTTTTTGTTTGCCCAGTAATATAAAACATGACATATAAACAATTACAAACCACGGAAACATAAAATCACATTAAACAGCAGACTTCATTATGTCAGAAGATAAACTAGGTTGCATTCTCTTTATTACCCTGCAGATGGCAGACATTAACCTCTTCAACAGTGCACATAAAATAATCACACTGCACATAAAATAAAAAATAATCAAATTAAAGGTCCTTTTTTTTCTTGTATGAAGCTCTGCTATAACAAAGAGCAGCCTCATTTAAAGAAGTATTGTATACTTGTATTTGAGAATTAGTACTTTCTGGATGTATTTATTGCTTATTAGTCAATTGTCCTTTGTCTTTGTAGTTTATAGTGAAAAAAGATAACATTTTTAAACTTCTAGTAATATTCATAGACAACTTGCATTTAATCTCAGGCTTGGATTTTAAATTGCTAATTGGGTAATTTAAATTAGACTACCAAGCATTTACCTGCTGGGAGAAACACGTGTCGCCATAGGTCATGTACCACAAGGTTTTCTATTGAGGTATACTATTCTTTAATGGGACACTAACGTAGTTTTGATTTCTGCTCTGTTGTTTTCAGCACCCAAACTTCTAGCACTCACTATGGATCAGCAAAAGGTGGTTTAAGGTTCAATTTGCACTTGCTGTTTGCACATCAGCCCAGTCTACTAAAGATTATGTTAGCATCAGGCTACAAATTATAGCTATTGTAGCTCTGGTATACAATAAGGGGCAGATTTATCAAGGGTCAAATTTCGAGGTTTAATTAACACTTCGAAATCGACCCCCGAATTAAATTCGAATTGAAACCCCTCAAATTTGAATTTGAGGGGTCTTAACACAATTCGAATTACTGAACGATTGAATATAAAAATTTGATCGATCGATAAAATCGTTTCGATCGAATTTTTTATATTCGATCAAAAAAACTTGTAAAAATCCTATGGGAGCTTCCTATAGGGATATATAGCTATTTGGTAGGCTTTATCTGCCGAATTGTTATATTGAATTTTTTTTTTAAAGGGCCAGTACTTCAACAATCGAATTTGAATTTTCTATTTTTTGTTTATTCAAATTTGATTAAAATTTTCACTTCTAATCAATTTGAACCTTAGTAAATCTGCCCCTAAATGTCTGTTCCTGTGGATATCAAAGCAAACTTGTCAATATTGTATTGTTATCCTATGGATATGTTCTCACATCTCCCATCCATTACTTGAAGGACTGAGGTTAAAGCTGGCCATAGACGTAACAATTACGATCTTTCTCGGAAAAGATCTTTCCAAGAAAGATCGTTTGTTTCAACACACACGTGTAGAGCTGAATCGTCAAATATACAGGTAGAAACAATAGAATTCTACTTGTATCTGACGATTCAGCAGTAACAATGGCCGATGTTCAGGGAGCTTTCAAAGGCATCCGATCAAAATTTTCCGTCCAGTCCGATCAACCAGCCGACTGATATCTTAATCCTCTGACGATGTCGGTCGGCTCATTTCCCACCATACACGCACCGAATATCGTACGAAAATTTGTTTCGTACGATATTATCTGTGCGTCTATGGCCACCTTAAGTCCCCACTGACTGGGTGACTCACTGGCTCGGTGGCTTGGTGACACCACATGGGCAAATTTGTACCTGGGCAGTAACCCATAGTTAATCATTAATTAGCTTTTGATTGCAATTGCAGGTAGAACAATGAAAGCAAACACCTGATTGGTTGCAGTGGATTAATGCCCAGGTGTAAATTGCCTGGTTTAAAAGCCACACTCTCTCTCAATCTCTCTCTGTATATCATATAATAATATGAACAAACTTCTGTCCAATGTGAAAAGGGGTGCTGCATAAATATGCAGTGTGAAATAAAGAAATGACCTGCATTCCTGAATATAGAATAAAGCATGATCAGACCATAAAAGTATAAAACCAAATATCAATGCAAAGTCTTCCATATTCCAGAAGGTGTCGCTGTTTTACTTTAATTACATCAACTACTGATTAAACTCCATTATAGCTATATTCAGAATAGAAACAATGTTTCCTTTGGCCACCTGAAAACATGCAATGCTACCATTTTACAACTCAATATTATAACACATTTTCAACCTTTTTATTGTAAAATCCATTCCAACATACTGGCCTATCGTGACAGATGCAAATGACATTTTAATCATCCACAAGAAAGCAATTCTGTACCAGATGTTGATTTAGCCCAGTTTAATTCTTAGATTATGTTCTAACAAGGCCAAGAGGAGGAGACCTGGATAAAGCTTTGCTTTATTAAATGGATTCAGCAGAACTGATACAAAGTACATGCTTCATTAAAAAAAACAGGACTTCTACATTAAAGAAATTATTTGTAAGTGCACAGGTTATAAATAAATAGTATCTCAGTTTAAAATAATACAATCTTTTGTTGGGTGTCTAAGGATAGAAGCAGTGATTCTTCTGCTTGCACATAAACCAAAATGAACATTACTTATATATGGGTTTGATGTTCCTGTTTAACTTCAGACCAACAAGGGTCGGTCTATGGGGTATAGAGTGAAGTTAGAGATCACCACAGTCCTCTAGAGTGAAATGCCGCCACTCTCCATTCATTTCTATGGGATTTTTAAAAGAATATTTATCAATAAGTGAAAGTAAAAGTTCATCCTTTGATAAATAGGCCTTTCAAAATCCCATAGCATGAACGGAGAGTGGCGTAATTTCACTCTAGAGGACTTTGGTGATCTCTAGCGTCACTTTTTGGGGTAGGAGAGGACGGCACCTGGAAGGGGAGGGGACAAAACTGGAAAGGGAAGGGATAGCGGGGGGGTGAAGAGTGGAGCTGGCCTGGGGCGGCAGGTATGTAAGATAGGCAGTACTTAGCAACAATAAAGTATATATTTTATGTTTATATAACTGTCCAAAAACTCAAATTTTGCAGGTTTTCAAGGTTTTTGTATTTTTTATAACACCATTCAATAGATTTTATTCCATTTATACTTTTTCTATTCAGATCTTTTTATAAATTACAATTCATTCGCGATTTTAGAGAAATAGAATTTAATCATAATTTTAAACGACGCTAAAACCAATATTTGGGGATATAATGAGGCAGCATTATTAGGCTTTGTTGTGGACTGGCTATACAATAGAATCATATACACTTCAACAGAACTTGATCAACTTTTGACAGGAGGTCTAGCTCTCAATTTTCTTTTACATTCCCCATTAAAAGATATTCCCCGCAATATGTATGAGCACCCCCTGTTTATAGATACTTACAGAACATGGAGCTCAGTAAAACACAGGTTCAAATTGACACCTTGTTATTCCATTAATCTTACTTGGCTCGGTAATCCAACATTCCCTATGGGGGGAAAATAATAAAACTCTACTGGAATGGCATAAAGAAAATCTGAAAAAAGCTACTCATCAGTGACATCTTTACTGTATTAACTGTATTGACTGTACTTGTATTGAAAGCGTTACAACATCTCTCTCAGGCAGATAAAGATACATTATTAAATACATTGTGGCCTAGATATAATACAGATAAAACTACATCTCAGATTTATCATACTATTAGAATCCCATTATCAACTGAAACACCAGATCCCTTTCTATTCAAATGGACCTCTGTAATCCCACAGACAGATGCCTCTCAAATACTTCAAAATAATTCAAAAACAATGTAAACTATATCTGTCAGCAAATACCAAGAAATGGCTTTACAGATACTGCATAGTTCTTATCTCACCCCACTTAGGAGACATCACATGGGTATTTTCAACTCTGTGTGAGATGTCATCAAGCTAGAGCTGACCTCGTGCATTGTCTTTGGCTGTGCCCTTGTATTCAACAATTGTGGGGGGAAGTTCAGGAATACTGGAAATCTCTAACACAGCAAACAAATAATTTTACGCTAACATGGGCAATTAAAGTTTTTTCAACATATATGAGTTACATACATTCGCTAATGATACATACCAGACATCTCACAATTTATGCATTTAGACAAACTATGTGGTATGATATGGAATTATTACACTTTTCTTCAAGAAACAGACCAATATATCCAAATTCTACATCGACCAAAGGAACAGAGTCCACGATCGCCCCCCAGGAGCCACCATATAAATCAGATGCTAAGAACAAGGTATTATTAATTACTAATGTAGGGACCCATAAGTGTAATGGCCCTTCATTCCCTGGCTAGTGCCTTCCTTTTCCCTGTTGCTGGGTTAAATCCCATGTAACATATTGGTATCATTCCTATTGGTTATAGGGTGTGGCTGCCTCCCTTGGAGCCTGGAGTCAACACGGCCCCAGAAGTGTTAGGCCCTAAAGGGACAACCCCTTTAGAGAAGTCGGGGTACAGGGACCCCATGAACTAGGTGAAGCCAGTGGATAGGATATTTCTTGTCATAGCACTTTCTAGTGAAAGTGAGTCAGAGAGATTTAGCTAGCACGAGCAGCTCAAGCTCCATCGAGGAGGATAGAGGGAGTAGTTCTCCCCCAGGCTCTACTTTGTCTGGAGTGCAGGGACCACAGTACGGATAGGGAATTTAGGCAAGGTGCTAAACCCTGATCCACGTCTGCTGTATGGGGTCCAGTTCACAGGAGGCATTGATATCCTAGAAAGTCCTATTGCTCCTATGGTGTCTGTCCATGCTGTGTCTGCTAATCCTTGACTGTACCTGGCATGTGTGTATCTACCTCAGTTGTGAGTATTACTAACCCTGTGGCGCTTTGTATTGTAAATAAAGCCTGTTCTACCTGTTTGCAAAGAACCCCTGGCGTCCAACACTCTGTTCTTTTTAAAATCGGCAGTAGTGAGTTGTAATCAACAACTGTAACACGTGTGTTTTCCACTTAGCGAAAGCCCTACCTGGTGAAAGAGGGTCGCATGTAGCCTATGCTCTATCACGCTAGTGGGTATTTGTCTAAATACAGCCAAATAGGTGCTACACTAACTTTAAACTATGTAAGTGGGAAATAATGTTGTGCAGATCGATGTTCTAAAAATGAACAGTTAGATGATGCTAGTATTCTTGCTATTATTAGGATATGCTAAAAATATACTGGTGAAGGATTTTATCTTTTTTCTGTATTTCCAAATTCCTTTGTGTTTGTTTATTTTACTTTATTTGTTATGGAAAACGAAATAAAAACATATTTAAAAAAAACTTCTAAAGCCACAAAAAGTGAAATGCTTTTAAATGGGCCTCTAGCATTCCATTATTTTCCTACTTCCACCTTCAGGACTGCTCATACTAAGTTTACATCAGTAATTTTTTTTGGCTATAGGTCCTCTTTTACTGTTAAAATCTGTAAAAAACAAAAACAAAAAAAACATTTGCTCATCTCAATCCCTGCAATGACTTCTTCTATCGCTACACCTTAAACACTACACAAGCAAACATATATTATGTTAATACACAATCATACTTGTCCTGTCCTGTGATCAGTAAACATTTATACATTGTACACAGTGCAATAAATGAGATAGTGCATCTTACTACCAATTTTTAACTTTTAAGTTATTTTGTTTTACATCCTTAGAAAGTTTATGATGATACCTTTCCTCTAACATCTGCTTTATTGATAATTTAACATTCCGGAACAGTACTAAAGCATGTTGTGTCAGATAATTTTGCTGGCTAGCATAGTGTGTATATTTACATAAATTGACCGTTAAAGCAAGTGAACATAATCACTGATACAGTATATACATTTAAAGGGGAACAAAACCCTAAAAATAAATATGGCTAAAAATGCCATATTTTATATACTGAACTTATTGCACAAGCCTAAAGTTTCAGCTTCTAAATAGCAGCAATGACCCAGGACTTCAGACTTGTCACAGGGGGTCACCCTCTTGGAAAGTGCCTTCAACATTCACATGCTCAGTGGACTCTGAGCAGCTTTGGAGAAGCTAAGCTTAGGGGTTGTCACAAATTATCAAGTAGAAAATGAGGTTGGTATCACGATCGGCACCCAAAATCTAGAACCAATGCTAGGTTCTCTGGTCTCGGCTCTTGCTTCCACCTATAACAGCCGGCGCCGCCTTTCACCTCGGGAGGAGCCCTCGGCTAATTGGATGCCGCCATGTCTTATGAAGAGAGGAGTCAAGCTAAGGGTTCTGGACGAGCAGAGGAGCACAATCGTTAGCAAAGTCTTTTGGGCAAAAGGTCACAGTACAAGGATTTAGATAAAAATGTCAGGCAGGCCGGTTCAGCGCAGGCAGAATTCAAGCAGAGTCAGACAGGCAAGCCAGGAGATCAATCAAGTGTTTGTCCAAACAGGCAGGGGTCAGGTTACAGAGTGTAGAATAGTCGGTTTACCAGGCAGGGGTCAGGATCACAGAAATCAGAGTAGTCAATCAGACAAAGGTCAAAACATGAATCAGATAGGGTTGTAGTTACCTTGGTCTGGTACAGAAGCAGAAATCATAATGTACAACGTTTCTACCCTACTTCTTTGGGGGAGCTTTACCTGTAGCTAGATATAGCAACCAGTGCATTTACTGTGCTGAAACTGAAAGGTAAGCATCTGAGGGGTCATTTACAAGGCTGACACATGGGAGCCAGGCCCGGACTGGCCATCTTTGAGATCGGGCAAATGCCCGATGGGCCGCCCTCTTCCTAAAGTAAATGGGCTGCCGGGACCTTTCTGTTATGCAAATAAAAAATGAAGACCAATTGAAAAGTTGCTTAGAATTAGCTGGTCTAACATGCTAACAGTTAACTTAAAGGTGAACTACCCCTTTAATGGTTCAAAGGGTGCAGCAGGTAATTATCATGCCATTACTCACAATACCTGTCATTTTATGTGGTTTCAAACTGTCTTGGTTTTAAATTAACTTATGCTTTATGGTGACCTAAAGGGCAATGGCTCGAAACATGTAGTATCGAATAAAGGACTTTTTTGCAGCAAAGTACTGTGTTGACCTGCTCTGTTCCACCAAATATTTGTAACTCTGAATACTGCTACCTTGGACGGGGTACAGGGACAGACCTTGTTATATTTAGAGAAATTCCACATATAGAAAAAGCATATCTGCCACAGAGCTTTGCAGGGTCCCATAAGTGCATTACAAGTTGAGCTTGGATTATTATTATTAACATGTATTTCTATAGCGCCAACTTGTTGCATAGCTTGGATGCCATGGGTTACTTTACTTGAGCAAACTTTGTGCATTTTATTGAATATGGTGTTTTATGTATAACATTTGTTGCCATTTAAACCTGTATATTCTGCTCACACGTGGGCTGCTTAGATTTTTTTTGCCAGGGATGCTTTTAACTCCCAATCTGGCCCTGATGGGAGCCCCCAAATTACTGTCAGTCTGGACCTGGTGGTAATTACAGCTTTTCTCAGTGGCTTGTGTCAATAGCCGCTATTAAGTTGCACCAAGTGAATTAGATAATAATGTTATTAGTGCCATGCTCTAAAAGTGACAACATTAAAACTAGTGATGGGCGAATCTCCCGCGTTTCGCTTCGCCGAAAAATTCGCGAATTTCCAATGAAATTAGCGAATTGACGAAAAAATTCGCAAAACGAGACGCGCGTTGCGTCGTTTCCGACGCGTCGCGTCAAAAACGATGCGACTGGTTTTTTTTTGGTGGCGAAATTTTGCTGCCGTTTCACGAATTTATTCGCCAGCGGCGAATCGCGGAATTTGCCGCGAATTCGCCCATCACTAATTTAATCAATTCCTTCTATTGCTGCTGCAAAATATTTTTAATACTTTGTTGCAAATGATATAACATTTAATTTACATATTTTCTTCTCTAATTTCTTACTTCCCTGTAAGCCTAACAGAGTCATACTGATTCGACTACTGCTGTAAATCGCCAGTCGTGTTGTAGTGCACATGCATTTCACTAACTTAATAGGTTCAAGTCCATTAGGTCTCAGTTAACCAAAATCTTTTTTTGAATTTTCAATTGGATGATAATTATCATTCAATTATGAACATTATTTGCATAATCATATTTAAATTATATTTAATAGGATTGCAAGATTATTAAGACTATCCTGCATTAGCTTTGATGGTCCTGAAAGCCTTTGTTTTAAGTACAAGCACTGTACTGAAAACTGGGAAACTTATCAGCATAATTAATATATGAAGTACATTATTATAGCAATTAAATGCAAGGATCTAGGCTCAGGTTATTATCTAGTAAGTAGTGTTTTGATGAGAATGGAAAAATTAGAGATGAGGATTAATGTGCTCCACACATCATTCTGAACAGCAAGTGCTCTCCAGCATACTGCTTAAAGGAAAGCATTCACATTTCTCAATTTCTCAGTATAACTACAGAGCAGAAAATGTCTTCACCTGAACAATCTATGGTGGTGAATGCTATTATCCAAAGCAACAATAGAGTATATTGTTCAGATTGTTCAAGCCACAAAACCCAAGCAGATGACCCCAGAGCCCCTGCAGTGGCTGACTTACTCGCTTCACATCTTCCCTTATAGAATTTGTGAGGCATGTATTTTACATTTCATAGTTAATAATATTATTTGTGTGAAACCATAACATATGATATTCCATAGTTTGGCCACTGACATTGCACCTTCAGAACTAACATGGAAAAGAAACAATATGACCTACTGAGAATATGATTAAAATTTGTTTGACTTTTGTAGGGACAGAGCTTATACATGAACTTTATCCAGGAGCACCTCTGTACTTTACCTTCTTTGGGTGCCAAAAGGTAATATTGAATGTTGTAGACTGTTATTCTAAGAAATAGAAATGGGGATTGATATCTGCAGGAGTCTTTATGAACTTGAATATAATTGGGTCCATCATGACCTGCAAATGCAGCTCCATGCTAACAGCTGCCTGTATATCTCTTTGAAGCATATCATTTATTTTTTATGCAAGAGAAGACAGTATCTTTTTAATTTGTTTAAGCAGGAATTACAATTGCTCCCACATCAACATCTATTTATGGCACATAAAATCTGATTATGCCAGAATACTCAAATAGCTTAGACCTTTAATGCTGCTTTGAAATATAAATAGGACTCTAAGAATAAAAAGGGATTTGGCAAGCATCCATAAATCCCTTATAAAAACTGCATGAAGTAGGAAGTATATACCGTATATGTAAGCTTTGTGTGTGTTTAGATCCCGCCTCTTAGTACTGAGAGTAGAGACATCTTGCTAAAATAAGTTGTGACCTTTTATCTCAGTTATTTATGGGAGTTCCTGGACAAATTCTGCCTTTGCTCAACTTCTACCATAATGTTTTTTGAGCATGACCCACTGCCCTGTAGAATATATTTCCTTTGCAATCTCATACTGACTGCATATCTTTGTAATTGTTTCTACTACCAGATCATGGAACATAGCTACTGGTGGGCAATGGGAGTGTAATTTGGCCAAACATTTCCAACCTTACATTTTTCAATTGCATTTGAAAATAGTATATATGCAAACAGAAATCCATCCTCCTCTACATCTGTTAATGAACGGGCTTCTGATACAATGTGTCTTTGATACAGAACCAAAAACTCAATATAAACAACAAGACAGATTCTTTTTTCAGAGTTCCCTTTAAGGTATGGCATATGTGTAAGTGCTTTTATATGCTTGGAAAGGCTTAGAAATGGCATGCACCATTGGAAAAGGGTATCTTTGTTTCTGCACGGTGGCCTAATTCTTGAATGCAGAAGGAAGTATTCCAGTCAGCATGGGAATTGCCAATTCCACAAGGCAATTTATCATGTATTATTTTAATAGCCACAGTGGAGCTCTTGCACTTTAAACTTTTTCAGACGAGGGCATTACTGAGATTCTATACTGTTCTATATTAAGCTTGAAAATTGATTTGGAAATGCATCCTTTAAAAAGTACCTTATATGTACAGCAGTAGTAAAAGTTTACTTTGTAATACTGTAATACTAATACTAAAAGGTGCTTGCATCCAGTCCAAACTGGGTTTTACTAAATGATTTTATAGCACAAAAGAATGCACTTCACACCATCTGCAGATTCTCATCAGTGAATTGGTACGGGTAACATTTCTGGATCTTTGTACTTTTCACTAGGTGTAAGCATCTGAGATTATTCAATAGGTATATAGTTGACACAACCCAGCATCCATCCATCACAATATCAAGCCAAAAATTCAAATTGCATGCAATATGCCAAAAGATGTGTCATTGCATGTTTCTGTTGAATCAGGAGCATTTTAGGGAGCTACCCTTGCTTCTGTATTTCTAAATGAGCCTTAAGGATTTTCAAACAGTAAGTGGCAAAATGTTTCCAAACATTCCCACGCAGTAGTGAATTAGAAAACAGAATATATATATATATATATATATATATATATATAAATATGTCAGTTTTAATTTAAGTTGTAAGATGAGTAATTTTAGTGTTTGTTTTCAGTCTCATAAATTGTGAGAAATGTGTTTGCTTTGAAGACCACAGGATGTGTCACCAAAACTGAAAAGAAGGTTATGTTGCCTTCATTCTATGTGCCTACAAAAACCCAACCTGCTGGCTTACTAACCACTCTGCGCAGACACCTGCCTGTATTTCCTGGAATGACATCTAAGTGGCCTTGTGTCAGCCTCTATGAGGGGAACAAAAGAAAAACGACTTTATGTGGTTTCCAACAGTGTACTTGGCTTATTCATTTGGACACTGCATATATATTATTATCACTGCAACACAATAAAGGGGCTGTTAATGTTTTAGCCCAGGTTTAAAGGGGAATTATTTTCAGACCAAAGCTGAACAATTATTTCATTATAAAAATTTGAGCTCAATCAAAAAGCTGTATCATTTGTTAAAAAAACAAATACCACCCTTTTCACTGTATTAAAATTACATTGCAATGGATTTGTATTCAGTTTCGCTAAATACTAAGGATTTAAATCATGCTAGATTAAGCATTTGGATTCAGCTTGGCTAAATACTGAGGATTAAAATTCACTTTACATGTTGAGGTCAGATTTAGTTTGACTAAATACAAAGGATCTGGCTGAATCTAAAGCTTACAAATATTGCTGGGGGTTGGCTGAAACTAAATTGGTGCATGCCTATTTAAAAGCCTCATTTTCCAAGTTACTGTTTTAGAAGCCTCCCTTCTTTGTGTCCATTCTCCATACACTGTGTTGGGCTACAAAAAAAAAACTAGCTCTCTGCTTTGTGTGTGCTCATGTATTCATTTTTATTTTAACTGAATTACCATCCCTTTTAAAGGAATTGTGCAGAATCTGATCGCAACAAAATTGTAGGACAGGTGATATATATATTTTTATTAGTTGCAAATACAGTAGCCTGAAATTCCCTTTACCCTTAGTGAGCCAGCTTGCTGCACACTTGCAAAAGTGAATGAAGTATCCTTGGGGAGTCAGGACAAGAAATTCAGGAAAGGGGCTGGGCTTCCTGCCATAGGGCCATGGTTTGGGTGGATTAGGGCAAAGTTTTGGTAGACCAGGACAGGAATGTATGGATGAGTGGAATGGTCACTAGGGCATATAATTACTACTACTTATGGCATCCCTGTGTATAGTAGTGACATAAATGCATTCAGTGTTCAGCAAGGAAAAGGTTTGAAAGTGGCTGTATCTATACAGTGTAAAATATTTATACATTGCATAATAAAAATGCAGATTCCAGATGATTTCTCTCCATCATATGTCATGTTGTTTTGTTACAGTATGTCTTGCAGCCACTGATCCAAACAAAATAAGTAAGTGTACATTTGTCTTTGAAAAGGAATAATGTAATTTCAGATATAAGCACAATATCTAACAATGTGACAATAAAGCACATTTTCATTGCATGTGTTTGTTTCTAGTTAACTTGCTTTAGTTACTTAACTAAAAAATTCCTTTCCTATGTTTACATGTGAGACCATTCAGCTCAGTTCATTTACTCAAGTTGCAGACCAGGTGCTATCAGCCATGTAGAAGTTCCAGTACACACTATCACAGGATGGTCTGCAATTTCACTCTGCCAGTTAACTGTGAATGACACCTCTCCATTTTCAGCGTAAAGGTACACTGTTGAGCACACAGTGTTTAATTCCTAAGGGTGAAACAATTAACCACTAGCAGAACAATAACTTTTATTCTACTGGCTTCCAATCATAGTATTCTATCTGCATGTGAAAATATTCATGATAATCTGTGGTCCTTATCTATCACTGATGCTTTTAAGCCCAAAGAATTACATGGATACAACAATCACATGCTTTTTTTTAAACATTTTTATTTCTTGGTAAGAGAAAGGGGCTAGAATGAGAATACTTAGAGGGAAGCAATCATATGAAAATAAAGAAGCAGAACAGGGTCTATAATGTTGTCCATTTAATTACATTTCTATAATGTTGTCCATTTAATTACATTTCATCATCATTCTTTTCAACGATAAGGAAAACATTGTTTTCCTTACTATTTAATTTAGCATTTTTTCCTTTTATTAGCTCCCCTTGTTAACTATACTATAATCAGATCTGCAACAGTAGATCTAAAATTCCTGCACCAGACTACTAGCGACACACATGTCCTTGAAACATATAAAGCACGCAATCAAACCCTCCAAATAGTTTTTCTAAATGTAGCTCCATTCCTTTTGCTCCCATGACCCCTGCTAAACTGTATCATTGAAAACAAGAAAAGCTTTACTGTTCCCACGTCACTTGTGGGTTTCCAACAGCTTTCAATGTGCATGGGATGCCAATTCCACACAATTGCACAAAACACAATGAAGTTATGTATCTGAATTATTAGTGGTCAGCTATAGTCTATGTGTATTTTATGTTAAATTCATCAGATCACATCATTAGGGCATGATGTACAAATAAGTTGTAGCTGACTAATGTGATGATCATGTGGTTTGCCCTTTGAAAAACAATAAACCCTATTGTATTAATCTGCCTACATTTGAACCAAGCACCTGCAATATTCTACTCTATTTGAGTATGTGACTAGGTTTGTTGTTCATTGCTCTGTCATCCTACAGTTTTCAGGCAGGCATAGTCTGCTTCAGCTGTTGTTAATCTTACCACAGCCGCTCTGAGTTTCCCATCAGCATTCCTATACAATCTCTACTCTGAAGTCATTCACTGCCTGAACCTGTGTGCTCTGATTTCTCAATCCTTCACTCCTGTTCTCTGATTTCTGTCTCCTGCCTCTTGATCCCAGTATGGATCTCCTGGTTTTCACCTTGGTTTGTTTCTATCTTGGCATTTGCCTTAACGTTTATTATATTGTTTTTTTATGTGGTTCTGACCCAGTTTGTCAAAACTTTGCTATGTTAATACTTTTCCCCAGAGTTTTACATTTAGCTCCCGCCTCCCATCCTTGCCTCTGAGGGAGTCTCTGAATTCTTGAGCAGTAAGAGCTGGCAGCACCCGAGGGATAGGTCAACATTCAGATTATCAATATCTGGTGCAATTGTCAATTGAGTGGCAATGGAAGCTACAATGTACATTATAATGGGTAACCTAAAAGATTCCTATGCTTGACACTTAACATATAGTTATCAAAGGTGATTATATCCTTGAGGGCCTATTTTCCAATATTCCACTCTTATTTTGTGGTGTCTTATGTTGATTCGGTGGCACTAGGCACTGGATCCAGGGGTGTGGAAAGATAAATGTCAAATGGGGAATGAAGAAAAGGAAAACTGCAGATAAAATGAACAGAATGGAGAGTGGTCAAAGGGTAGGAAAGTTGTGGTTAAGAGAAAGACTATGGGGCAAATTCACTAAGATCCGAAAATTCCATAGTGTTGGCTTGGCTAGCGTTCGCCACACTTCGCCAGGCGAATTTTCACCAGCGCTACGCAAATTCACTAAGGTGCAAAGTTACGCTCAGGTCGGCGAACGGTAGCGTAGTTGCGCTAGTGTTACTTCGCCAGGCATTTTCTAATTTGCATACAGCGGGAACTTAATCGTATAATAGAAGTATATGTTACAGCCACTACATTCCACTACACAAGCCCAGGAAACCTTTAATAAATAAAATAAAGTTGTCCTATTGCCCTACATGTGCCCCCTATATAGTTGTGTTGCCATATGTTAGGAAATGTAGGGGAAAAAGGAGGGTAACCCCCCCAAAAAAAACAATATTTTTCAGACTATCGCCCTACGATGGAAAAACACGCCAGCGTTTTTTTGGGACAGAAAAAAGTTTCCATTTTTTTTTTCAAACTCCTATCTATTGTATTAAGTAAAGTCTAGTGTAAGTGGTAACGTTCAGGAAAAAGTTGATCTTAGTGAATTTGCGTAATTACGATCCTTCGTCAGTGTGCAACTTCGCCTGGCTTAAGGCTGCAAAGTTGCACAGGTCTATCTACTTCGCTAGCGAAAATTCGTCAGAGTCGGTGTTAGTGAATTTGCGAAGTTGCGAAATGACGTCACGCTGGCTTTGCGCTTTAGTGAATTTGGGCCTATGGGTGCACTGAATCCAGGATTCAGTTCAGGATTTGGCAAGAATTCAGCTTTTCAGCAGGATTCAGCCGAATCCAAGTGCCTGGTTGAATCAAATCCTTTTTTTTTTTTTTTTTTTTTTTTTTAAAAGCCATGTGACTCACACAAACCAGGAGTGGAATTTTTTTTAACTCAAAATAATCTATATATTTATCAATATAATCTATCATTTTTAACTCAATATCTATCCATTGTTCATATGAACAGAATTTATTTAACAAGAGGATGATTTCATTCTAGAGTCTATAAACACAGTATTTTGAGAGCACTGCAGACAAAACAGTAGCATTTAACTTGGTAGCCATCCAAAACTGTGTGTAACATTTTCCAGACAGCTCAGGCGTTTGTGCATTTAAACAGTAATTCTGAGTCATTGTCCTATCTATATGTAGTTTATTAACATGCTTCACTCTCACAGTTGTAGCCCTTGTCGAAAGCCATCATTCCATTAATATTAAGTTGATGTAGTCCACACTGCTTTACAGAAAGAATACATCATTCACTATATACATCAGTCTCTGTCCCTGTACATTTGAAATGTAAAGTACACACATATAACATCAAGATTGATATTGAAGAGTTACATGCATTCATAACTTGAGTGTATTAATTATGCATTATCACATTTGCAGGGTAAAAATCTAGGTGTAGCCTTAATTACCTATACAGTTTCCATAGTAGTGAGTACAGCAAGTTTTAACCATATTCCTTTAATAAGAGTTATGTATGAACGTTACGTATCATCAACAAGGGGGGGGGGACACAGTTCCGATACAATACCATTGGTTACCCTCTCATTACACGAGGGGATATGCTAAACCCGAGTATGTGACATCCTATTAATTATCTCAAGGCCACCCTTTGCTTTCCTGGGTATACAGAAAGGGGGACAGAAAAACAAATTACAGATTCAACTGACAAGCATGTCAGTATATTCAGGGGTTTCTCTAAATGCGATCCATGTCGACCATGTGCGGACAAAGTTGTCCTGTGTTTTGTTTGAATATGAGACCAATTCTTCATTGCGCATGATAGAATTGAGTTCCATTATCCAATCTCCAACAGGCAGAGTGAGACTTTGTTTCCAATACCTGTGAATAACTAATCTAGCCACCGTTAAGGCAAACGCAATCAATGCCTTCCGCACAATAATAGTTTGTGGAGAAGGTATTGACAAGAGTATACCTGGTACTTTTATGAGTGGTGCCTCCAGCTAATAAGTTCCAAGAAAGACAATGTACAGTAGTCCCCACTAGAGATAAAAACACCAAGACAGCAAAATAGAGATAGCAGTAAACTTTATCTTACTGAAGATCATAGGCAATGGTTCAACAGGAGCCTGGATCCCCAGCAAAAATATTTTTCTTTGGCTCCCCTCACCTCAAAATCAGGGATCACCCTTGATGCCCCTTCTTTAGTTATACCACTGATCACAGGTAGCTCCAAGGTGTTTATACTCTCAATAATATAATTAGTCACCTTCTTGGTGTCTTGCAGTTCAGCAGGCACCAATTCTTGTTAAGCTTCCCGGGACAGTCCCTCTGATAAATGGCTGGCTATGGTCTCTATAGTCTCTAATTATGTCACTCTCTACCTGGACACTTAGGCTAAGGCCAGACGGGGAGATTCGGGGGCATTTTATCGCCTGGCGACTTCTCGCCGCGACTTGTAGCCCCCGAACCTCCCCGAATAGCCACTTACCTAAGCGCACCGGCGTTGCTTGAAAACGCCGGCGCGTATCCTCACGGAGCGGCGCGCTTTTTAAAATTGCTCCAAATTGCCTGGCGAGGAATTTTAAAAAGCGCGCCGCTCCGTGTGGATACGCGCCGGCGTTTTCAAGCAACGCCGGTGCGCTTAGGTAAGTGGCTATTCGGGGAGGTTCGGGGGCTACAAGTCGCGGCGAGAAGTCGCCAGGCGATAAAATGCCCCCGAATCTCCCCGTCTGGCCTAGCCCTTAGGGGTCTATTTATCATGCTGTGTAAAAAGTGGAGTGAAACGTTACCTTTGATGTTGCCCATAGCAACCAATCAGATATTTCCTTTTTTTCTGACTGTTGAAATCTTATTGCTGGTTGGTTGCACTGGGCAACATTAACGGTAATGCTTCACTCCACTTTATACACAGAATGATAAATAGGCCCCAGAGTCCAGTCTATCTATTTCTTTAAGTAATTAATTAACATTATATTTTCTTGTTCCATACAAGTCAATGCAAAATAATATGAGCAACACACAAGAACTAGCACTTGAAAATTGTAAGACATACGCTTCCGTTTCTATTTTCGGAAAACAGGAGATAAACGGATTTCTTGTCAAATTCCTCATGGCCCTTAACCTTTGGTTTCCACCTCTAGGCCTAGTTAATGACCAATAAAGACAGAGCATAGAGGGCTATGGAAACAGGGAATTTGACAAAATATCCAATTTGCCTGATATATGAGCTTCTTTACCTTAGGGGTGTCAGAGAGACAACCACACAGGAATGCTCAAGCACAAAGGAGCATTTTAACCACCACTGCTTAGTTACAGTGCAGGTGAAATCACCCTGTGTGCCATGAGCCTAAGGACAGAGACAGAAGTTCGAGGAGAAGTTGCCTCATGAGGAAACTTTGGGACTTCTGAAAATGAAGTGCTCTGAGTGCCATACCGCCGGCGATTTACATTCTAGCCGGCGGGAAGGCAGTTTGGGAAGATAAGTTGCCCTGAAGAAGAGGAGATTTGTAGCCCGGTGACTAGTCTCCCAAATCTAACTGTGTGTCTCTGCCCTTAATGTGTTTTTCTTCTCTTTGGTAAATATCAAGCAACAGATAAACAATAGCCACTTAAGGTGTGATTATGATAAGCCCCTTTGAAAATGTTTTTAAGAGCTACAAAGCAAACTTCAGTAGCCCTGATTGTGAAATTTGAGTTAATAAAAGGGTTATTTTAGCTTTCACTTGACCGTTGGCTCAGGAAACAACTTCACAGTGTGATATTGCCACATATTTCCTGTTTTTATCCCTTGATGGGCCTTTGCTGTCAGGACATTGAAATCTGTTCTTCAGTTAGATGCTGTACTTCAAGCAATCTAATTTGTTTGACCTGTGGGAGGCAAACACTTAAAGCCTGTTTATAAAAGAACAAAAACAATAAGTTGCAATTAGAACATACTTTTATACAATTTACATTTCCAAAGCTTGGTCCAGAAAAACATAAAATATTTCAGAAAATAATTTCCCTGCAAAGATTCACCCAGGCAAAATGCTGTGCTATAGAACATAAAGACAATTATTGTATAGCCTGAATGCTTAGCAATCATCTGGTCATGCTATAACAAAAGCACTTCACATTCACAGAGTTTCTGTCCCCTTGTACCATAAACAGGACAACAGAGCAGTTGCTGAATAATTTTTGGGCTGCCTAAAACTTCTGGGTGAGAATTCACAAACACAAAAACAAATTGCTGGGGGATTGATTAGGGTTAATGATGCAGCGAAAAGTGAACTAAATATAAATATCTAGCTAAGGCAAGGTAGTAGTCAAAAAAATATCCCATAGAACTAGGGTTGCCACCTTTTCTTGAAAAAAATACCAGCCTTTATCTTTTTTTTTCCTATTAATAACACTGGGATCAACCATCAAAAATACCGGCCAGGCCGGTAAAATACCAGCCAGGTGGCAACCCTACATAGGATATGATGCCAAATAATTTATTCAAGTCAATAGTTTTTTACATACACCAGTGGCAAAAAATATCTCTATTTTAGGGAAATTGCTAATAATTCCTTGCAAGAAAATTACACAAATAATTAGGGCACTTAAAGTGTTGGTTCACTTTTTTTAGTATGTTATAGAATGACCAATTCTAAGCAACTTCAATTGGTCTTTATTATTATTATTTTTTTTTTATGTAATTGTCTTCTTCTTCTTATGATTTTTTTCCAGCTTTCAAATGGGAGTCGAATGGCAGCTATATAGCTGTCCTTTTAAAATGAGGATTTTGCCAAATCCAAGTGCCTAAGCCAACCAATTCCAAACCCAAAATTCTGGCACGTGTTCCAATTTTTACTGCCTGCATATGCGAGTTAGCATTCGCATTTGGTTTGGGATTCAGCCGTTTCGTACATAAAAGATTCAGAATTTGGCCAAATGCAAAAAAAAAAAAAAGGATTTAGATTCCTAGCCATAAACAGGATTCTAACAGATGCCTCCAGTGATGTAACTAGCTATACAGAAAAGCCCACTGTCACGGGGGGGGGGGGGAGGCAACAAGCGGGCCCCATAAGATCATATCATCTTTACAGTACAGTGCGAGGTGTTTGGGAGGGGAGCCGAAGGAGGAGAGACTGTTTGCGCCAGGTCCCCTCAAAAGTTTTTTTTGCGAGGGTCCCAAATAGGGTTGCCACCTGGCCGGTATTTTACCGGCCTGGCCGGTAAAAATTATGGTTGGATCCAATGTTATTAATAGGGAAAAAGATAAATATATAGGAAGGCCGGTATTTTTTTCTGGAAAAGGTGGCAACCCTAGTCCCAAAGCACCCAAGTTCCATTGATGGATGCCACCCCCCAATCAAAAACGCAACGTGTCCATGGGTGCAGGTTTTCTTGAACGTTAGGGATTGCCAGAAGTATGATAAAGTACAGTAAACCCATACTTAACTGCATGCCATATGGCAGGTTGTAAAGTCAGGGCTGCCATTGTGCCAGCCAGTATTGAGCTCTGCATCTGGTACAAAATGCTAAGTCCATGCTGAGCACAGCAAGACTGCAGAAGCAAATGCTTATTGAATGAGCACTGAGGGAACAATTTTGCAGTATGTGTTTTGGGTACAGGGTTTAGTAAATTGCTTTCTAAGTAACCAACTCATTCACAGGGCCCTATAACAAGCACATGACCAACTACATTAGTTAGTGAATTATATAGTACAGTGATTTGCCCTCAAGGAGAGCTCTACAAATAAAAATATACAAACATACATACAGATGACATTTTCAGGTTTTTTTTGATGATAATTTCAGGCTTTGTAATAACTGTAATAAGTATTTCATAAAATGTTTCACTACTTGTAAATGATGCCATATTACTCACTGTAGCTCGCTGCACTTATGTGTTTCAATTTGGGTTGTCTGCTAGAAAAACACATCCTTCTATTTGGTTAACTTGCTGCGGAAAGAAAGAAAACAGTTACTTGATGAACTTTTGCCTGTTGTGTGGTTTAGTAAGAGCCTTTCAGTGCTAGAGCTCTGTATTCAAGTGAAGATAAAGAAGTCAAATGAGAGAAGTGTAAATATTCATGGGAGTTCCTGCTGTAATGTGACAAGTTTCCACTGTCTAGATTAAATCTGCATTGTACATTTGACTGACCTCTCTTAAACAAACATACAAGTCTTCAGGAATGTGCAATATTTTAACATCACACTAAGGCTTCATCCACACAAGCAGATTCGGGGAGATTAGCCGCCCCAGCGATAAATTGCCTCTTCTTCGGGTGACAATCTCCCCGGACTGCCTTCTCCCTGCCCTCCGCTGGCTCTAACGAAAATCGCCTACAGCAATTCATACGAGGCGCTTCATTTTCTGAAGTTGCCTCATGAGGAAACTTTGGTGGACTTCAGAAAACAAAGCACCGCATGTGAATTTCCAGCGGAGGGCAGGGAGAAGGCAGTTTGGGGAGATTGTCACCCAGAAGAAGAGGAGATTTGTCACTGGGGCAACTAATCTCCCAGAATCTGCTTGTGTGGATGAAGCCTAAGAGGGCTTTACTGTATATCTATCCTTGTGTTTCCCTTGAGGTCAATTTCACATTGAGGACATTTACATATCAATTATATTCCAGCAGACAGTTGGGACGAAATAGCTTTCTATGAATATAAGGCTAATGGCATATGGAGCTGAAAATTCTCAGCCTACTGAAAAAGCAGGCTGAGAATCAGCTCTGACGCTGGAATCAGCCCCATACCTTGCCCACACCTGTATCCAAAGCACCGGCCCGGGTGCAGGCACACGGCATGGGTTTTGTCACCGAAATGCAGACTCACGTTTTAGTTCCTAAATCTGCTATGTGTGCCGTCACCCAGGCTGATGTAATGATCCAGGCAAAGTGAGTTGTCTGATTCCAGTGTATGGACGTGTTCTCGGCCTATGTTTCCACTGCCTTAAGCTAATGTCACAATGGGCAGAAAAACAGGCCTGTTGAGAAATGCAGGGCAAGAATCAGCCTCTATACTGCAATCAACCCCAGGCCAAGTTTCATTAGCCTAAGTGCTTGCACTCACTGCTTATCCTAGCATACAGTAACTTGCCCTTTACCAGCATAAAGTTTAAAAAAAAAAAAGATTGATAAAAGGTTGGCTGAAGCAAGGTAAACAAATACAGTAAAATGACTTTGCACAATGCCTTTTTCATAAACGTCCCTCTTCAAAGAAAATCTTGGCATGTTTGGTATTGGCTCATTGAGAGCTCATAGGAATGAGGTGACCTTCTAGCTTTTTTCTCCCATTATGCATTATTGTACATACAGTAGTAGCTTTCTGTAAACGAAGAACATCACTTTTCTGAGGTTGCTGAGATACTTTAAAAGGATACCACCATGCCATAATATCTCCTTTATAATAATTTTGTCATTTTTTAAAATGTACATGTAATTGGACTAAACACTTTCATTTTACTACACAAGTTTCATAAAGATAAGTATTTTAAACAAAATGCTGCCTTTGTCCTGCTAAGCTTTCTGCTTTTATCTGACTAGTTCACTAGAACAGAACCTTGAGCCAGTGCCTTTGTCAGGAAGGAGGAACAAATGCCCAAGGTCTGAGTTAATGGCTTATAATTAGGGATGCACCGAATCCACTATTTTGGATTTGGCCGAACTCCTGAATCCTTCCCGAAAGATTCGGCCGAATACCGAACCGAATCCTAATTTGCATACGCAAATTAGGGGTGGGAAGGGGAAAACATTTTTTACTTGTTGTTTTGTGCCAAAAAGTCATGTGATTTCCCTCCCTGGCCCTAATTTGCATATGCAAATTAGGATTCGGATTCGGTTCGGCCAGGCAGAAAGAAAAAGGCAGAATCCTGGCCGAATCCCGGATTCTAATGATGGTGCAGTGACTTTGTCCCTGTTGCCAGCCCCTACGTGGGAAACAGGAGTGATGAAGCTAGTAATATAGATAGATAGATTCTGGATGACCTAGATACTAAAGGCAAATATATACAGTTGATGACTGTGACTGACTGTAACATTAGTAACCCTAATATGCTTTAACCTTTATTGTTCTAACTGTTACAATGTGCAACCGATTATCAGGCAGCATTTTCTATTTACCACTTTAAAAGCAACAATCTTATTAAAAGCCAGTCAAAAAAAGTCAAATAAATAGCAAATAGAGAAAATTCTACCTCAATTTTGTTAACATTTCCCATCCACAACAAAGCTATATTTCCTTTTAGCCGCACCCCAACTTTTCTAAGACAAAAGAAATTCTAAAGAGTACAACCATGGAGCAATAGGAAGATTTAAAACCTTAAAGTGGAATGAGCACTAGCCACTGCAATACTTTGCTGCAAACAACCGTTTGTTCACCACAACATGTATTGGGCCATAGAGGTCCTTTTTTCAAGTGCATACTTGAGAAACACATCATGGTGAATAAGCAGTTGTTTGGCGCACTGCAGTGACCAGTGCTCATTTCACTGTATTGAAGATTTTACAGTTGTACAGGTGTTATTGCTGTTGAATGCAGTGAAACCAAGGAGCAACAGGTTGAGAGAATTCTGTGTTGTGGGTGAAAGTCTGTTGTGTGTAGCATTTAAAACGCCTATAGCTTTAAATAAACTTCTTATTGATTTTCAATGCTTGCAATTGTCTTGCCCCTTCATACTTCAGTGTACAGGCATAAACTGCACTAGAGACAAGGGTAGGGTCACAACAAATAATGTGTCACTCACATGCTTTCCCTGAGGAAAGGAAGGTACCAACCAATAATGTCTGGCTCATGTGCTGTCCCTGAGGGAAGGGAAAGGCCCTGCTAATAAAACTTGTCTCACAAGTTACCCTTGCGGCAAGGGAAGGAACATAATACTGAAAGACCAACTTGCCCAGATAGAACTAAGCAGAATGTATTATGCATTTCTTTTTTTTGTAATGATTAGATGTCTTATATTGTAGTGTTTTGCCTATATTGAAGTCAATTTGTGTGATTAATTCTCATTTTTCTAACCAAAGTAGCTAATTAGGTTTGACTTAGTTTTGACATAACTGGCACATTCAAAGTTGTTTCTGGTTTTCTCTTTTATTGGGTGATAATAAACAGGGACAGAGGCATGTACAGATCTTGGCAGGCAATTAATGTCATTTTTGGGAGAACTAATATTTCTATATTTTTAACTTCCTTGACAGCAAATTTAGCAAAATTCTAAAATTCTCTCATTATTCTATATCTGTATTTAGCAGTGGTTAAAAAAAAGGTTATTATGATCAATTATAGGTTGAAAAACTAGCTATTCCTTTCCTTATTTGGTTGTCATGATCATCCCAGAAATGTATAATTCATTAACAATTGTATGCATTTGTTTGGATTCAAATTAAGAATTTAGCCACTTGAGTCTGTAGGGTTCTTTTATAATTGTGGTGACTATTGTAAATAAAGATGCAAATGTTGTGCATACAGACATCATGCATTAAAGGTAATTGCATGTAAACACACTGCATTCCTGCATAATTGCACCAAGTTCCAATATACACGTCCAGCCTGCTCTGTTGCACATATGCAAGTATGCTGATTGATGCTAGTGAAGCTACTGTGCCCAAATAATCACATTCAAATGTCATTTTCAACATTGCATGTGCGAAATCATGCATTTCTACGCAACTGCAATTTTGTGCTCAATGTGTCAAAGCACACAACTGGTCCGATTATGCTGGAATTGAGTAGGAAATGCCACTTTGTGAATAAAAACCATTGCACACCAGCATACTGTACTTACAATTGTAATTCATTCTTTATGGTTCATATTTACTTTTATCTCCATATGGAAATTTGTAAAATAATTCCCGTTTATGTCAATTCATACAAATATGTTACCAAATTATGGCCGTTTTTTGGAAAAGGACCTACAGTATGGTCAATGTTTTACTGGATCTTTACTGTTGCTTAGCCTTTCCTGCAATAATTACATATATTTACATTTATCCTAATTAAGTGTTTGTGAGGCATGTTATTAACTATTTTCATCCTACAACAGCAGTTTTCAGACATTTTTGCTTTAGACTTCTTGTCCTGACCTTTGTAATCCAAAATTTTGTTGTGCCCACCTTAGCCAGATATATGAAAAATAAGGTTGTACTGCAATTTTCTGTAATTATAGGGACATCAAAGGCATTAAGGGGTGTATTTATTATGCTGTGTAAATTAAATGGTGAATTTAACAAGGTGTGTTTTGCTTTACACCAGGTGAATGCCAGATTTACCACTGTTATTTTACACTGTTTCAGACCTGTAAGTTCTGGTGGAAGTCACTGTAAGAAAAAAACGAAAAAAAATGTATGCAGTTTTTCACACAGCATATAAAAAAAAAATCTGCCCCTTTATTAGAATTCAACTGATTTAACCTCCCTAATTAATTTGGGAGCAGCTTTTCTACAATGTGTCTTTCTTTGTAAACAGTAAGAAGAGGCACTATTGTTAGGGGAACAACCTACTCATTTACTCAAAATTTATGGGGATCCAATTTTCACTGCATTCGTTTGCATCAGAAATCCCATTCAATAAAGCTACTTGCATCAACATGTGCACCTTGCACTTCTCTAGCACTTCTGCCTTTCTACTGTCTCCTGTACTGAATTGAGCACAGTTGCCCCTATTAATGTAAAATGCTCTGGTAATTCCAGTTCTACAACCACCTGTGAGCCAGATGGTAGCTACAACATTCCCACAGCAGTCAATAATAGGGTCTGGGCTAAATTTTTGTGCCAGTGCAAGTGTCTGGCGGGCCCTGAGGGGGTGCAAGACCAGGTGCAATCAAACCCCCAGTAGACAGCAGCACAGAAGAACAGGTGCACAGAAATTTGGAATATGGTCTGTGTCTTAAATTGCCATGATTTACTTCCTACCAACTAAAATTACAGACAGAGCTGGCTTTAATGGTTGAAGCAGCTCAGTGCAGCATTAACTTTCTTTAGTTGTAGTGAATTATATTGCCAATAAAACAACAGAGGGCAAAAGGGGACCCCACAGAGACAAACAGTTCACAGGTCACAAGTTGATGCTAGCTGTGTGAGTAATAGTATGAAGGGATGTCCTGGAAACAGGTGAAAGACATTATGAGATGTATCACCAAATATTCTGGATCAAATCTAAGTACAATGCAGCATTTGGAGCTACGCCACATCCTTTTGGATAGGTCTGCTTTAACCTGGAGTATCATCAGTATGTGACTATTCTTAAAGACCTGCAGTGAGAGCTGATGGTTAACATCCATGTCATAGAGTTCCAGTAGTCTGGACATTTTGAATGTTTTATAAAACATATCAGGTGTTTATTTTGTCATCATAGCAGCTATAATAAAAATTAATACATTAGATAAAAAGTATATTTACGGGAAAATTTGTAATACTTAAAAAGATCTAAGGATGAATTAGAGCAGTGCTATCCAACTGGCAGCCCCCTTGTGTGGTCCCCACATGAAAGTCTGCAGCACTGTAATATCGTGCTTTATTCACACCTGTTATTCCCCCCTGCATTGTTCACACCTGTAACACCTTTATTGTTCGCAGCCCTAAAGCCCTGTACTGTTCACACCTCAGAGCCAGAGTGAAAGTGCCAACATTGTTGCACCTCATACAAACTACTCGAAAAGCTCAAGCACTATGTCAATGTATGTAGCACAGTATAGCCTATTCATCTTAGAGTTGTCCTGATAGGTCTCCTGTTGTATTCTGCCTGCCTTATGCTCCTTGTGTGTGCCATAATCTGCCTGCCCTATGCTCCCTGTGTGTGCCATACTTTGCCTGCCCTATGCTCCTTGTGCGTACCATACTCTGCCTGCCCTATACTCCTTTTGTGTGCCATAATCTGAGTGCCCTATGATCTCCATGTGTGCCATTCTCTGCCTGCCATATGCTACCTGTGTGTGCCATACTCTGCCTGCCATGTGCTCCCTGTGCATGCCATATTCTGTCTGTCCTACGCTGTCTGTGCATGTCATAATCTGCCTGCCCTATGCTCCCTGTGTGTGCTATACTCTGCCTGCTCTATGCTCATTGTGTGTGTCATGTTTTGCCTACCCTATGCTCCCTCCTTCCTGTGTGTACAACAATGTGCCTGCCCTATGCTCCCTGTGTGTGCCATACTCTGCCTGCCCTATGCTCCCTCTGTGCCATACTCTGCCTGCCCTATGCTGCCGGTGTGTGCCACACTCTGCCTGCCCTATGCTCCCTGTGTGTGCCATACTCTGCCTGCCCTATGCTCCCTGTGGGACATGAGCCTGGTAGGGTTCGTTCTGGGAGTTGTTAGCATTTGAAAGTTGTTGTTAGGGTCCTCTAAGGTGTGTATTCATATGCTGGAGGTGCTGTATTATCCACAGGGGCGGAGAAGGCATATGGATTTATGGGTATGTTTTAACATAACTGTTCACATATAAGTGATATCTTTTTTAAATCTCTTTTTTATTGAGTTTGTTACACAAAATTAGTTTGTACAACAGAAATAGAGGGAGGAATGCATGGTAAACATTTTACATAACCATTACCAGTAGAATAACAATTGTAGTCACAGGTTTATTTATATAAACTGTAAAGAGTGAGAAATGAACATGGGTATCACAGCATTATACAACAGGTCAGTGCTCTCAAGGCAGTGTTTAGGATTTAACCCTGGGGGTAGGATGTAGAGAATTGCTAGGAGGTTGTTTGCTTGTAGTGGTCTGATTCTTTAAATGAGAGCCATCGATGCCATTTCATAGTATAACTAAGATTTAGATCTGTTGAAAGGAGGGATAGTTGTTAAAATTTGTGTATTTCCTCTATCTTATAGTACCATTCTTGCAATGTGGGATTGGAGGTCTGTTTCCATTTCAATGGAATTAGCATCTTTGCAGCAGTTCATAAAAGAGGTTCAATAGTAGACGTGAAGTTTTTAAATGATTTGTCCATATGGAACAACAACACATATCCCAGGTCGTCTGGTATATTAAAGTGTATGATATGATTCATTGTCTGCCTAATGGAGTTCCAGAATGGCTTAATGAGAGGGCAAGACCAAAATATGTGTAGTAATGTACCCTTGTACTCCAACATCTATCACTTTTATGTTTGAAAATATGCTTGAGTCTAACTGGGGTTAGGTACCATCTAGAGGCTATTTTATAGTTGGATTCTTGTAGTCTGCAACATCTGGAACTCTTAAGCAGTTAAAGGATAAGGTTGGCAAATTGTTCTTCCTGGAATTGGATACCTAGGTCAGTAGACCATCGTTCTAGATACGTAGGAATAACGAATTGGTGTGGTTGGTGCAGCGATTTATACATTCGTGAAATTACGTGTCTAGGGGTATATGTGGAGGAACCTCCCATGCTCTGAAAGAAGTGTTTTATCTGTGCAAATTTAAAGTGATCGAGCTGAGAAAAGGGCTTGGTCATCTGAAACTTTATTTTTTCCACAAAATTCTGATTGTCTAAGAAGTGGAAAATTTGTAGATTATCTTCTATCAGCCAATGTGAGAAGTATTTTGATTGTTGGCCGGCAGGAAAAGCCGGGTTGTTAATTATAGGTGTTAAAGGTGAAGGGAACTGGGTTTAAAGCTAGTGCGGCATTTATCCCACAGTGATAGAGTATGTATGAGAAGTGGGTGGTCCATATATTTGATTCGTCTGTATCTTTTGTCAAGCCATGGTAAATGTAATAAAAAGCTATGAGTGGCTTGTTTTTCAATCTCAATCCATAGTTTAATAATATGGTGTGACCAGTCTATGATGCGTCCTAGACCTGCTGAAAATAGTATAGTTTGCAATCAGGTAGGGACACCCCTCCTTATTTCTTATCTTTTATTAGCGTTTTATGGCTCACTCTGGGTTTTTTATTTTGCCAAATAAATTTTGTTATGGTGGACTGTAGGGATTCCAGAATGGGTTCGGATACTGGTAAGGGGATTGTTTCATTTTGATCACGTTCAAACTATTTGTTTTTATGGTGTACTACCACCATGAATGTGGATATGGTATAAGTTCTTGTGGTAACATGGATGTGGTTTACAGTGGGTGTGGTTTAATACTAGGGGGAGCTGTCAACACTGACTTTCATTATCAGTCCTCCATCATGTAGGCCAGAAAAATTCTGTATCACAGAAAAGCATAAACAGTATATTTATAAAAAAAGTTTGCTGTCAGTACACTCCTGCATTCTTAGTATAATGAATATTGCAAGAATAAATATGTCAATGAATGTATGATCAAGGCAAGGTAGGCTACAAGGCTTTATTGCACAGGAACAGTCAAATGAATTAACACAGCCTACTGTGCTGCAGTAGGATCTATCCACCATAGCTGATAGGAAGATTGCACTGTTGGTTCTTAAACAAGTTTTTTTAGACATTTAGGGGGAAATTCACTAAAGGGCCAAGCTTCGAACGCTAGCGCTAATTCACCAGCGTTACGTCAATTCGTCACAATTCGCAAATTTACTAACTAACTAGCGAAGTAGATAGACTAGCGCAACTTCGCACCCTTACGCCAAGTGAAGTTGCGCACTGACGAAGGATCATAATTACGCAGATTCACTAAGATGACCATTTTACTGAACGTTACCACTTACGCTAGACGTTAATTCGCCAGGTCAGACCTTGAAAAAAAAAATTGGAAATTTGTTCTAAGTCCCAAAAAAACACTGGCGTGTTTTACCTTTCTAGGGTGATGGTCTGAAAAAGAGCAAATTTTTTTTTGGGGGGTTACCCTCCTTCCCCCACATTTCCTAACATATGGCAACACACCTATATAGGGGGAACATGTAGGGCAATAGGACAACTTTAATTTTTTTTATTAAAGGTTTCCTGGGCTTGTGTAGTGCAATGTAGTGGCTGTAACATACACTTCTATTATACTTTGAAATTCGTGCCATATGCAAATTAGGCATCGCTAGCATAAATGCTCTTTGCCTGATGAAGTAAAGGTAGCGCTACTTCGCTAACGTTCGCCGCCCTGAGCGAAAATTTGCATCTTAGTGAATTTGCGTAGCGCTGGCGAAAATTCACCTGGGGAAAAGCGGCGAACGTTAGCGAAGCCAACGATAGCGAATTTTCGCCGCTTAGTGAATTTCACCCTTAGTGCTTACACTCACGTATATTGGGCTTTCCCAGGAGGCCATCTCCAAGGTTCAAGAAACACTGCCGTAGACTTTAACCATTGGCTCTATTGGAGTAAGAGGAAGGAGCATTATCAAAAAAAGTTTGATTTTGTGACATACAGACATTTAATAAAAGCATATTGAAAACATAATTTTCCATGGATTTGGGAGATGTTTTGAGACTTTGAACAGTGTGCCACTGCATGGTAAAAATGGACAGCTGCAAAGATCTGTTACTGACCACAGCAGATTTGCATATGTAAGACACACAAAGGGTTAATTCCACACCCCTACTTAAGAAGTTCTGGTTCTGTCACATATGCCCTATGGGACAGAAGTTTCCCCAGGAATCTTGTCCATAGGTTATAAAATAGGAGTGAGGATATAGCTTTTCCTCTTTGCTCTCTCCGCCAATGTCTCCTACTCATATATATACAGCACATCTGAATGCATGTTTAATCTCTGGTTTTAGAATTTCTTTCTCTAAGGGAAGAAACACACACTGTGCATTTACAAATAGTCAAGTCTTCAGAGGAATCTTTGTCAGAATTACAAATGAGGATATGGTAACTGTACAAATGTAGGTCATATGATTTTTTTTGTATACTCAAAGGTAATTTACATAGCAATTGTAGTCTGTTTAGTAGTCCCTTATTCTTATTGTGTGGGCTGCTGGAATGAATCTAGGGTGCCCACTAGTATTTCCTTCTTGTAAATTCTGTTACATGAAGGAGGTTTTTAGGTCTTGCATCTTAACACAAATATTTCACTAATTTACTGAATTCCATCAGCATTTTTTAAAATCATGTTTTGAAAACAAATTAGCAATTTGAAATTATGTTTTGAAAACAAATTAGCAATTTGAAATTATGTTTTGAAAACAAATTAGCAATTTGAAATTATGTTTTGTAAACAAATAAAAAATTCCAGCAATACTTCCTTAACCCTTTAAGGATCACCCTCAAGAAATATAGATAGCACGGGACACTTTATTTGCAAATAAATATATATGTATGTATGCATAACTTTATTTGTAAAGAGCTGTTAAGGAACCGCGGCGCTGTACAGTGCATAAAAGTACAGTATATATAAAAGTATACATGGAGAGACAAATCACATGATAAATATATACAGAATCATAGGATAAAGAGGTTAAGGGCTATGTGGTAAGAGAAATAGTGGGAAGGAGGTCCCTTCCCCATAGAGCTTACAGTCTAAGTGGATCGGAGGTTAACATGATGTCAACATGATGTTGTAATCAATGTTGCAGCCAGGGCACTCAGAGGGCCACAGGAGCATAAACAATTTGAGCATGGTGGCTTACTGGACAGCACTGCTGACTTGCAGATCTGAGGTCCTGAGTTCGATTACAGCCAGAGCACTGATTAGTTTGTATTTTCTCTGTGTCTGCCAGAAAATAAAAATATATTCTATACCAAATTCAGAACATAATTTGGTCAAGACATCAGTGCACAATCATAACTGTAGAGCTTGAGGAATAAGGGTGAATAAAAAAGGTGTAATTCATAAATGGGAAGTAGCATGCTAAAAGGAGGGGCCCATGCACAAATGTCACCCTTGTGTCTCTGGTTAAGTCAAGCTTTACTTCTAAATGATGCTACAGCCATGAAGGTCCAAATATATTTTAGCAGCTCATTGTGGCTTTTGAGCACTACAAAAATTTACATCACTTAAATAGTTATTTCATTAATGGCAAAACAGCTTGAGGGAAGGATTGAATGTTGACTTTGTGCTTCTAGTTGGGGTGAGCAAGAATTCATTCATTCATAGTTCTGAAGCAATGGCAACACAGCCTCTGGAGTGATGAGTTGAAGTCAGGTAGTCTGACAGACAATACTGAGTTTGTCAGATCTCTACTTGTCTGAATGTGTAGTGTTGTCTGTGAAAGTTTTGTGGAACAAGACTAATGCTGACTGATATGTTTTCTGGAGGAGATAAAATGGTCTGCGGCTGTTTTGCTTGGTTTGGACTAGGGCCAATTCTGTACTTTCTACTTTGTAGTAGGCTTGGGAAGGGCTCTTTCCTGTTTAAGTGGAAGCATTTTAATGGCTGCCTTACACCAAACTCTGAACTCAATGCAACACCTGTGGGATGAATGGAAACACCAAAAAGGCCTAACTGCTCAACTTTAATGTCTAACCTCACTAATGCTGTTATAGCAGATCCCACTAACATCATTTAAGCAGCTAGTAGTACGTTTTCTTATGGTAGCAAAGAAAAGGACCAATTACATTTTACAGGGATGCTGATGCAGTGCAGACTCAATATCCTTGGAATGGTTTTTAGTTTTGTTCAGATCACTAGGTTTTCTGCAGTGCTGTGACTGCTTGATGCCCAGGGGGTACAGGAGGACCAGTTTAAATATATGTGTTTTATATATACCAAAAACAAAAAATTATTTTTCTCTGGGATTGAGAGTAACTTCTAGTTACCCTAGTGCTGCTCCTAATTTTAATCTATAGGAGCATGCAGTCTACATGGCTCCTTTGGCAGTTATGTAAGGTTATGTTAGGTTTCCCCTAGCATAACCTTAAAACCCCTAAAACAGTGATTGTGAGAATTTCTATGGTCAAGCTCGTATTTAGAAGTCCAACCTTTGGTCAAGCCCCCCCTTAGTGAATTAACTAGGTTACAGATAAAAAAATTGGTGCATCATTCAGTCACAGTCAGGTTGGACTGGAGGATGGGGTGGCCACCAAGTTCCACATTTCCAGGGCCCCCAGCACATATGTGCAATCAATGGTGCGCACTGTTCAGCACTTTGTTTTGGGGCTTAGCCGATAAGGAGCGAGGGCCTGTGCCAGTGGGGGCCCATGAGGGCCGGGTCTAGGGTTACCACCTTTAACAGAAAAAAATACCAGCCTTCCTATATATTTATCATTTAATGTTATTTTTCAATTAATAACATTGGGATCAATCAACCATCGTTTTTTTTTTTTTGAAAATAATCTTTATTCAGTTTTCAAGGAAATACAGAAGACAAAAAAAGGATAGTAAGAGAAAATGAAAAATGGATTTAAAATTGACAATTGACAGGATGATAATTTCCCGCAGTATACAACTCAGACAGAATTTGTTCATTACAACATTACAAAATCTACATTTTCATTTCAACCTTTTTGCAATGTAACAATTGCCTTAAATAACTTCCTGTGTTCTGGAAAGGAAGGAGAACCAAGGGACCGTAAAAAAAAAAAAAAAAGGAATAAGGGGAAAAAGAGAAAAGATACATAAAAAGAAAAAAAAAATTCGTCTCAACTCCTGTAGAAAACCATCTCTGATCTATAACATCCTGGATGGCATCATTGATGCTGGCCTGGTCTATGCAATGTGGTCCTTTAGGCTAAAAGGCTGTACTCTCTGGTGACAGGTAACTGGGTTATATAGTTATTCCTCTATACCGGAATCAACCATCGTTTTTACTGGATAAGTGGCAACCCTAGCCGGGGCCCACCAGGTTTTTTTCCTAGTCTCTGACCCTGGCCACAGTTCTGAAACAGGACAACAAAAAAAGGAACTGAAATGTCACACTAACTGAACTGGAGACTGTGTAGAACCCTTGTTTTACATTTTTTTGGGAACCAGAAAAAAGTGTTGTGAAAATGTAAAATCAGGAAATCAATTGTGTTGTATATTGTTGGCTGGAGCCTAGGGTTGCCATCTGGCCGGTATTTTATTTTTGATGGTTGATCACAATGTTATTAATAGAGAAAAAGTTAAATATATAGGAACTAGAAGGCAGGTATTTTTTTCAGGAAAAGGTGGCAACCCTAAATTGGGGCCACACAAAAACACTGTTTAACATGCCGGAAAACTTAAAATAAGGCAATGGAAAACTAAGGTTTCAGTCTATATGGATAATTAAGCGAACTCCCCAGAAATTGAAGCCAGCTGGCATCCTCAGCTCCTCTGTGGCCAGCAGACCCTGAACCAATACCCTAAAATATAGAACTCTGGACAAAACAGGATTTTTTTTCCAGGTTTTTCTGTAAGGGGGTAACGCTGCATAAATACGGAAGAACGGTATGTCGTTGTTATCTTTGTAATAGTCATAGATGTTGGACCTGCACCAATTATTTTGGGAACACCGCCGACCACCGTTTTTCTGAAGAGGCCGACGCTATTAGCGAGCGCGACCATTTATTTGCGCGGCCACGGCTTGAGGGAGCGAGCGCAACGTCATCACAACGTGCCGCAAACACGCACACAGTTAATCTGTCAGGCAGAGAGTCATGAGCCCGGAAACCCCGCGGCGCGTTAACTCTCGGTGATATCCTGCCGGTTCCCAGGCTCCTGTGTGTAGGCTCCGCCCGATGCCGCGGTGCGGGACGGCCACGCCTCTGTAACGCTGGAGACGCTGTGGAGCTGGTGAGCGCTGCGTGCAGCAGGGTACAGGCATCTCTCTCTCGTCTCAATAGGGAAGGAAGCGTTTATTACCATCAGAGCTGAGAGCAGATTTGAGCGCGGGCACTGTCTGTCTGACCAAGGGATTCCTCTGTAGCAGAAGCAGATGTGCAGTATCTACCCCAGCCTGCAGCACGGGGGAAGGGCACATGATTTGCCTTTATCCAGGGGTGTTTGTGAGCGCATCTGGCGCTAACCTATCTGATTGTTCCTGCCCGTGCAGCCACTAGCACTTTGGGATCCCTGACACTGATCCACTGTCTTCTTCTTGTAGGATGACATGCTAGAAACCTAACTGAAGATAACAGGGCATCTCTTTCGACATGGATACTATCAGCTTAGATGGGGAACATGAGAAAACTCCGGTAAGTTGCTCTATGCAGCTGTTTGTTTCCCTTGACTACTGCCTCTCTTATCATAAGTTGACTGAAACTTTCATAGGCAGCCTAGGCTTTGGAGGATGCTGGGGATTGTAGTACAACAGTAGCTGGAGGGCTGACATCTGTAAATATATATATATA
>CM044435.1:52648282-52752889 GCA_024363595.1 Xenopus borealis | reverse complement strand
TGGTTGATCCCAATGTTATTAATAGGAAAAAAAGATAAATATATAGGAAGGCCGGTCTTTCTTTCAAGAAAAGGTGGAAACCCTATGTACCAGGCTAAATTGTATTTAAAACTCACATACATAGGAATGCATGTTGTATGTTTTGAAATCTGTTGTTGGTGATTTACCTGTGAAAAGACTGCTCCCGTTAGCCTTATTCGGTATCTGAGGGACGGCTTTGGGCAATGCTGGTCGCCATGCAGTTGAAGGGAAGCATGGACTTGCAAAGCTGTGTGCGCATTGAGCTTATTTTCCTCTTGCATAATTGAAAGAAATCTGTTCATTCTCTAGTGTGTTTAAAAATTAATTGCTGGGTGTTCCAGCTGTCCTTCTGATCCTGTATTTTTCATAATTTAGTCCCTGTACTTAAGAGAACTCGCCTGTCCCCCAGTTGTTAATGTGTTTCCCAGTATTCTACTTGAGATTTAATAATAATTTTCTAATAATAATAATAATTACAGATTCATCCAAAAAAAGGACAGAGCACAGGCTGCATCCTGCTTCAATTCCGCTATGAATTTATTTCCTCCCAATAGTGCTGTCTAACTATTTCCCATTGAGTGGGCAGATAATATAACATTCCCAGGATGTATTGTATTAAATACATGTGTGGATCTTTTCGGCAGGTTGGGGGCAATAGCAGTTGACTGAAGGGCCACATCTGGACTGTGGATGTTCAGTAAGACTTGTCATTGACAATTGCTGTGGTCTTTATAAAGCTGGTATTACATCTATAGGCCCCTGCAGATTTTTTGTTATTTTAAAGTAACAGTTAAGCATAAGTTGACGTTAATTTGTGTATAAATCAATTTTAATGGCACTGCATGCAGATAAATAAGGCCAGTACTCTTAAAGGTCTTTCTGAGTTCATGGCAAAAAAACTGGGTCAGAAAATTGGCAAATGCTGCTGCCAGGCAGACTGCAGTGTCTTTTTACTAGAGATCAGAACCATCAGATTATAAATATATAATGCTGGGATGTATTATAGATGGACCGCTTGTTATCGCCAAATGTTGCAAATGGGAACCTTTAAATAGCCTTTGGATAAAACAGTTATTTGAAATAGTCACAGTACTTGGATAGTACTTGGACAGGTAGAGTTTATTTAATTGCTTCTCAGGATTCCGAACCTGCTGAATTTTTTCGAGAAGAGAGAAGCAATTCTTAGTGTCTGTTGTGAGTGCCAGCTGTGAGTACCAGCTTAATAGGGAAGTGTTCTAGATAATATTCGCAATGTAAGGCAATCCTATTTAGCTGTATAATTGACTGGTTTATAGACTTTATTATAAATACTTACTTGATGCAAACCATTTCAACCTTGCTGTAAGTGTTGTGCTAATGTGAGGGATGCAGCAGTACAAACTGAGGGGACATCCAATACAAATCAATTTAATTACAGTCACATAAGCAGATTTTCCACCTGTTTACATTTTATTTACAATATAGAATTCTGTTGTATTAGAGGTTTTAAGGTCTATGTTTTTTATGGGTCTAGCAGTGATAATTGTAGATGTAAAATATTATAAGCATGTACTTTGGGGGAAAAAATATACGACCAGTTTTTTGTACCTCTGCTTCACTTCCTTCTTTATAGCTTATTACCTTCTAGGTTTGCATTTGCCAAATCATTATCTTTATTTACATGTAGCTTATGTTTATCTTTGTTTAAATGGTTATTACTCTATCTTTGCATGCTGCCAACTCATCTTCTAATTTGACTGTACTTCAGTAGCTGCATGCCGCGGTGAACATGTATTCAATGCATTCTGGGTAAACTCTTTCAGTAGATAGTATAGAAACTTTATCTGGAAACTTCTTGTTTGTAAAATAAAAAAAAAAGTAGGTAAAATAAGGTATTGTCCTTCATATGCACAGTTCTAAGTGAACAACACATCTATGTTTTATTCTGTATAATGTTTCTTTGACTGTATGAAAAATAATTTAGGGAGGGGCTGCTTTTCACTAGTTAATTTTGTCTTAAAGCACCTTCAGTGTGTTTTGCTTAAAGGACCAGTAACATTAAAATGTTTTTTTTTTAAAATAACATTGTTGGTATACATTGCAAAAAAAACACCAAGACAAATTATACCTTAAAATCGCAAAGTCTTTATTAAAAAATAACTTACCAATACTCCTCTTGCGCTCCCCTTCAAAAAAGCCTATCGAGAGATCCATTGTGTGGCTCGAATTCTCCTCCCTGCCTTCCTTATAGGAGATAGCCAGGGAGGAGAAATTACCTTTGCAGTAATAGCCCACGCTACTGCTCATAATTTGCACCCAAATTAATCTTAACCTCTGCCATTGCAAATGCACTCGAATATGCTTAGAAATGTTAGGCAGAGCAGGGAATGGGAAAAGGCTTGGAGCTTACAGGCTGATGGCTCTGTCTGTTGTCAGCCGGCGTATTTTTGCAGACTGAGAGAAGCAGATCTGCTCAGTGCACTTGCTACATTGATTTAAATCCGATCAGCCTGTGTGAAAGCCTCTGGACTGACCTGAACTTCAGCTCTGCTGAAGGAATAGAGTGCTCTTACCCTTGTAGGTGTGTTATACATCCGTTGTGATCTTAGGTGCTCGCTTATAAGTTTCTAGCCTGCAACTGGAGAAGATTTTGGAGAAGATTTGGAGAAGAATTCAGCGGTACATTAAGGGGCAGATTTACTATTGGTCGAATTTCAAATTGAAAAAAATTCGACATGTGAATAGTTAGGGAATAAAAATCCTTCTAATTTGAAGGATTTTTACTGAAATTCGATTGGTCAAACGATCGAATATGAAAATTTGATCGATAAAATAGTTAGATTCGATCAAATTTTTTTATTCAATGAAACTTTTCGAATCCCAATTCTGTAGGTTGATACTGGCGAACTAGGCAATTGAATAAAAATTTAAAGGGGAAGTAAACACGAATTTAGTAAATCTGCCCCTATTACCTGCAAAAATATGAGGCAGGCAAAATTTCGGACCCTGCTGGGCCCTTTTTGAAGCCTAAGCTCTGCTGTGTTTGAGCACACACAGGATGATGGGATTCAAATTAATGGAGCAGATCTGCTTCTCTCGGTTTGCAAAAATTTGCAGGTTGATAACAGCCAGAGCTGCCAGCCTGTGTGCCCACGGCCTAAAAGTAACATAGTAATAACATAGCAAGGTTGAAGAAAGTCACACGTCCATCAATTCCAATCTTTTAAATGGGTTGTTCACCTTCCAAACACTTTTTTCTGTTCATTTGTTTTCAAATTGTTCCTCAGAAATAGACTTTTTTCAATTACTTTCCATTATTTATCTTTTACTGTTTTTCCAAAATCTAAGTTTAAAGTTGAATGTGTGTCTCTGGCAGCTCAGTAATTCAAGTGCAGACTCTAAACTGATACAATTTTGCAACATTTAATTGATACATTTCACAGTAACTATTGGCAACTATTGTATCAATTCTAACAGCTGCCTGTAATGAAACCCAGAGATTCTGCTCAGCAGGGACAAAGATAAGAAATGTATCCATTAAGGGTAGGGACAGACAGGGAGATTCGGGGAGATTCTGTCGCCTGGCGTTTTTAGCAGGCGACAATCTCCCCGAATTTTCTTCTCCCTGTCTTCCGCTAGTATAAGTGATAAAGCGCCAGCGCCTGTGTAAACGCTGCACGGCGATTTCCGGAGTCGCCCGAAGTCTTCTCACTAAGTATCTTCGGGCGATTCCGGAAATCGCTGCGCAGCGTGTGCACAGGCGCTGGCGCTTTGTCACTTATACTAAAGGCAGACAGGGAGAAGGAAATTCGGGGAGATTGTCGCCTGCTAAAAACGCCAGGCGACAGAATCTCCCCGAATCTCCCTGTCTGTCCCTACCCTAACAGCTGCCTGGTAGATCTAAGGGCTAGACCGCACGGTAGAGTCCTGCGCGGGTCCATTTTTTGGGACCTGAACCCGACCCGTACCCGCAACCCGAACCCGCGACCCGCATTCTTACCCGCTTGGACCCGCGACCCGAACCGTACCCGCAACCCATGATCCCCAACCCGGACCCGCGACCCGCTGACCATCAAGAATCAGGAAGTGCTGTCATCATAAACAGGAAGTGACATCATCGGAAGTAGCCAGGATCAGGAAAAAAAGGAGTAAAACAGGAAGTGCTGTCATTGTAAACCGGATGTGACATCATCAGTAGTGGAAATGCTCAGAAAAAAGAGTAAAAATCCCTATAGCGAGGATCCGCGACCCGACCCTCAACCCGCCAACCTGCAGAACCACCGGCCCGCTTCTATACCCGCACCCAGAAATTCTACGAGCAACCCGCAGGGTACCGCGGGATTTTGCGGGTAACCCGCGGGAACCCGACCCGCTGCAGGACTCTACCGCACGGGAAGATTTCAGGGAGATTTATCGCCTGGTGACTAATCGCCGCTTCTTCTCCCTGAATTGCTTGCCCATTTTTTGCGCCCACTAACCGTAAAAGTCACCTGCACCTATTCACATGTGGCAATGCGTTTTCTAAGGCACTCGAAATTGCCTGAGTCAGTTTCGAGCGACTTAGAAAAACGCATCACCGATTGTGAATAGTCGCAGGCAGGGCCGCCATCAGGGACAGGGCCCAGGGCTGAAGGGGGGCCCGACCGTGCTGCAGTTTTTGAAGAGCCGGGCCCCCCTTACCAGCGCTGAAATCCTCTTCGTGAATGCGGAAGTGCTGAAGCACTGAAAATTCCCAAAGGAGCCGACACGAATTCCTGAAGCGGCGGAAATTAATGAAGTCACGAAAGGAGCCGACGCTGAAGTCCTGAAGCGGCGAAAATACCCGATGTCACGAATGTCCTGAAGCCACAAGTTCAATTTTACTGACACCAATTTTTTTTTTTTTTTTTTTTTTAATCCCCTGGCCACCAATGTTTTATTTTAATTCTCTATAGACCTCTGCCACCAATTTTTTTTTTTTTTAAATATTTTTTGGGGCCCCAATTTTTTTTAACTTGTAAGGGGGGCCCTGGCGCAAAAGTTTTTTTATAAAAATAATCTTTGGGGCCCCAATTGTTTTTTAACCTATAAGGGAGCCCTGACCATCAATAGCTTTTTATAACTTGTGTGTGTGGGGTTACCTTTTTGTAGCGCTGATGTCTGTGTGGAGTGGGCCGGATCTGGGGCGGGGCTTGGGTGCTGGGATAGACAGGGCCCAGGGGGTCCCTAAAATGATGTTGTATGGGGCCCCGTGATTTCTAATGGCGGCCCTGAGCGCAGGCGACTACAGTTAGCTGGCACGAGACATGGGCACGCAATTCAGGGAGCTTAATCACCAAAAAGAAGCGTTGATTAGCCTCCAAGGCGACTAATCTCCCTGAAATCATCCCGTGTGGTCTAGCCCTAAGAACAGCACTCAATAGTAAAAACCCATGTCCCACTGTGTTCCATTCAGTTACATTGAGAAGGAAAAACAAATGCTTGCCAGAAAGCAGTTCCCTCCTAAAGTGCTGGCACAAGTCACATGACCAGGGCAGCTGGGAAATTGACAGAATGTCTAGCACCATGCCACTGATTATAAAAAAAAAATCTGTTTGCTCTTTTGAGTAATGGATTTCAGTGCAGAAGTCTTCTGGAGCAGCATTATTAACTGATGCATTTTGAAAAAAACAGTATCCCTTTAAATGTAATGCTGTGAACAAGTTGGTGTTGATTCATTCAGCCGCAGCCACCTGCAAGTAGGGTTGCCATCCGGCCAGTATTTTAGTGGCCTAGCCGGTAAAACACTTGCCAAGGCTGGGGCTGGTATTACAAATTTACCGGCAATGCAGTTCCGGTAATTTGTAATACCCTTATGAAAAAGCCCTTGGCCCGCCCGTTTTCCAGGTTTCTGTCCATCACGCACATTGCTCCACCCCCTTTTGTGTCACTGTGCGTGACTCCACCTCCTTTTGCATCACAACCCGCCACCCCACCAGCTGGTAAAAGATTTTAGAAAAGGTGGAAATCTGCAAGTCCCCAGTTATTACTGTGATAGGCTGAACTGCACTATATAAGGTAAAGTAAGCCTACTCACACAGAATTGCTGGTGTAAATAGTCTTTTTATTTTGCAGATAAAGTATGTTTGAAATCTTATCTTGAAAATGGAATGTACCATAAAAAGTTTCACTTGCATTGTTTCTTATCTTCAGATATTGAAGTAGCAACTTATTTATTGTAGCTATTGAAAAGATAAGTTATCTTAACCATAATTGCTTCTGTGACTTTCAAAACATGTTTTATGCTAAATACATAAAACATGTTTGCATAAAACATGTTCTAAAAATATATTGCATAAAACAGTTTAGAGATCTTTCTATAAGTTGGATCTGCATACCTTTTAAGTCTATTAGCAATATATTTTTCATTAAATAAACCCAAAGACTGGTTTTGGTTGCGATAAGGATTAATTATATTTTAGTTTGGATCAAGTTTGAGGTACTTATTTATTATTGCAGAGAAAAAGGAAATCATTTTTAAAAACGTGGATTATTTGAATGAAATGGGGTGTATGGGAGATGGCCTTCCGTAATACAGAGCTTTCTGTATTACTGGTTTAAGGATGACTGATGCCATACCTCTGTTTGTGGCCATTTATATTCTGTGCACTTCTGGCTGTGACTGCTGAAACAGTGTAGCAGCAGCTGATTAACTGCCCCAGAGGAGAACTAGACTATGCTACATTGATTTAGGAATCTTGGCAGGACCAAGGGCTTTTGTTAAGGGTATTACAAATTTACTGGCACCTACATTGGCAAATACTCTTCCAAGTGTTTCATCTCTACCCCAAATCAGATTTTGGTCCTTTTCTGTTGTTGGTCTATGTGAAAGAAATAAATGTCCAGTTTTCTATTTAGAACAGATATTCAACAGGAATAAAAAGTTGGTAGCTGTATCATTTTGCATATGCATTCCCAATATGACCCATGCTATGAGATTATAGCCAAATTCCAGTTCCATTAGACCGTGTGTGCATTGAACATTTTATGGGCAATCTATTGGAATACAGAGCTGAAAAGTAATACAATACATACAAATGTTATATAATCTAAAAAGCACTAAGGTCACTGAAATAAATTATGAATTAAAGGGGTTGTTCACCTTTGAGTTAACTTTTAGTATGATGTAGAGAGTGATATACTGAGACAATTTGCAATTGGTTTTAATTTTTTATTGTTTGTGGTTTTATAGTTATTTAGCTTTTTATTCAGCAGCTCTCTAGTTTGCAGTGTCAGCAATTTGGTTTCTAGGGAACAAATTACCCTAGCAACCCTGCATTGATTTGGATAAGAGACTGGAATATGAATAGGAGAGGGACTGAATAGAATGATAAGTAATAAAAAGTGGCAATAGCAATATATTTGTAGCCTTACAGAGCATTTGTTTTTAGATGGTGTCAGTGACCCCCATTTGAAAGCTGCAAAGAAACAGAAGAAAATTGCAAATCATTAAAAAACTATGAAAAATAAATAATGAAGACCTAAAGTTTCTTAGAATTGGCCCTTCTACAATATACTAAAAGTTAACTTGAAGGTGAACCACCCCTTTAATTATGCACTGAGGCTAGTGCTCACACACAAACACTTTTTAACAGTTGTATATGTGTCTACACATCAAACTGCATGTTTTGTGTGTGCCGTGAATGTGCAAAAGCTCATAAAAAGTTATGGTGCATGTAAGTGTAAAGCCTTCTCCAGGTGATTTTGAGGCCATTCTGGAAAGGCTCTCTCATCAGAGTTCTTGTAATGCAGGAATTCATAACTTAGATTAAGGGGGTTATTTATCAAATGTCGAATGTTAAGAGTTTTTTTTTATACCTCGAATGAACTCACAACTCGAATGGTGTCTTATTTAAGAAAAAACTCAAATGGCAAAAACTAGATTCTGCGAGTTATGAACCTGAAAATGCAAGAAAAAACTCAAACTGATCAAGTTTTTGGGCAAAAACCCTCCGAGAAAAATGGAACATCGTACAGGCTATCAACATCTTCAAATGGTTCAAGGGACCTCTGCCATTGACTCCTACATGATCTCGACAGATTTTAGATGGTGTATTTTCGTATCTGAGCTATTTACAGCGTTGGGGTAAAATTCACGATTTTTTTTCAAAACTTTGAAAAAAAAATTTTAAAACTGGAAATTGTGAGTATTGACCAATAAAATCAACTAGTAAAACTCATATTTTCATGTAAAACAGAACTTAAAGCTTAAAAAATAAGCTTGTTCTAACTGGTATTTGCTTTATGAAAACTAATAGCTAATTGGTTGCTGTAGGCTGCTACAAATGAGGTCCACACAAGGACCTTTGTCAAGGTTTTCCTGTGAGTGCCATCACCTTTGGCTTATGTTTGTATCTTACGTGCATGGGCACCCAGGTATCAACCAAGCTCAGTGAGTGCAGTCTACAACGGAAGTTTTTATATATAGTGAATAAAGTACCCCCTCTTGTAAAATATAAGGATATTATAAATTACCGAGGAGTTTCATGACCATATAAAAACACGAGGCTGAAGGCCGAGTGTTTTTATACAGGTCATGGAACTCCGAGGTAACTTCTAATATCCTCATATTTTGCAACTGGGGGTACTTTATTTATTATAATACACAAGTTTCAGTGAGTCATTTGACAGAAATGACATCAGAACTCACCGTTTATAACTGATGACATCAGAACTCACCGTTTATAAGGATATAATTTACAAGATATTTACGGCTTTTGTGTATTATATATATATATATATATATATATATCTACCAAATGGCCAATCACAGCCCTTGTTTGGCTCCTCAAGAACATTTTTCATGCTACCATTGCTCCCCAACTCCTTTTACATCTGAAAGTTGCTCATAGGTTTAAGTGGTTGGCGATCTCTCCTCTAAAGGTGGCCATACATTGAGAGATCCGCTCGTTTGGCGATGTCGCCAAACGAGCGGATATCTCCCCGATATGCCCACCTTGAGGGCTCGATATGGCCACCTTTATATGCCCACCTATCAGGCTCATCCGTTCGTGGGCCCTAGGGCCCAACAATCGGATCACAATGCAGGGCATACGGGCGGTCGGATTGCGGGACCGAATCAACGGACAGATTCGGCCGCGATCTGACAGCATTTTTAATCCTGCTCAATCGACATCTGGCCGACTTTCGGCCAGATATCGATCAGAGTAGCCCATCGGAGGGCTCCATACACAGGCCGATAATCTGCCGACTCAGTCTGTCGGCAGCTTTTATTGGCCCGTGTATGGCCACCTTAAGGGTCAGGCCAGACGGGGAGATTCGTCGCCTGGCAACTAATCGCCAGGTGACAGATCTCCCTGAACCGCTTCCCCCTGCCTTCCAGCGTCTTTAATGAATAATCGCATGCGCCTATTCGCACGCGGTGCTGCGCTTTCCAAAAATTGTGCAAAATTGCCTAAGGAGGCAACTTCGAGAGGCTTTGGAAAAGCCAGCGCCGCGTGTGAATAGGCGCAGGTGATTATTCATTAAAGACACTGGAAGGCAGGGGGAAGCGGTTCGGGGAGATTAGTCGCCCCAAAGAAGAGGCGATTAGTTGCCAGGCGACTAATCTCCTTGAATCTTCCCGTCTGGCCTTACCCTAAGGGTACCTAAGGATGTTTGCCAGTCATTAATTGCCACAGCACTGTTAAAATTACCTATTACATCCGTTCTTAAGTGTCACCCTCCCCCACAAAAAGTATGGCTGAAAAGGTAGTCTCTGTTTCATAGGTGACGTTTTAACACCGTTTGTTGTGATGAATTGATTATTTCCATCTCGTCGGGCAATGTAATAGGTTAATCTTTGTTCTTAGTGTGAAGCATCAAGCTTTGTGTTAACCTGGAAAGCATAATAACTAACTTTAACACGCGTAGATGATTAAACATGACTTATTCTAGTTACTTATCAACAGATAATAAACAGATAATAAACTCGGGTTTATTTCTTTTTATCTCAAATTGCTGAAACCGTACACAGCACAAGCCAGGAAGAGTGACTCCATCCAGTGCAGGTGACACTAATGTATTTACATGAACCTATTATCTTTCTTATTTTTGACATTCCCTTATTTATAAAAGGTGATTTTATTTGTCATGTGCTCCCTATACCTGTGCTAAAATGGATATCTAGTTTAACAGCCTGTTATCCAAAAGGCTCCAAATGATTTTGCTTTCAACAGGGAAACCACCGGTTACAAGAGTTTTGAATCCCACCAGTTTGTGTTATTTTCACACAACTAACCATCTTTTAGATGAATTGCAACTGTTTACAACCTTTAAAGAGTAAGGGGAAGACTGGAGATAGACAAAAGAGTGAAATGGATGAATGGTATTGCTTTCACTCTTTGCTACCCTCAGAGGGCATGTAGAATGTCCTTGCTGAATATATTTTCAGAAATGAAAAATGCCTGTTTAGTAATGAGCTAGTTATTTTTCATTTACCATTATTCCACTTTACTCTTAATTTGAGAATGTCAGAATATGCCTGGATTTTGCAATTTCCACTTTGCTTGCAATAATTGAATTCTGTTTTTTTTAAAGTTAGATTTTGAGAGGTATTTTCAGGTCCCTCTGCAACAGTATATGCAGAATCAAGTTGGGCTACGTTATTTTTTTAGTAGGATTTGGGGAAGCTGAGCTCAGTGTATCTTTTACCTTTTATATATGTATGCTTTGTATATACTGAAGTGGATGTTTTCTATCAATAATTGAATTTAGGGAATGGTCTTGCTTTTATGCTAATTTTATCCTTCCATGGTAATTGCATTTATTTCTTGGTCTTGGCATTGTGCTTATTTCTTATAACTAAACCTACCGTAGTTTGTTTCTAATAATCATTGTCACATTATGTTAGAGGGCCCATTTCTTAAGGGAGTCTAGCAATTTGTCTTATGGTTTTTGGATCTATTTTTTTTTTTTAATGTTTATAGCCCCTAACTTTTTTACTCTAAACTTTCTAGTCTTAATGATTGCTCAACAATAGAAGGAATGTGCAGTATGTGAAGTGCGTTTAGTTCCCAATGTAATCGATGCAGTGCATTTTTGGAACAAGAGGAATTTCAACCAGGGGTCTTAAGCAATTACTAGAACAACTTGCCAAACCTAGTGTCTTTAAATTATGGGTATAGTACCTCATTATTCTGATCTTGTAAGTTTCCCTCTTTTGTAGATCTGGTATAACATTTTAGGTTGTATACATTACATTTTGTGAAGCACTTCTTGTGGATTGACCACAGGTAGGAGTGGATGAGGGGCAAGGTGACATTTCCAATATACAGATATGGGACCTGTTCTCCAGAATGCTCGGGACCTGGCGTATTCCGGATAAGAGATCTTTTTGTAATTCGGATCTCCTTAACTAAAGTCTACTAAAAAAAACTGAAACCCTGAAATAACCCCAATAGGAGTGTTTTGCCTCCAATAAGTATTAATTATATCTTAGTTGGGATCACGTACAAGGTACAGTTTTAATATTACAGAGAAAAAGGAAAAACACCGCCAAAATCTTGTATACAATTATCACATAGAACCGCACTCCGTTTAAAGTGAATCAATATTTGTGTCCTTAGGGCACATACAATTTGATTCACTTTAAACGGAGTGCGGTTCTATGTGATAATTTTATACTTCTGCCAAGAATTGCTTTGCAGCACACTCCAGGGAAGCTCCGCCCACTGATACCAGGAAACACTACAAGATTAACAAGCCCACTGGAAGGCAGGACACAGTCCTACAATATCTGCAGACACAGTCAAGTAGTGTGAGCAGTGTACTTCCTCTCCTGGCCTACAAATGTATCTCACTATATACCTGTATCTGGTTATGGTATTTCCTCAGAACAAGTGGATCTTTGTTCAGCCAGGCAATTCACAGAAGGTCCAACTCCAGGCAAGGAGATTTTTTTTAGCTTTTCCAAAGGATATTGGTTCAGGCCCAATATGAGCAAATAATCACAGCCATGTTGAGGTTTTACCTGTATGAATTTATATCTTTATTCATAGTGCAACATGTAGACCAAAACTTTCTACAATAAATGAATAGTATAAACATTTAAAAAATGTAAACAGACCTGACATTTGCAATTATATAATTATATATATATATATATATATATATATATATATATATATATATATATTTATTGCAAATATCAGTTCTGTTAATTTACATTTTTAAAATGTTTATACTATTCATTTATTGTAGAAAGTTTTGGTGTACTTGTTGCACTATGAATAAAGATATAAATTCATACAGGTAAAACCTCAACATGGCTGTGATTATTTGCTCATATTGGACCTGAACCAATATCCTTTGGAAAAGCTAAAAAAATCTCCTTTTAAGTGCCCAAAAGGCACGAAACGCGTAAGGCTTTTGGGATGTTGCTGTTCTAAATAAATACATTTTTTAACTACATTGTGGAGAGTGATCCAGTTTGTGCCAACCTTTTTCATATATTTTGACTCAGTGTATAACCACAGGAGACAAAAATGACTAACAAGACTACTAAATTGATCCAATGTACTTGCAAGCAATTTCTAGATCACTGGGAAAAGCATGTTATAACATGGCAGGTAAAAGGATAAAATGTCCAAACAATAAATGTAACGTCCTTTAAGGGGACGATTAATGGCTAATGTACAGATGCCCCAATTGCAATAGCTATTTATACATATATATTTATATTTTGTAGCAAAATATGTTGAGTTGTCACTCTCTGTTCTCACTGGAGCAGGGGAATGGAGGCAAGATATACATATTGACCACTAGTATCCTGTCTGTGCAAACCCACTCTCTGCAAATAAGAATATACCTGTACTGAATTTAAATCTCCAGAAGACACCTGTATAGTCATATACTTGTTACATTAAAAACACGTTGTATTGCTTTAATGTGTCCCTTTAAGCAAAAGAAATCAATTCCCAGACAATTTGCTGTTGAGCAGTTTTTTTTTCCAACTGGAATTAATGGATTCCATACTTCGAAATTGGAAAATTTGTTTCAAGTTATAATTTCTGACCTAGTGGGTTCCATACTTGTACTGTTCACATTTTTATTTATTTTTTTATAACCACAGATGTTTTGTTTTAACCTATTTTCTTAGTCTTTCAAAGTAAGCAGCTAATTAAAATGGCCTGTAAATCAGAAAATCTTGGGTAATCTTCCTAATTAGTTAAAAGCACAAAACGACAGTCTAATTAAAAATTTCCATTTCAAATAGCATCCAAAATAGGAAGCATTTCTTGTGTAACAAGCACTAATACACTGAATGCAAAGCGTTAGAGAAATGATAGAAAGCGGTCTTTGGCTAAAGCAACCTGTATAGTTGTGTTTAAATGTCATGGTGATTATAGTCAGAGTTGACACCAAGAGCATTTAAGAGCTATGTGAGCTTTTATAGATCTCGAATGAACAGCCTGAAAACTTAAATTTCTGCTGGGAAAAAATCAACTAGCTCTAGTTCTCGAAAAAAAACTTGAACATCATGAAGGCTATTAATATCTTCAAATGGTTTCATTGACCTTTACATGAACTCTACAGATTTTAGATGTTTTATTTTTTTGGATTCAAGCTATTTCCAGGGTCGGAGTATAATAAGATTTTTGTATCAAAAATACCCATGATTCACACAACTCAACCCTTAAAAGGGAATTCAACCCCCCGCCACTAACCCCCTCCTCGCCCCCGGCCTACCTCTCCCCCTGGGCTATTGCCCCTAAGTTTCCACTTACCCCTCTGTGTAGGTCTCCTCCAGCAAAGTTCACAGGGGCCATCTTCTCTTTAAACGGCTTCTTCCTGGATCTGTTGGCGCTTGGCAGCACATGTGGATTAGGATGCTGGTACTGCGCATGCGCACAAAATTCACGAAGTTCGCCAACTTTGAACTTCGAGCGCATGCGTAGTAGTACCAGCATCCTACTGTGCATGTGCCGCCAAGCACCAACAGATCCAGGAAGAAGACGTTGGAAGAGAAGATGGCCCAGGATTAGCGTGGGGGGTTGAATTCCCCTTTAAGGCTTGTGACATACGGGCAGATTCGGGGAGATTGAGTCACCCAGGAACTAATCACCTCTGCTCCCCTAACTGCCTTTGTGTGCCTTCCTTAATGAAAAGTTGCCTGCACTAAAGCACAACGGATCGCTTTGTTTTCCGAAGTTTCCTCACGAGGAAACTTCGCGCGACTTCAGGGAAACAAAGTGTCACAAGCCTAAAAATTCTGCCCCATAATCATTAAACTCCCAAACACGCTATCTTGCCAACAACGTTTTTGCTTGATTATTTAACATCAAGTAGCATTAGCATTGTAAACAAACTTTAAAATAAAATTTTTAAAAAAAGTAAACTTTTCTTTTTAAAGGGGGAACTTGCAGATACAAATGGAATAAGATTCACATTTGGGCAGTATGAAAGCACTGTGCTGCAAAATTATGTAAAGTGATGCAGACGTTTGTTTTGATACAAAATAATGGTGCAGTTTCAAGGATTAGCATTATTGCTGCTTAGTTATAAGTATCACTTTAATATGGAAGCATTTCCTTTTTGGTATTATAACTTTTCTAGCTGATTAAATAAAAAGGCTTTCGTTTCTAGGAGATCGTTCTAAAAGATTTCAAGCTCAAAATGATATTTCTAGCTTTATCACTTTTGTTACCACTTCTCGTTTTCAGTGTCGCCATGCTTTTTAACCTACTGTATCTGCCTAGAAAATCTTAAAGCTGTGCATATAATGTTGATGTTTTAACCTGCTGATTTGCAGTGCCTTGTTCTTATTTAGTTCTTCCTAGTCTGTAAGCATAAATAAGACTGCATTCATGCTTTTCTGTGTATGTCTAAACACAAGTTAACACAATGTATATTTGCTTTTATCCTTTTTCCTATTGATGCTGCTGCCTCTGCATTTACCATCATCTTGCTTGCCCTTGGCTCTGGAATTCTCCTGATATCTTTTATCACCACAAACAGAATAATTGTGAAAATAAGGACTCCCATGGATCATCACGTAAGTGAATTAATTGTTTTGTTTTCCCAACCATGTCCCAGTTTAATCTGCAGTAAATACATTTTCCATTTTGAGTTCACTAAAGGTATAAAGATCTTTCACTGTGTTACTTTGTGAGAATCTTCCTCCACTTTTTATTTTCCTTGTCATTTTTTGTTTTTGTGGGAATGGCTTAACTTAAATTACAATATTTTTATTTATGAAATTCAATATAATGTGTTTGAGTATGGTATCTACATATACATACCTAAATGTTTATGTAAGTTAACTGTCAGCAAGTAAAGAGCTGGTTGAAAATCATTTCTTTAAATAGTTTTGATAGAAAAATGTTTCTTCTTTCTTCTACTAAATACACATGCTCAATGTGCTTGCGCAAAAGAGTTTGCTAGTAGCTGGAATCTTAATGTGCATGCATTTAAAAGAACTTGCACATTTTAAAAAAAAAATGGGATTACCTGTTAGACAGGAGGCCTGGGGAACAGTCTCTGAATCTGGTAATTTCCAGAAAAACCAGTAGTGTTCTTTTTACTCTGTAATCATCATAGCGGTTACTGTATTACTCTGTAATATTACTGTTGGTCTATCATGTCTTAGCATTGGTTTGACACGTCCACAATACATGAATGGTGGTGCAATGTAGTACTATTGGTACTTTAGGGAAATTACATGAATGATCCCTTTATTTTGATAATTACCATGTTTGTATTTCCATAATTATTTGCCTTTCCTTTAGCTTTCCACAACACAGAAATCCATTTTTTGCTGGTTGTGGATTATGTTGTTTAGTTTTCCCTAATTTAAAGGGAACACTGAAGAGTAACAATTTGTTTAGTAGCCACATTTACCCATTATTATTTTATTTCCTTAGCTTGGTGCACTTCGTCTTTAAAATGAATGTACCCCCAAAAATGTTCCTTCAGACTGCCCCCATTTTTCTGTGCAAAGTTTCCTAGGAATGGAAAAAATGGAAACTAGAATAGAGCATTTTTTTTATTTTTAAAGAAAAGACGTACCATCCTGTGGGGGAAAAGGGGGTAGGGTTTTTGGGTCACTTGTGGGTACCCCCCATTGTTCTAGAGCTTTTCTTGTTTTTTAATTGTGCCAAGTGCCTCAGGGATTTAAATTAATACATTTATATGACACTGCTATTTATACAGTCATTTACTATTTATTTTTGTATGCCACAAATAACTCTGAGGTCCACTTACTGTTTTATTAAACTCCTTTTCCCCAGAAAACAACTTTGTGTTGCACTGGAAATCATTTAGTACTTTATTTAAAAAACAAGAAAAACGTGTTTAGATGATTTCATTGAGGTCATTCACATGATTTTCTATTTATTTTAATTTTATTTTTAAGTTATAGCTTAGTTTTATGACATGCATGCTATGGTGATGCTTTTGCTCACTACCCAATTCACATAGTAGTGCTATTCTTCATCTCACTTTCTTTGGTATTATGTCACTCTGGTGCCATTTTTCTCCAATGCTGTAGAAAATGTTTAAATAGTAACAGACCTAGACAAGACGAGCCACATTTCCAGAGAGAGAATCAATTCTTTTGTGTTCTGTATGTTTATCTATAATCAATCCCTTCCACTTTATTCTGCTTTCTTCCGCTTCTAAAAAAAGTATGCTTGGCTTTTAATTTTTCATTAATGTCTCTACCTTAAAGGAGAAGGAAAGGAATTTTATACTTGGGGGTGCTAAATGTTAGGAGCTACGGGGGTATCGGGTAGGTAAATGTAGTCACTTGGGGTACCTATCGGCCAGACACAGTCCGGGGTTCTTCTATTGAGCACCTCGCAGAGATCAACTTCCTGCTTCCTCGTCTGCTCAGGGCTGCTCATGCACAGTAGGGTTGATAGTCGAACTTTAATGAAAAAGTCGGATATTTTGCTTTACTGCGCATGTGATTTTCCTGGGAAATTTGAAATCAAAGCAGGAGGAAGTTTATCTTTTCATAGTGCTCGCTAGTAGATCCCTGGACCGGTGCTCTTATCAGCCGAAAACCACACCGGTTCAGGTAGGTAAACATAGTCACTTGGGGATACCGTTTTATTGTTCATTTTTATTTATTTTTGGTTTTTAAATGACAATTTAAGCTGTATGAGCCTGTAGGTATTAGCTTTTTTTAACTGTTCATTTTGGAGTGTTCCTTCTATTTCATCATCCCTGGGTTTTTGGTCCTAACACATGCCCTATTCTTGTTGACCTACCAGAGGATGCTGGCTAAATGAATGTGAGGTAACAGCGGAGAGCTAACAAACACTTTTTTTTTATTCCATCATCAATATGGTTAAAGCATTATATGAAATCAGCCTGGCAGTGCCCACATAGACTTCATTTCAGTGCAAAATGCATACTTAATCTTTTACTCCAAAATCTGGTCTGTGTGTGCTGGCAGGCTGGTGGTCCCCTTCTTGTCAGCACACACAGCCGGCTAGTGGAATGCAGTGAATTGACTATTCTCTGCCGGTGTTTATACATCATCTGATTATGGATTCCAAAAGAATGAAGGTAAGAAAGGGTTTAGGAATGCACCAGATCCTGGATTTGTTTTGGGATACAGTCACATTGGTTCTATTCTCACAATTTGGATTTGTTTCCACAAATTTGATTTTGGAATCTAATACATGTAGGAAGTATTTCTTCATTAGGTTTTGTATGTTTTGTTTCTGTTGCATAAAATGTTGCCTCTGTGTCATGATCGCTTATTAAAACAAGAAGAGAGGCAAGTGCTTTGGAAACACAGATGAGCAGTAAGTCCCTTAGCAAGTCAGCATGTTGGATTGTGAACTCCATACAGAATGTATTCCCTATCCTTTGTTAAATTACACACACTCTAAGGCCCTTACACACAGACATATTTGTTTTTCTTCTACCTAGTTGTACTTAAAGGGCACCTATGGGGCGAAAAAAATACCCCAAACTGAAGGTGCGGGCTGTTAGAGCCTGCATTCCGGTTTGGGGTTCTAGTAGTTTAAAAAAAAAATTGCCCCCTGCAGGCGCTGGCTTACTCGCACCGGGAGGGAGCTCCCTGTGCGAGCCGCCATGACAGTCCATGCGCATGCGCAGTATGAAAAGCTGCCTGAAGTTGAGGCAGCTTTTCATTCGGCTTATGCGCATGACGTCACATGCGCATACTGCAGATGCGCATGGACTGTCATGGCGGCTCGCACTGCGAGTAAGCCAGCGCCTGCAGGGGGCAATTTTTTTTTTTAAACTACTAGAACCCCAAACCGAAATGTGGGCTCTATCAGCCCGTACCTTCGGTTTGGGGAATTTTTTTCGCCCCATAGGTGCCCCTTAAGAGATTTCAGATCTGTGTTTTTAATGAACATGCTGCATTCATATTTGTTAGGCACATATTTAAAATAAATTGTCCTAAACTGTCAAAACATGTGTTTTGAAGGCCTGGAGAGTATGTAAACATTACTTTTATTTTCATTATGATATTTAGCAAGGCATTATGCAATGTAAAGGGATTGTTCACAATTAGATTCATTTTAGTATGGTGTTGAAAGTAGAATTCTGAGTTTTCTATGGATTTGGATTATTTACGGTTCATGTTCTGCAGTTCTCTTACTTGGAATTGCCACTGTTTGCAGTAGATGTTAAATTCAGGAAGCTGTTGAAATCATAAATGAAAGATGTAAAGTGTAGGGTCTGAAAAGAAAAACATAAGAATAGGTAAAGGGCACCTCTTTTTTCCTACCAAAGGTGTGGGTTAATACAGCCCGCACTCTGATTGGGGGGTAACAGTAGTAAAAAAAGAAAAATTGGCCCTGCCAGCGCTAGGACTGTCACTCTGGAAGGGAGCTCCAGGTGCCCCAAAATGGCTGCTCAGACTGGTAGCTCCTACCCAGTGCGAGTGTCCTAGCGCTGAGGGGGCAATTTATTAAAGAAAAACTACTGTTACCTCCAGCCAGAGTGATATTCAAATCTTACACTGTCTATGTTTGGCTGATCCAAACCAGCTGTCAACCAGCTTCATACTGGAAAGAGCCTATGTATTACATACTCTCAATAAAGGCTAATTTTAAGGTGATCTTTGCCTTACAGTTTTGTCTAATTCAGTCTTGTTTATATTCAAGCATTATTTTTGGGGATGTATTAACTACCCAGTTATACAGGTTATTGAATCAATACAGACCATGGATAATAACCTGACATACTCGTCTAACATTTACAACTCATTCTTTTTTTTTTTTTGCTATTAATTCACATGGTAATCAGCTGCTATTTGTATCCTAACAAAAGCTCATCAAGCAAAACCTACAGTTTCCCTCTGAGCAAGAACATCTGCTTCATTCATAGAGAATTTTGAGTTATATAAAAAAATGCTACATTCTCTTTCTCCACTCATTTAATTTTTTTAAATTTAAATTGAGATTTGGCATTTTCCTTCCATTATTTCTTTGTGCTTTGTTAGTGTACGTTGCACCTCAGTGATCTTTCCTTGCTTATATTTCCTTCAGGCAGCATTTGGTAGCTGTCATGTTGCTTTTGTTCCTCATAGTTACACTCTGTAAGATTTCCTGCATAGCACTAATGTATGCTTTTCACTTGGGTATTGCGTGACACGACTGATGCTGTTATTACTGAAAAAAGTTCTTCCTAGACGTGTGCTTTGAATTCACACACTCATTGCTAAAGTTGGCTTACAGATCTGTAAATATACCAGTTTCATATTTTTTTAAAGGAAGACCAAGCCTGTTCTTATTGAAATGTCCAGCTTAGATAAAGAGCCCCAAGATTTGTATAGTACTGTAAGTACTTACTGCATTCAATTAAGTGTGAGGGTTTTTTTTCTTTTTTACCTGTCACTCTCTTCTTCCTTTTTACTTTCTCTTTGAAAAGCAAAAAATGTTCTGTTTAGTAATCCAGACTTTTATGGCTGTTTATATATTCCTCATGCTTGGGCAACTTCTGTACTTGTCCTCTTTGATGAAAGACCATTTTTTTTTCAAGCTTTGCGTGGTTCATCTTAAAAGGGGAACTATCATGAAAATGAAAATGTAATCTAAGCTTCAGCATACTTAAATAAGAAACTTTCTAAATACAATCAATTAAATATTCTGTACCATTTCTGAAATAATCAAGTTTATCTTCACTATTCCTCTTTCAGCATCTGTTTTTCTTCATGCAGGAGTTGGGTGTCAGATAATCATTCACAGTTACATGCAATATACCTTATATGGGGGATTCTTTTGCCTGTAAGATGTATTAGAGCCCACTCTGCTAAAATCACCAGAATTCATGTATCTCTATACATGCAGAATTTGTGCAAAAGGCAGTCATTTTGTTAGATTTTGTTTGTACTGGAATCAGTTATTTGAGTGAGCTCTAATTCATCTGCTAGGAAATGAGCCCCCCCTAGAAGACATATTGGATCTAATTGTCAATAACTATCTGACACCCAACTGCTGCATGAACATCAACTTGATTATTTCAGAAACAATGCAGAATATTTAATTGATTGTACTTGCACAGTCTCTTATTTCAGTACGCTGAAGCTTATATAACATTTTCATTTTCGGTATAGTTCCCCTTTAAGGTGCCTACTCCAGCTTACCTCTCTGTTATGGCATATACTATGTTTTTTTTTTTTTGCTGTTGCTGTGTTTGTTTATAGTGACTGTGGCTGCAAATACTACTGCAGATGTAGAGGATAAACAGACAGCCTTCATCAGTTATTTTGATTAACTGATGAAGGCGGGTGTTTAGTCTTTTTTTGGTTCAGGGAATGGTTTCGAGGCAAAAATGTTTTCAAGGACCAGGGGGATGGGGGCTCTGGGCAGTTTTCTGGGTCGGTAGGGGGGTCGGCTTCCATTTTGGCGCACCTTGTGAAAGCTCCACAGCCCATTCCAGGACTGCCCGCGGCCTGTTGGTTGGGACCCCTGATCTAAAGAATATACGTGACTAATGATGTTCCTTTTTGTTACATTTCTTGTAAAGCCAATGGCCATTTTAGTACTGGCAGCTGCATATGATCTGCACTCTCTTGTTACTAGTTACTGATTTTGCTTTGATATGCTTTGTGTTTGGAAATGATTGACTGTTATTGGCATGCTATGTGTTCCGACTGAGTGCATCTGGCAAGACAATTGCAATTTTGGATTGATATGGACTATTGTTTTTGCATTCATATGTTTCTGAGTCAATTTAATTCTTTCCAACAGTCATTCTGCCTTAACAATACCGTTTTTTACTTGGCAAAACGTTCATTTAGATTTTTGATGAAAGCTTCTTGAAGGCTGAAACTAATGTTAATTAGGAAATGTTAGGATTAATTCCAATGATGTTTGTAAATAAGTAGTATTTAGTACATTTTTAGTACAATTTTAGTACAACAAATACAGAAAAATTTCCCTATTTGCCTGTTGCTTGGCTTTATATGCATTAGGTACATTTGATAATTTTTTTCATGGCCCCTTTCCAACAGAACTGCATAGGCCCATTTTATTTCCAATTGGTGGCATGGGATTGATCAGATTGAGCAAAGATCCACTTTTTTCATACATAGTTAAGTTGGGTTGAATAAAGACCAAAGTCCATCAAGTTCAACCCCTCCAAATGAAACCCAGCATACATACTTACACGCACCCACTGAACCTATATATGCCAATATCTATATTGAGTGTAGATTTTAGTATCACTATAGCCTTGGATATTATGTCTGTCTTGTCTTTAAAGGGGAATGAAACCCCCCAGGCGCTAAGTCCCTCCCCCCTCTCCCTTTTCACAAAGTGAAACTCCCAAGTTCACGAAGTCTTCTGATTTCACGAAGAAATCAGAAACGGAAGACTTTGTGAACTTCAGGGCGCATGCGCAGTAGGACCAGCCGGCAAATGTGAAGATGGATCCTGTGAACTACGCTGGAGGGCACCAAGAAGGACGGGTAAGTAGGTACTTAGGGGCAATAGGCCGGGGGGGGGGGAGGGAGTTAGCGCCTGGGGGTTTTCATTCCCCTTTAAAGACAAGACAGACATAATATCCAATATGGTCTGGTACAGAAGCACAAAATATAATGTACAACATTTCTAGCTACTTGTTTAGTTTAACTTTCCTTGTCCTTTAAGGCCAAACAAAATATAATGGGAATATAGTAAATGGTAAGGTTAGCGATTGCCAAAAACACCTGAAAAAAAAACGTTAAAATCATGAAGGCTATTAACATCTTCAAATAGTTTAGAGGACCTCTGTCAGTGACGAGTTTTAGATGGTGTATTTTCAGATTTGAGCTATATCCAGAGTCCAGGTTTTTTTTTTTTTTACCCAAAATTTTCGACCAAATAAATAACCTGGCAAACTCCGATCTCTGCGGGGAAAAAAAAAAACAACTTGAACCTTTAAAAGTATTTTTAATGTTCCTCCCTCTGATGTTTCAGTCTGGCAGGTATAGACTCAACTGTTACAATTTGCTACATTAGCTGAATCTGTAGAATATTCACAACTATTGTAGCAATCCTAACAGCAGCCTTTAATAAAATATAGGTATTCCACTCGACAGGCCCAAAAGATATGAAATAAATCAATTATTGTATCAATTTAGAACCGTTTACAGAGTGAAGGACACTTCTTAGAGCTGCTTAGTAAGACATAAGGTGAAAAATTGAACTTTCAATATTAGGAAATGGTCACAAATAGATAAGAGGAAGTAACTGATAAAACATTTTATTTTCTGGTAAACTATCTGAAACCAACTCAACTGAAAAAGTGTCGTAAGCTTAACATCCTGAAAAGGTTTTCACTCTAGTTAGCCAAAAATGTAATGTATAAAGGCGGAAGCAACCCGTTGTCTAAGATAATAGTCAAGTCAATAGTCATAATTGTCCAATTTCCTGCTTTGCAGCTCTCTGATTGGTTGACAGTTAGTAACAAAGTGATGATTTAAGAGGCTGCCAAATGGATCATAAAGTTGGTTTCTGAATCTGATCTGCATGAGGATCTAAGCAAAATAACTGAACATATATGTCCCATGTGGCCCCCATAAGTCACTGATTGACTATAAGGTCAGAAACTTTTTTCTGTTTTGCACCGCCTATTGATTTATCTTTTATATATTTATAAATGTCAGAGCGATCAACATTAATGAAAGGGTTTAAGAGGTAGTTCACCTTACAAAACATCTCTTTGCATTCCTTTGTGATTCAAATAGTTCACAAGTAGACATTGACTAAGAAACAAAGGTTACCTGGGAGGTTAGAGAATGCCAGTTGCCTGCCCTGTTAAAAAATTATGTAATTACAACAGGAAGGCATAAAGTCAGTGTTACAAAAACGTGTCCGGTTCTCTTCAACCTCCAAAATTCAAGAAGTGTGTTGATGGAAAGTCATTAGAGGGGTGCCTTTAAACTTAAATCTTAGTAAAGGAGTCACAAAGACAAAGTCATCATTGCTTGTGTACTGTTTGAAAGCAGTCAAACTGAAAACAGTGTTTAAAAGGCAAAAACAGGCTCCTTCATTGAGGAAGGAGATTTCACAACTGATCTGGGACACTGGCAAATTTCAGTCTGCTTGGCTTTCGGCTGTGGAAAGGAGAACACAGTCCTAAATATATGGTGGCACTGCCCTAGGAGTAATTATGTTCTGGTCGAGGGCCTATGCCCTATTCCAGTAAGTGACCACTGTTCATTTAAAGCGAGACATTCAGGAAGCAATGCTGCATAAAAAATAGCAAATAACCATTATTCAGACGTCCATTACCCATATATTCACTGCAGCTAAAATAACCATAGCAAAGTCATTGAAGTGTCCTTTAATTTTGTTTGATTGCAAAACCCAATAAAAAAAAAGGGGAAAACTTAATTTCAACAGGTTTAGAATATAAGACCATTTTATGTGCAGCATATTTGTTTTGAAATGCGGCTTTCTATAGATATATATATTTTTATTTTAAAAAGTTGCTGCTTGCTGTAGTGCAAGTGCAGTCTTCCTTGACAGTTTCCTGATGCAGCAACACCACAGAATACTCCATAAATATGCATCTGTCTAGGGATACATTTATTCTCAGGACATGCAGATTTTCCATGAGTTATTCTCCAATGGTTATGTTATGATTCTCATGAGCAACATGTTGTTACAAGTAAAAAGCAGTCTTTCCATATGTCTGTCATGCGCTTCTAAAAAAAAAATGTACAGATGTTTTTTTTTACCGCTACATTGCATATTACAAGTTTACTTATTTAGATCTGGAATGAGCAGCCCCTACCAGATATTGTTTAACAACTACTTCAAGGAGCTTTGGGTTTTTGGAGGGTTCCTCGGAACCTCGGTGACATTTTCATTCTTCCATGTACATTAACCTGTTTTGGTCAGATGAAGTTGCCACCCCCTCCTCCTTTGGGGACATCAGATGTTTGGTGTGTTGGGACTGAGTAATTGAGCAATTCTTTTGGATATACAGATATATTTTGTCCTGGATACATAAAATAAACAGGACAAAATATATCTGTATATCCAAAGAATTGCTCAATTACTCAGTCCCAACACACCAAACCTCTGATGTCCCCAAAGGAGGAGGGGGAGGCAACTTCATCTGACCAATGTACATGGAAGAATGAAAATGTCACCCCAAACCATTCATACCCAAGAAGCAAACCTATCTATTTCTGCACAATGTTAAATTATTCAAATCGTGTTAAGATAGTTTAATTCATAGTTAGGTACAAAGCTAAGACGTTGGCTTACATTGTAAATGTGAGTTTCTTAAACAGGTTGATATCCTACATGCTATTGTTATTGGGGAGTGATTTGACTGGGCTCTTAATATATTTATGTCAACATTCAGTAACATTCAGTGATTTTTGGTTTAAATATTATAAAGGAAAATATTTATACATCTTTAAATGTGTTCAGTTTAAGACTGAAAATTGTTGGATTTTGAGTTTAACTTGACCATCAGACTTTTTTTGGTCTAATGTTGTTTCCAAACCAGTAGATGGAGCCATATTCATTCATATCTTATTTCTCCTTTCTCCATATTAAATGCCAGTCCTAGTTTCCTTGTTGCAGTGAAGTTATTCAGAGGTAATGGGTCTTTTTATGATGTGGATTTCATCAGGGGTACTTTGTCCAGGATATAAATATGTATAAATATGTAATTGTATTTGCTTACAATTTCTAGTTCTACATTCTATATATGTAAAGAATAGGTTTGTTTTGGTTTTTAATAGGGCTTTAAGGCTCCACAAGTTGTTCAAATACAAGTGTGTAACAGTTGGGTTACACAACATTGTCCTAGAAGTACTACTTACTAATTTGTCAAATTCTAGATTTTAGGATTTATTAATGTTTTCACATGGCTTTTGTTGCAGAGAATCAGCACAGAAATACTCCAACTGTAGACTGGTATTTGGAAGGAAGAAACTCTTGTTTGTGTATCTTCCCGATTTGGATGAAGAACCCATTTGCTGTATTACACCAATATGGCAACTGATTAAGAGCTTTTTAGCCTAACACAGGCAGACACTCAAACTTTACTTGGCTTCCCAAAATTGTATATTACAAAATGTATGACTTATGCTCAAAAGGTTGGTACGGAAACCACTTTAGGAGAACATTTGTAAAAAGGAAAGTGCTTTTGGGAAGTAAGCATTAGAAGAACATTCCTAAATAAGATCTTTCTGCTACAGGTGCTTTTATATAGACACAGTTGAAAGTGGCTTGAAGAAGTTAATTTGTGGTTTTGGGCCAAAACAAGAACTGCCGACATACCAGTACATTTTCATTTTAAAATCAAGATAAATGTGTACCTGCTTGTAATCAATAGACGTATAAAATGGTATGTATACATTTATACAAATCGCAAAATGACTAATTCTGCTAATTCTAAATGCTTAATATAGTAAAGCTTTAGGTGATTTAAACCTGGAAAAATGCTTTGTGCAGGTTTAACTGATTTAATGTTTGGAGGGGTTTATACTGTATATTTATTTTAATCCTCCTTTAGTTTATTTTGCTACCCAGCAACCAATATAATAGATAAATGTGTTTAACCTGTAGTAGTCTATGTAAATCTTTTTTGTTTGATTTATACAAAGTGATCTTTTGGTTTTGGTTAGATTTGATAGATATAATATACTTCCCATAAACAAATTACTTCTTTTCTACTATTGCTAGTAGAATAAATATAGCATATGCTTATATATTTCTTGGTGCTACACTGCAAACTTGAGAGTTGGAAAACAGATTCTCTTGAGACAAAAGTCATAAATCTAAATATAGACTGATTGTACTGTGTTTCTTCAGTTTATTGCCAAGAAAGTCGTACTGCGGGGGGTGTAAAGCATACAATGCATTCATATTGACCTTGAGTTCTTTGAATGAGAGACCTGTAGTAAAAAAAAACAACTTTTCTACTTTTAATTCTACCAACTTTAATTTAAACACACTTGTATGATGCAATTTAATACAATGACTAACCCTTTTATTGCTATCAGATTTTCAGTTTTCCTTTGATATAGGTGCCATGCAATGTTTAAGCATTCTGTTCTCTTCACTTTAGGAGCTTGTACTGAAAGTTTATATAGAATACACATGAGCCATGTATAACCTGTACAATATTTTCTTATAATACACAAAAGCCGTAAATATCTTGCAAATTATATCCTTATAAACGGTGAGTTGTGATGTCATCAGTTATAAACGGTGAGTTCTGATGTCATTTCTGTCACATGACTCACTGAAACTTGTGTATCATAATAAATAAAGTACCCCCGTTTGCAAAATATGAGGATATTAGAAGTTACCTCGGAGTTCCATGACCTGTATAAAAACACTCAGCCTTCGGCCTCGTGTTTTTATATGGTCATGAAACTCCTCGGTAACTTATAATATCCTTATATTTTACAAAAGGGGGTACTTTATTCACTATATAATACACAAAAGCCTTGAATATCTTGTAAATTATATCCTTGTAAACTGTTAGTTATGATGTCATCAGTTATAAATGGTGAGTTCTGCTATAATTTTTGTCACATGACTCACTGAAACTTGTGTATTATAATAAATAAAGTACCCCCAGTTGCAAAATATGAGGATATTAGAAGTTACCTTGGAGTTCCATGATGTGTATAAAAACATGGTCATGAAACTTCTTGGTAACTTCTAATATCCTTATAATTTACAAGAGGGGGCTACTTTATTCACTATATAATACACAAGAGCCATGAATATCCTGTAAATTATATCCTTATAAACTGTGCTAATTGATGTCTTCTGTTATAATCGGAGCTTAGTGATGTAATTTCTGTCATATGATGCATTGAAACCTGTGTATTATAATAAATAACGTTTCCCCATGCTGCAAAATACGAGGATATTAGAAGTCACTGTGGAGTGCCATGACCTTTGGCCTTCGGTCTCGTGCTTTTTTTATGGTCATGGAAGTACTCGGTAGCTTATAATATACTTATAGTTTACAATAGGGGGTAATATATTCACTATATAAACTGTGCTTAGTAGGGATGCACCAAATCCAGGATTCTGCCTTTTTTCAGCAGGATTTGGATTCAGCCGAATCATCGTGCCTGGCCAAACGAAATCCTTAAAATAAAAATTGAATGAATCTCTGTGCATGTGGATCAATCTCTGTGCATGTGGAGAAATGGGTCTAGTAGCAGATATATAAAATTATCCTTTAACCCTTCACTACCAGTTTATTTGGTACTTTTATTACCAGAACATTTTTTTAAAATCTCACAGTATTTCACTTCACTAGGGGAGGGTCTTGTAGTTTACCCAGCAAAACAATATAACTTTTTTTCAGGACAACCCAAGCTTTCAAAATAGAATTTTGGTTCCACTTCTGTAAAACGATATAGGCTTCTAAATGGTAATAAAATATTGTTTCTCATAATACAAACAAGTATCAGAAACAATTTACTTATTTATATCTGAGATATATAATAGGATATGTAAATTTCTTACTTATATAGGTCAAAATCAAAAAGCAGTACACTACCAAATTTCCAAAGCACCAATACACAAAACAGCATACTTCTGATTTCAAGGCCAAAAATTCCACTAACAGTAGGTGTACCCTAGAAAACTAAGCATTATTAGAAAGAACACATTCTGGCAAATCCAAAATGGGTAAATCTATCTATGTACTCCAAATTACCTAATTGCAATTCTGTCATGAATTTATAATTTTTTAAAATAAAAATCTGTGAATTAAAAAAAAAAAATGACCTAATAGATTCCAGTCTACAGCATCATATCTCCCACTTATCATTAGCTAACAAGATAAACCACCCTAAACATGAAAGCCAGGTGTCCTCTGAACAGTTTAATGCCCAATGTTATTGGCTTACCTAAGTATGAGTCATCTATATATTTTTGGATGGTACACAGTCACCTAAAGGGGAACTATTGTGAAAATGAAAATGTATTACAAGCTTCATCATACTGAAATTTTAAATCTTTCTAAATTCAATCCATTAAAAATTCTGTACTTTTTATGAAATAACCAAGTTTATGTTCACTATCCCTCACTAAATAATTGTCTCTTCAATCTCTCTTAAAGGAAAACTATACCCCGGAAATGAATACTTGAGCAACCGATTATATCAAATTAAGTGACATATTAAAGAATCTTATCAAACGGGAATATATATTTAAAGGAAAACTATACCCCCAGAACAATGTAGGTCTCTATAAACAGATATTGCATAAAACAACTCATATGTAAAACCCTGCTTCATGTAAATAAACCATTTTCATAATGATATACTTTTTTAGTAGCATGTCCCATTGGGTAATCATAAATAGAAAGTTGCCATTTTAAAAAATAAGGACAGCCTCCTGGGATTCCTAGGATCCAATGGTGCACACAAACATATCAAACAAACTTTAAAGTTAGGTCACATGAGCCAATTAACAGACCGAGTTCTGTCTTTTGCTTCAACACTTCTTCCTGTTACAGTTAAGAGTTTAAAAATTTCTGGTCCGGTGATCTCTGAGGCAGCACACAGACCATCATGAAATGGTGGTTCATGGCAAGAGATGTAAAAGGGCAATATTTACTTAAATATCTATACCACGTAGGTAAGATTCTTTAATATGCCATTTAATTTGATATAAACTATCTGTTGCTCAAGTATTCATTTTCGGGGTATAGTTTTCCTTTAAGTAAATATTGCCCTTTTACATCTCTTGCATTGAACCACCATTTCTTGATGGTCTGTGTGCTGCCTCAGATCACCTGACCAGAAATGTTTCAACTCTAACTGCAACTCTAACTGCAACACTCTGAAAGAAGTGTGGAAGCAAAAGACAGAACTCTGGGGCATGTTTAATAACATTGGAGATAAAAAATCTGGAGAGATTTCTGGAGATGTTACCCATAGCAACCAATCACATCTTCGCTTTTGTTTTCTGATTTTTAGGTGGCTGTTCTCTCCAGATATTTATCTCCAATGTTAGTAAACATGCCCCCAAGTCTGTTAATTGGCTTGTGTAACCTAACTTTATAGTTTGTTTGGTATGTTTGTATGCACAGTTGAATCATACGATCCCAGCAGGCTGTCCTTATTTTTTAAAATGGCTATTTTCTATTTATGATTACCCAATGGCACATGCTACTAAAAAAGTATATTATTATGAATATGGCTTATTTACACAAAGCAGGGTTTTACAAATGAGTTGTTTTATGCAATATCTTTTTATAGAGACCTACATTGTTCGGGGGTATAGTTTTCCTATAATGCAGCAGTTGGGTGTCCGATATTCATTGACAGTTGGATCCAATAAATCTTATAGGTGGGCTCCTTTTGCCTAGAATATGTATTAGAGCTCACTCTATTAAAATCACCAGAAATATTGTCTGTACATGCAGAATTTGTGCAAAATGCTGTTATTTTGTTTGATTATGTTTTTTCTGGAATCCATTACAGTTAAGATATGTTGGATTTCATTGTCAATGAATATCTGACAACCAACTTCTGCATGAAGACAGAATGAGGAGCAACAGATGCTAAGAGAGGGATAGTGAACATAAACTTGATTCAGAAATGATGCAGAATATTTTATTGATTTTATTTAGAAAGTTTCATATTTCAGCATGCTGAAGCTTATATTACATTTTCGCGATAGTTCTCCTTTAAATCCAAATTGGGCATGCATGTCTTTCTACTCCAAAGTACCAAGTCGCAAAGCTTTCCTTCATTTGGTGATTGTGGCGACATTTTGAAGCCAATTTGAAGCATCTTATCTCCCATACATCATTAGCTATCAATGTAAAACACCCTAAATATGAACACCAGGAGTCTATTGAACAGTTTGATGCCAAATGTTTATTTGTATGTAGCATAAAGGGGTCCCAGTCAAGCTGTCCGTTCTGAGTTTCCAGATACTGCAAAATGAATACATTTACAGCATTTTTTTTGAGGGGGCAAAGATAGATAAAAGTAAGTTCACTCAAGAAAACCATATATTTTCGGAAGTTACACTCTCCCCCTTAATCTAAATTGGGTATGCATATCTTTCTACTTCATGGCACCAAGCCACAAACATTTCCTAAATTTGGCGATTTGGTGACATTTTCTGAAAACCACCTCAAAGCTTCGATCTTGCAGCATCTTATCTCCCACATATTATTAGGTAGTAAGAGAAAACACCTTAAATATGAATGCCTGGGGGATGCTGCACAGTTTTATGTCCAATATGTATAGGTTTACCTAAGCATGTGGCATATAGGGGCCCCAAAGTGAAGACATTCCCACATGGTCTGTCATTTCAGGTACTGCAAAATCAACACATTTACAGCATTTGTGAGGGGCATAGAAAAAAGAATGTTCACCCCAGAAAACCTTATATTTTCAGAAAGTAGACATTCCTCTGAATCCAAATTGGGTATGCATGTCTTACTACTCCAAAGCACCAAGCAGCAAACCTTTCCTAAATTTGGCAATTTTGGTGACAATTATGAAAATCGCCTCAAACTTCAACCTGCCAGCATCTTATCTCCAACATACTATTAGGTACCAAGAACACCCTAAATATGAACACCTGAGGTTCACTGAACAGTTTGATACCCAATGTACATAGGTTTATCAAAGTATATATCCTGTAAAGACCCCAAAGTTGACCTTGTCCATACTTGTTTATTTTACATTTAAACTAATTTACACTGACCGTTTTATGTGGAATGAAAGCTACAAAAAATCATGGTGATGACTCCAAAATGGATAATTATGTCTTTCTACTCAAAACTACCCAACTGTAAAGCTATACTAAAGGAATTGGTTTTTACTACAGTTCTGAAAATCGCCTAAAATTATTGCAATTTGCCAAATTTCTTACATACGGACCCAAATGACAATAGTATATATGAATTTTTCAGCTGTCAATTCACCTTCTGTGAACAAAGCCCACTGGCTGCATATTCTGTGCCGCAAGACCCCTAACAGTACAAAGATCCCCCCAAAACCATATATTTTTGTGAAGTACACATTGTGATGAATAAAAAATTGATAACTAGATATTTCTACTCCAAACTACCATACTGCAAAACTATGCTAAAGGCAGTGGTTTTTATGACGTTTCTGAAAATCGCCCCAAAAAATATTGCAATTGGCCGCATTTATCTCACCCAATTTCTTACATACAATGGTAAGCCACCATAAATATCACAGCCAAGGGTCTACTCAACTTCTTCTGTGAATAAAGCGACCTGTCTGCGTATTATGTACAGTAAGACCCCCTGAAAGTACAAAGACTCCCAGGAAACCATATATTTTTCGAAAATACACATCTTGACTAATGAACAATGGGTAAATACATTTTTCTACATCAAACTGCAAAGCTATGCTAAATACATGTAATGAGCAATTATGCAGGGATAAAAATGCAATAAAACCACAAAAATTGTGCACATTTGTGAAATAACTAAAAAAAACAATCTGACCGTGTAATTAGTGGTAAAAATACCTGATCCAATAGTCATACTGCTAAATAAACAATTTGAATGTAAAAAAAAAATTCTAAAAATTAGATAATAAAGAAAAATATAAAAACTGTTTGCGTATACGTGTGTACACTTGAGAAAGTTGTGTGACAGTGTGTATGTGTGCATTCAAGTGTGAAAATGTGTACAGTAAAAAATATCTTCCCCCTCCCCAAAAAAAGCCCCAAATGCAGAGAAATGCAATATCTAGAAAATAAAGTGCATAAAATTGTGTAAAAAAAAGGGTGTCCACTAATTTTTTTTTGTAGTAGGGCTCCTGTCAGTTATGAAGGGTCCCTGGAAGCATGGCAAGTCATGATGTCACAGAGCAGCAGATTCAGGAAGTGAGTGGGCGGAGATTAGTTGGGAGGAAGCAGCAGATCCAGATAGCACAGTGTCTGCCCTTGGCTCATTGCCCAGTGGGCTATCAATACTCCTAACTTTCTGTGAAGGCGGCAAAAGCCGTTGGTGCAGAGGGAACTGCCTATGCTGCTAAACACGTATCCAATACTGTACATGCTTTGGCAATTAGAGTTTTGCCTGCCAGCACATATTGGTTAGGCAATTGGCAGGAAAAGGGTAAACATCACCTGGTGCATTCCATTCTATATTTGCGCTCATGTTAAATGAGCATTTCTATGTAGATCTATATGCTTCATCGTTCGAGTAAAAAATATTGATGCAGGAAACCTGATTTATAAATCTGGTAGATGGTTTGGAAAGATTGTAAAAACAGTATGAGCTCTGGGCATGTCACTGCTATTGCTTTGATTTCTAAAGTTTGAAAAAGCAAAGGCATATATATAGGTAAACGAATGCAAATTGATAGCACTGAATGGTACATGTTCAATATATAAACACTGTAATTATGTATTTGTATATCAATAAATATATGTTTTGATAATGTATTTACATTTATAGATCTTGTAGCAAATAGTGAGTCCCCACTGATCCTTCCAGCAAAGATGAACCAACGCCAAGGTAAAGACGCATACCTTTCTCCAACCAAAGATTTGGTCCAGGCTACACTCAGTCCCGGCATTATCCACAGCCATGGTAAGAACTAGTCTTCTTGTTTTTTATTTTTGCTAAAGTACCTGTTGTGTGAAAATGTGGGCTAATAGAGCTTGCACTCTGGTTGGGGTAACAGTAGTTTTTCTTTTTCATAAGTAGACTCTCCTTTAAATGGCACCTGTTGGGCGAAAATAATTTTCCCAACCAAAGGTGTGAGCAACAGGTTTCTTTTAAAAAAAACTCAATGTGAGCGGGCATGTCTATATGTGCATAATGATCCAGTTGCGGCATTCTCTCATTATATGCATGCATTTGCACCCCAACATGGCCGCTCAAATCCGGAGCTCCCTCCTGGTGCAGGTGTCCTAGCACTGGCGGGAGGCAATTTAAAAAAAACTTTTGTCTGGACCTTTGGTTGGGGAAAATATTTTTGCCCAACAGGTGCCATTTAAAGGAGAGTCTACTTATGAAATGATTTTTTCAAATTGTATAACTAACTGCCACATCAGGCCCCCCTCCCCAGCAAACCCCTCCCTGTCCTATTTACCACCCCCTCACAGCTAGTACGTGTCTGCTTGCAAATCCCTTCTTGTTCGTCATTTTGATTAAATGGGGGAAGTGGAGGAGGGCAGGACCTGCCAGCTGTAGGGAGTGGGTCTGGGCTAGCAGGCCCACTGTTTTTTACCTGGTGTCCCTCTGGCCTAGTCCAACCCTGCACAGAAGCACTCCTGCAGGGTTCCAGCATTGGCAAACAGCCACTCCTGGTTTGGCTTTAATGCAAAAAGCACAAATGCTCTCTCTTCACTAGTAGAGACCTGCTTGACCTGCTTTGAAAACTTAAAGGGGAGCTTAGTATGTTGTATTGAATGGCTAATTCTATGCAACGTTTCAATTGACCTTCATTTTTTTTTTTGCTAATTTTTTTTTATCCTTCTATTCATATTCCAGTCTCTTATTCAAATCAAGGCAGGGTTGTTAGGGTAATTTGGACTCTAGCAGCCAGATTGCAGTTTTTGAGTTATTTTGCTTTTTATTCCCCAGCTCTCCAGTTTGCAATTTCAACAAATAAAAAACGAAAATCAATTGGAATGCTTGGGGTTTCAAATGCAAGCTGTACTCCTGCCTATGGAATGCTTGTGTTACTCCTAGCCTGGTTGTGTATGGCCTACACACATAAATGTACTTCATTTAGAAGTAATACTGACATGTTTGTCTTGATTATCACTAAATGTATTGGTATTTTTTATTTTTGTAATATGGTGGTGTAATTTACATTCATCAGTAATTTGTATTAAGTAATTAGTAAATTCTTACAGTATGGTAGAGAGGAAGGGTCTTAATTGGCTAAAGCTGTGCCGCTGAAGGAAATTCTTGAAAGTGTTGAAATCTTGTTGAGAATTCCTTTTTCTTTAAACAAAATCATTAATGGGCGGACCTTTAAACAGTGTTCCATTGCCGCTTCTAGTCACTGTAACGCACAGTTAAACCTACTTTTTAAGAGAATATAAATTCTCCGTATTCTCTATGGCATGGCTTTTTTTGGCATTTTGTAGCCACAAAATGTAGCTGCTGCTAGCAGCTCTGGAGCTACTAGAAGCAGCTACTTGTTATATCTACAAAATACCCTGTCATACACAACACTGAGAATTGCTTCTGCTAAAACACATTGTGGCTAAGCAAAGCCAATTATAATTGTTAGTCTATTTTATAGCCATGACAAATCGTAGCTACAAATAAATATGGGTGTCTTCACAAATTGGGCCCACACTCGGAACTAGGAAACAATGCGGTGGAATATGGTGGAATATGTTTTTAGCTGATAGGTGCAATTTAAGCCTGTGTTGCTCTCATATTGCTGGACAACTATTGCCAGCATACTATAACTGTGGATTATATATATTGGATGAAGAACCTGTGTTGGGCAGAATCTGGGTTAAAGCAGAAGTAAGTTTTTAAAGGAGACATATAGGATAAATGAAGAAAACCCTAATTTTGTAGGCCATTTTACGAACTCTATGGTGTTGCTGTTACACTGTGCTAAAAATGAATATTGTCTTTAAAAATAGCCCCTTTATTAGAGCTCCCTATAGATGTTCTCTGGTACCTGTCTGTGTTTCAAATGAGTGGTGGGCGTGTCCTAATGGTCCCTGCCAGAAGCACAGGAGGAAAGGAGAGCCAATCACAGCCCTGCAGTCAAACAAGTGCAGACAGGCTTCAGTTCCCTGTCAGGTCCTGCTAGCTGCTGATTGGTTCCTGTCCTACAGTGCACTGAGCTCAGAGCTGCCGGCTCCCCTGCACAGCCTGGGAATTCAGGGAGCAGGAAGTGGATTATTAGGGGTTTTGTAGAAATATTCAATAAATCAGCCTGAAACACTTCTTTTTTAAGCACAATTCTTCTATATCTAAATGAGTATAATGAACTGGTACAGTCTTATTTTTTACACAAAATGTCTCCTTTAAAATAAGCAAATGTAAAATTGATGAGGGTGCTATTCTAAGCAATTTGCATTCTTATTACTTAAGAATATTTTTTATAATTTCCAGATATTGGAGGATAGATGTACTGTTAACATGAATGCATTTTGTTACAACGGCACCACCTGCTGGTCATTTTCTGACATCAAGTAGTCGAAGAAGTTGTCAGGTGAAAGAAAGAGGGCTGACCTGGTTCTTCTGGTTAGGAAATTTTGAAACCTTTATCAAATCTTTCCTAACCAGAACAATTTCTGCCTTTTATTAAAAAGGTCAGAAGTAACCATGGCAAGTTTCTATAAAAAACTATAACATAAAACAGTCCATGTGTAAAACATTGTTTCTTATGAATAAATCCTTCCCATGTTAAAGATACTTTTCTAGTAGTAGTGCAGTTGGATAATACATTGTATGTGCTGTTGGATTATACCTTATAATAGACAACAGACGTGATTTATATTCTCATAATCTACAGTGTGATCATTTCCCTATGGGCCAAACTGTAAATGATATCCTTATAAACGGCACGCTTCTGCGTCAGAACACGCTGTTGATAAGCTTAATGAGACCGCGGTTTCACTCCCTCCCATTTATCGGCTTCTCTTTCCTCACTCTCACGTCTCACTCTCATGTCTCCTGCAGCTGCCTCCCTAGTGTCTCTCCTTTCCTCACAGGATTCCTTTTCATTTTCGCTCCCCCTCCCGTCAACTATCTGAAGTATCGCTCCCCGTCCCATACACTATCTAAGTCTCACTCCTCCTCCCGTTCTCTATCTGAACAGGATCACTCACTCCCCCTCCCAAACACTACCAGAGTCTTGATCTCCTCCTGTCCACTATCTGGAGTCTCACTCCCCCTCCTTCCCTTGCTACTTCAAAAGAACCTGAAGAAAGCAAGAAAAAATACAGGTACCTAGCCCCCTGAAAGGGCTGCAGGGAAAGATAAAAATCAACACCAGCAAAATAGACTAGTTGGCATTATGTAAAAAGCAAAGACCGAGATCTTCAGTAATGTAGATTATAATGAATATTGTACCCCCTACTTAAAATTTATAAAGATATTAATAGTCACCTCTGAGTTATGTGACCTGTATATATGGTCAAATAACTCATCGGTGATATAATATCTTTTATAAATTACAGTAGGGGGTACATTATCCACTATATAAACAGTGCTTGGGATGTCATTGGTTATAATCAGAGCTTAGTGCTGTCATTTCTGTAACACGACTCCCGGAAACTTATGTACAGGTATTGGATCCGTTATCTCGAAACCCTATATCCAGAAAGCTTGGAGTTACAAATGGCCATTCCCCATAGACTCCATTATATATTCTAATCCAAATTTTTTTAAATAATTTCCTTTTTCTCTGTAATAATATAACAGTAGCTTGTACTTGATCCAAACTAAGATATAATGAATCCTTCTTGGAAGCAAAACCAGCCTATTGGGATTATTTAATGTTTATATGATTTTCTGGTAGATTTATGGTATGAAGATCTAAATTAAATAGTAACATAGTAAGTTAGGCTGAAAAAAGACACATCCATCAAGTTCAACCTTTTAACTTTTTTTTTTTTTAAACTGCCTAACTGCTAGTTGATCCAGAGGAAGGCAAAAAAAAACCCATCTCCATTTTGCCTCAGAGGGGGAAAAAATTCCTTCCTGACTCCAAAATTGCTATATTACTAGTACCTGAATCAACTTGTACGATGAGCGATCTTCCATAACCCTATATTGATTCACTTGCTAAAAAGCCATCCAACCCCTTCTTAAAGCTATCTAATGTATCAGCCTGTACGACTGATTAAGGGAGGGAATTCCACATCTTCACAGCTCTCACTGTATAAAACCCCTTCTGAATATTTAGGAGGAACCTCTTCTAATTCTTCTAATCGGAATGGGTGACCTCGTGTCAAATTACGGAAAGAGCTGTTTTCCGGAAAGCCCCAAGTCCCGAGCATTCTGGATAATAATAAAAAGTTCTTCCTGTTACAGCTACATTATTTCCTATCAGGTGATCTCTGAGGGGGTACACCATAAATTCCCAAAATGGTGTCTCAAGGTAAAAGAAATGAAAGGGTAATATTTAATCAGTTATATGTAAATATGGTAAGATTCTGTAACAGGTCGGTTAAAGGGACAGTAACCCCATTTTTAATTATTTTAAAAAAAAATGCATAAACATTACTTACCTACAAAATGCTGATCTCTTTCGTGCTGCTTCTGTAAGATGTTGGAGAAACCTCAAACCGGCACTGTCCCACGGCGTCCAAGGGGTCTCCGCCATCTTCTTCTTTCGTCTCCTTGTTGTTCTCTACGTGTGCGCTGCTGTCTCACTTCCAAGACCCGACTTCCTGTTTCGTGACTTCACTTCTGGAAGTGACGTCACACAGCACCCAGGGTATCAGGACGGCATCGGAACTCAACCTCAGCCTTTCTCTCGCGCAGCTTCTGTCTTCTCGCCTCTCTCCCCATTCAGCAGCATCTCTCTCCAGCAGCGTCTCTCCCGCAGCTGATCGCTCACCGCTCTTGCCTTACGTCGCTCCTGGCTGCATTGTGCTTCAACTTCCGGCTCCTTACTTCCGGTGCAGTGTGGATCAGGTGGGGACTCACACGCAGTGGCGAATTGATCGCCATATCGCCATTCTCCAGGAGAAACTGGCAAACAGGTATTTTTACAATTTTTTTTTAAAAAGCCCTAGGTATTTTATATTGATGTATAATGACATTTACCTTTTTTTAGCATAAAGAATAGATTTTTTAAATAAAATTTTTTGTTGTTACTGTCCCTTTAAGGTGGGCATAGACACAGGCATAGACACAGATATTATTGTATGAAACAGCATTACATTCGGTGCCGTATGTGTGTGTGGCAGGAAACAAGCCGACCATTATCAACAAAGGACTTGGATATGGGTTGGTTCGATAATCGGCCTTTTGATGCCGCCATATCATTGCCCGCTGTTAACTGCTGAATCATCAGATATAAGTAGGAGTCTATTGGTCTACCTGTATATATGACAATTCAGCTCTAAATGTCTTTATTGAAACCGATGATCGCAATAAATATTGTAATTGTTACGTCTACGGCCACCTCTGTGCTATATATTGTCTGCGCATTCTGAATGCATAGTTTTCATTTCATCTTATCTATATATGCTGTATAAAAATAACATAGGCTGTCCCAATAGGCTAGATCATAACATCCCTGCTGACTCTGAAGTTATGGCTAAATGTAGGCAATCTCTTTGTTGTGCTGAATCATCTACTTTTAAAGCTGAAGGTAACCTTTGCACAACTTTTTTTCATGGCCAGCTGTTTCAAAGTCATCCCTGGTCTGGCCAGTCTTACACTCACTTTCATCAGATTCAATAAGAAATGTAATATTTGTATCTGCAGTTTTAATAGGCTCTACGTTTTACCTGCAAATTGCTTTCTAAGGTAAACACCCAAACGATTACCTCTTTTTATTGGACACCACAGGGATCACCTAAAATTCCTGAGTCCGTCACTGCTCCCTAACGTGCACATCTGAATGATGTACAAGCTAGCCAGTGGGAGGGAGGATACCCAAATTGCATGGGGATGGTGGTTTTTATCCTTTTTTTTTTTTCACTCCGTCTTCCAATGAGCTGACATGTTATGTATCAATTTGTACAAGAATGTTGCCATAGTTTAGGAAAGAAATGGGTTTATTTTTGTCTTGCCATGATAATCATTATTGGCTAACTGATACATGCGAGCATTGTCAATGCTCCAGTGCACTACAGTGATCTACTGTAATTTCATGGTTTGCTTTGATTCCTATAACAACATAAAAAAGAGTAGATCCTTGAATCAATCTAATTATGAAATGCATTTTTATTTGTCATGCTACAAAAAACACTATACAATTGAAAAATATGAAAATTCTACCCATAGGGTAATTGTGTATGAACTTGGAGGCTAAATCTGGTGCAAAGTGATTGTGCCATGTGTATCTGTATCTAGAAAGCAGTTATGAATAGTGGAATGATTGTATAAGTAATGAAGTTGCATATGAATTACTTCATCTCTAATATCCCACATTTTCTGTTTTAATGTATTTACTGCTGCCTTTTTGGTGCTTTAATGATTACCTATAGCCAGAAGTATCTGCTATACATGAAAAAGCATTTGTGATCTACCATTTTTATGATTCGGAAAGGTTTAGGCATACATGTACAATTCTGATTTTAGAAGAAAGTTGTTTTTAACCCTATGAATGCTGATCAATGGTCGTTTTTTTTTTTTTAAATGTTAATCCCAGAAATATAGTATTTATAGCTTTGATTTGTTGCCCAGTGTCTTAGGTCTTTTGTGGCTGTTGAATCAGATTTCCATGTGTTAAAGCTGTGAAAAATGTTTTATATCTAAAAGCAATTTTTGTGAATGTTACTACACAAAAAAATGATTTTATGTGTTTTATAAAAACCAATGCAGCTGTAACTAGGGTTGCCACCCAGCCGGTATTTTACCAGCTTGGCCGGTATTTCTGATGGTTGATCCCAATGTTATTAATAGGAAAAAAATACAAATATTATTGCTACCTATTCTATTTTCTAAGATTGACCCAGCAGTCTCTTGCGTTATTGTGGTTTTACTGCAGCATTACACACAGCTACATAAACAGGACGACTGTACTCACACTTTTCACAGTCCAGTACTGAAACAGCGCTCTCCACACTGTTATGAAATTGTGAGGAAATGAGCAAGTCATTTTGGAATGTATATTATCTATAATGAGCTGCTTTTGCTTTCTGCTTCCATGATTACATTACGAATTAGTGATTGTTACTTTTATAAACAACTGGCTTGTTTAAGGTGTGGCACACTATGGTTGCATCCAGTAGAGAAAGAAATGGCACACCTCAACATTTCCCAGAAAAAAAATAAAAGTAAAGACTCCTTATCTAAAAGTGCCAGTGTTCTTGTCTGTAAGGTAGTTTTTACTGCCAATAAATTTTTAAGATTTCTACAGGAAACCATAGCCAGTACAAAGCTACAGATCCACATTCTTAGTCATACACAAAAGGCAGTGTGGGTTATTTATAAACATAGGGCACATTTGCACCTGGGCAGTAACCTATGGCAACCTACTATTGATTAGCTTTTTTCTGCCAGCTGTAGGTAGGACAATGAACACAGGCACAGATTAATTGCTATGGGTTGCTGCCTAGGCACAAATTTTCCCTGTGTTTATAAATGAGTCTACTATGTGAGCTCTGTTTCCACAGGATTCTAAGAACCTTGTATGGGCATCTAATTGCTGTTAGACAGCGGTAATGAAAATGCCCTCTTGTCTTCATTGACAACTGCTTCTCAGTCATTCGAATGGGCAATGCACATTCTGTGGCCTCTGCTAGTAGCAGTGGCGTAACTACCAAGGGAGCAGAGGGTGCCATTGGGCCAGGGCCTGCACCCCCTCAGGGCCCCCCGGGAGCTCCCGGGCCTCTTGATTCTGGCCAAATTATCACTGATTCGGTCCAGAAAATCCCGTACGAAGGGGCTAGGGGGACCCGGCTGCATGTCCTGTACCATGGCCCACCCCCCCTCTAGTCACATTACTGGATAGTAGGCACGTATCTATCAGGATGTGATAGGATTTCCAAGATCTATCTCCCTGCTGATAGGATAGCTAACTGATTGCATGCTGGAAAAGGCCATGGGTCTTGCTAATTGCTGCTTGCAAAACTGTGTATGTCATGAACCTTACAATATGTGTATGTAGATATGTATTCTTTTATTTAGAAGTGGGTCAGAAGCTTCATGTTACGTTTTCATTTCCGTAATGGTTCCCTTTTTAAATATACACAAGTTCTTTTTATAGCCGCCAAGAGAACACCAGTGTCTTCACAAATGTGTATAAATAATTAAGAAGAAAATGTTGAGAACTCGGAAAAACCAAATCTTCCATGCTTTCTGATCAATTGCAGGGCAAGACTATCTAAAATAAATGTAATTCCTTTACCCTGCTGCATCACTGTCTTAACTTAATATATCTGTAATGTGTGAAAGGAAGAACATATGACTTCAGAAGTGCTGTGTGTGACCTTTTTGCCCTCTCAAGCTTGTTCCGAAGCACAGTCATGTATATGGAGCCTGGCTTATTGGCTAGGAAATGTGAGCAGGGACGAGCTCCACGTATCTAGGGTGGGAGGGGCCAGTGAGGAGAGGAGAACAGGGAGCCGAGTGTCTACAGAGTAAAATCTTAATTGCACAGACCTGAGGCTTCATAGTCTCTCCTCCTTGAAATGCCTCTCCATGGTAATCTGCCCAGTTCTTTAGATTAATAAATACCGGAGAAGGAATGCTTACCAGAAATGCATGCCTCTGCAGCGCGAGAGCCCTACATTAGCAACACGACTACTCTTATGTGTGGATTCAGTGAGTCAAGCTGCTAAAAACTGAAGGCAAGTATATGGCTAGAGCAGCTTGTTGATTCAGCATTGTCTGCTTATTTGCCAACACAGCTGCAGCGTATTCATTTGCCTGCAAGAGCGTATATTGTGCGTTAGTTGTGCGTTTGCATGGTGGGTTTGTGTGTTGAACTAAGTTACAGGTCCCTTTTTTCCCTGTCTGTGTAGGATTATGTGCTTTACAGCTGAACTGTCAAACACCTTATGAATAATATGGACTGACAACTAGCTAAGAAGATTTTGCAGGTCTTGGTGTTATGTCCAGGCCTTTTAAGTTAAAACTAATACGTTGGTCCTTGGTCCAAGACCACTGAGACTCACTGGCATATGTTGATTAAACTGTAAGCGTTCTCTCAGTGGGTTATTTTAGATTAATATTCACCACAAGTTTGTTTTCATAAAGCTTATTATTGAGGATGCTTAACACAGGTAAGCAATAGGGAGAATATGGGTTTCTATACTTTATTAAGATAATAACTGTTGTACAGCAGCAGCATTTAGGCATTAACCTAATGGGTTTGATCTATATGGTTCTCCACCTGTTTCGTGATCGACTTGGCCACAGTCTGATTAGTATTCCAGAGAGTGCTATTTATGTTTACAGAGGTTCTTTGTTTTGATCTTTGGCACAGTAAACAGACTTACTAGTAAAGTTTTTATACTCTATATCAAGTTAAGTCCAGTGTTCCATTATAGAAGTCAAGAAAGATTTACCTTGCTCCCACATTGCTGTTTCTAATCCTCTTTTACAGCATGGACCATTTTGTATTCATCGGATGCTGCAAGTGCTTTTGACAGGTCTCTCAAGCTGTGTTGCTGTCATTACTCTCGTGCTGTCTCTGTAACGGTAGCAGCTGTCACTAAAGAGATTTTCAATCAAGTCAATTTTTATGATTAATAGAAAATAGATCATTTCCTTCCCTGTGATTTTGCATGTGTCTGGGTCATCTTTAGGCATGCAGCCATTCTGCTCTTCTTATATTATTCTCTTTGTATTATTACTCAGTCTTTGGTTGGCTTGTTAAATGGGAGTTACACAGATAAATCCGTTAATAACTGAAGTGAATGCTTTTTATAAAGAAATAGGCTTAACAGTTACAGTGTCAAGCAGTGTATCAATCTCGCCATCCCATGCCTGCACTTGCTACAATACCACATCAGGAGGCAATAAAAATTTATAGGTTAGGATTGAAATGGCACATCTTAAAAAAAAAAATATAGAATTTTTTTAATTTTTGTTCATTGCCAAAATTATAGTTTACAACTTGTAGCCCCACAATACTGCCCAGGAAACAATTTTCAGTAAACTTAATTTTCCGTGACAAAGCTAAACCGGTAGCACCTTCCAGGACCCACTTCCAGACACAAACTTGATCCTATTTTGATGTAATCTGTGCACCTATATATACGTTTAGCCTCATTGTTTAGTCCCATGCACATTCAGGAGGAAAGCCACTCCATTGGTATAAAAAAAAACGCAGAGGACCATCCCACTTTCAATTGCCATTGTGTACTAATTACTTGACTGTTCTGCTTCATGTATCCTAGCCTTTTGGTCTGTTGTTTTGATCCAGACTCATGGCTTCTGTGCATTTTCTTATTTCACAGTTATTTTTTCATACACCAGCAATAAACCCTAAACTACATAAAATCGAGCAAAATGTAGGTATTTCACCTTTATTTATGGTTAGTGCTGCTTTTTAAAATATATTGATAATGCAACAAATCCTAAATATTTAGGTAAAATGATTGTAAACAAATCCATAGATATCTGCATCTTCACGTAATAGACATTGCTGTTAGGATATAATCCATCACTCAAAATGCAAATTCCAAAGTGAAATGTGCTCTTCAGTTCTCATTTCACAAGCCATATGAACCCGTTACTGGAATACATAAAATTGTCAATATATTGATTTTTTTTTTTTTACTAGAGCTTTACAAGCCTCAAACAGGGTATATTTGCAGTGCCATTAATAGCATGTAGTTATCTGGATGCAATGAATGTCAAGATATAAATAGTATAGAGGTGCATGATGCCTCATGCAGAATTTTAGTTTTTTATTTTTGCTTTAAAATATCACTGTTTTATACGGTTCAATTGATTGCCATAACTGACCCCTAATCTCCAGCTGGGCAGTGGATAAAATAATAAATAAAAAATGTAAAATGTCACATATTTTAAATGAAGAAATCTTTGTACAAGATACTCCATAGCAGAATAATCATAATTCATCCATTAGCCACTCAAACCACTGTATTCATGGAATCAATATTACAATATATACAGTTATAAGTCAGTGGACAGTCCCTTAAAGCACAAACAAATGCCAACAAATATAGCTGGGGCAAACTATAGCCCAACATATTTATTTTCCTGCAAACCTTTTGCCTAGAGGGATTTGCAGCTTCCCTATTGGATCTTGCAAAGTCACCCAATAGTCTACTACCTTCAGTTTTGTGCATGAGTGAAGAAATAATGTAAAATATTAGCACCTAATGGGGTTTGTGTGGATTCACAGTTTTCGTCCTAGACAATGTGAGCATGTGCCTCAGTCTTGGTCAGACTCATAGAGCTGTAATTAGCCAGGTCTAGCAACCAAATGAAACCAGAGTATAGGATTGTTGGTGTTGCTGGGGGAAACCTGCACATTTCGTAGGCTTAGTAAGTGTGAATGCACTCTTTGACATGCACCTTTACAGGTTAAGTTTCTTATTAGGGTTTTCATTGTCCTTTAATGTGGCAACCCAATTATGCTAGTGCTTGTTAATAATTATCCCCTTATTACCTAGATACACAGATTATATATATATATATATATATATATATATATATATATATATATATATATATATTTACATTTATTTATATATATATTTATATATATATATATATTTATATTTAGCAACAGTTCTGTATTGATCTGCATGAGGCTTGTGAAGGGCATTTGTTGCAAGAACATGCTGGTATGATAGTTCTACATTGTCACTTGCTGCCCAATACTGTGGAGCAAAGACAAAATATATTCTTTTTGACAATAATTTTTTGTAGCGTTTTATTTTTCACTTTTTTTCCACAGTCTCATACAGTTCTGTACATTCTACATGGTGGCTAAACAGCTGTACAATGTGCCATCATAAAAATGTTTTATATTTAATAATTTAATGTTTTATTATTTTCAAAGCATGTATAAAGCACAATATTCTGCAGCACTGATAACATTTCTGTGTTGCTTTGCATTGCTGTTAAGTGAGATTTATGTCTGGTTGCCCAGGCTGGCAACCAGAAAACATATTCTCTATGGCTTGTATTTCTCTTCAGGCCCTCCCTTCTTCATATTTAATTTAAACAAGGGAGTTAATACAAAAATATTTACAAATAAAAATAAAGACTAAGTTCAGAATCCCACATAGTACATCATCACCTACATTATGCTAAATGTTCAAAGGTTAAATTCCCACATTATACTTTTGAGATTGTTTGTATGTTAATTCATAAAATCAATATATAGAATCAATATATAGAATCATTAAATTAAAAAAAAAACACAGTAGGCCCCATGGTTCTTCTGAAATACAATTTTATACAACTTGCTCGTAGTCCTGATTGTTTTACCAACCATACACAATACAGTATTTGTGGGGAAAAAATGGTTCTGATATACCCACTGATGAATCTAAGAATTCACTACTAAAAATCTGTTGTTTGGGTGCCCTTTCTGAGATGCAAACTGTCTGATGTCAAGCTTTGGTGTAATTGATACTCGTTGGTCTATATAAAACACTGCAAGAAAACACAGAACTTCCTTATTGCTTTTTAGTGTGGCTAAGTGTTTCTGTCTGATTCACTGACCTATCTCAAGATCCTTAATAATGTATATAGATACAGATGCCCTAATAAAGATACCAGAAGAAGTGACTGCAAGTACCAATATACTGTGACATCTTATTCAGCTCCGAGTCCCAATTTTGCTATAACTCTCCGGATTACTTTGCAGAGAAGGTTGATTAACTACCTCAGTTAATACAATAAAGTAGGGATGCACCGAATCCTCTATTTCCCTTCCCGAAAGATTCGGCTGAATACCGAACCGAATCCTAATGTGCATATGCAAATTATGGGTGGGAAGGGGAAACATTTTTTAATTCCTTGTTTTGTGACAAAAAGTCATGTGATTTCCCTCTCTGGCCCTAATTTGCATATGCAAATTAGGATTTGGATTAGGCCAGGCAGAAGGATTGGCCGAATACGAATCCTGCTGAAAAAGGTCGAATCCTGAACCGAATCCTGGATTCGGTGCATCCCTACAATTAAGTGTTTAAGAATTGTTATGCTTGCAATTACAATTAGACGGTATGCTCTACAGGGCAGGGACCTACTTCCCACTATGTCTCTTACCACATGGCACTATTGGTTAAAAATGCTTTAGTTGGGGAATTGTTTTATAGACTGAACATAATAAAGGGGATGTAAAGGCAAAGTGCCATTTTTAATTTCTTTAATGAATGAAAATCTATCTCCAGTATACTTTAATTAAAAAATGTCTACCGTTTTTATAAGAAATCCAAAGATCCAGTAGCACAGTTGTAGTGATGATACACATATCAAACGGGCAATGTAAGGGCCCTCCGGACCCTTTATCAAGCTTCTTGAGAGAGTTTGTGGTTGTGGCCCAAATAAATCACTTTTACATCACTACAACTGATTGAGTGTGCTGCTGGATCTTTGGATTTAGTATGATCCCGTGGCAGGCGTGGATCTTCCAGTTCAGCACCAGACGCCAGTGATTGGAAGTCAGTCTGTGGAAGTTTGAGCTCTCCGATTCTGTTATCCTACCTTTTTTATAAGAATACTTAATGTATGCAGTGAAATCCCCCCTTCATTTACTTGCTTTGACTGCTGAGGATAGGAAACTTCAGATTAGGGATGCACCAAATCTAGGATTCGGTTTGGTATTCTGCCATTTTCAGCAGGATTCGGCCGAATCCTTTCTTTAATTAGGCTTGTGGTGCAGTAAGTTCATGTTTATATTTAGTATACAAAATACAGCATTTCTAGCCTTATTCTATTTTAGACTTTATTTCCTCTTTAACAGCATTTACAAATAAAGTTCTAGATACATACATACAAATACATTTTTACGAATGCACTATTGTTCTTGTATGAATGGAATTCTATTCTGCTACAGTACAGAACAATACAGTAAATATAAGTAGCTGTAAATGTCCGTTCTTTTTTCCCAACCAGGTCCTTTCCTTAAGTCTTTGTAAATTAAATGTGTGTTCAACCTAGATCTCCTTTGAAGGCCTGCATAGATTCATTAGATTATGTCCGTGCTGATTCCTGCCAACTGTTCACTTTCATTTGCTTAGTTTCTCTTAAACGGATGATGGTAAATAATCCTAAATGATTTATCGGGGTTATTGTGACGGTGTATGTTCATGGACAACATCTCTTGGCTATTAGGGCTAGATTGTGTGTCAGTGTGTTACAGGCATCTGTACAAGGAACAATAGATATTATTCAGTAATGTTCTTTTCACCGTCCCTATCAATGAGGTTATAAATTCACTATTCACACATGTTATAAATTGCAGAATTATTCACGTAGAGCAGAAAATGTTCTTACACAAGGCACAAATAGCTTCCTAATGTGACAGTATTTTGGAAGTGGGTGTTTGACAACAGCTGCAGAGCTACTTGTTTGTTACAAAGACAACCCATAAAATACCTTTAAACAACATTGTAGAATCTGCATGTATGATCTTTGTGTGTGATTACTTGTGTGTATGTGCTGTGGCGCTGTACTGTGCTCTCATATTTGTAAACTGAAAGTTGTAGTTCCAACATTCTTATTCTGACCAGCTTTCCATTTGAGAACTGTAACCCTCACCAAACACTTGACCATGAAAGAAGAGGGTCCATTGAGGCGCAGGTCATGTGCTGGGGTCTCACCTGGCAGCTTCCTCCCACGACCTGACGGACGGAAACTTGTCAGAAATGCATCCTTTGGCGGATATAATGAGCTTTCCCCTGCTCTACCAGGTTTGTTTGCTTTCTCATTCCCTTTGTTGTAGCATCTAGACCTGTAAGTGCTAACTCAAGCAATCATTTAGGTTTAGTAAGCTAAGCGCAACATTTAGGAAAAGGCAATAAAAATCCACTTTTATTAAGGCATGTGCTGTTTTCATAATGTTTGGATTTGGCTGAATGATGGCTCTTCCACAAAAATTTTTTGGCAGTATATTAAATTAAATTGAATATTCCTTTCCAACTTTCGATAAGAATGTAAGTAAAATGTCAACATTTGTGAGCAAAAACATATTGTCATGAGCTTATTAGCACTCCTAATAAAACTGATATGGGAACTTTTGCCATAGGTACATAACAACAGAGTAGCTGAAAATTATTTGTGCAATCAAGCTTCCTTTCTTTCTTACATTTTTCTACCTTTTTAAATGAAAGTAGCACAAAGGTGAAGCTCACAACGGTTGCTGGATAATGGGAAAGCAGTGGTGGGTGCATCAAACTATTGAAAGGCTGCTTTCATAGTACTACAATTTAGCATTTATAGAATAATTGAATGCAACATTTCTTGCTGTGTTATAATAACCTATTTGAAGTCTGGATTTAAGGGGCATTTTAAACCTATGTTTACTCTGTAGGCTTTTAGCAGAAAATATAATACTACTCTCAAAACCATTCTGAAATTGATTGATTTGTTTTGTGTCATAACTGTAGGGCAACTGAGGAATGCGTTCATTTTACACTTTATCCTGAAAATGGTTGGATTTTTAAGGCATATTTGATGTAATGCTTTTTATTTTTGAGCAGTGTTTATATTTTTTTTCCTTCACACATACACTGTGGTTTTCTGGGTTTTTTTTCCGTACTATAACATCCTGAAATACCTTGCATTGTCTTTTAAAGGACAAAGAAATGCCCCAAGTACAGTTTGCCATTTTTTTTTCCAGCCTTGTCTTTTTAATCCCTTGATATTTTTTTCAGAAACTCGTCCTAAAAACTTTTACCAGCAGGGCCGGATTTACCTAGTAGGCACCCCTAGGCCCGCTGTTGTTTGTCGCCTCCCTTTTATTTGCTCAAATTTTTATCATCAGGACAGAGTAATGGGAATTGGCAAACTGGACATTCGATTTCTGAATGAATGTGGGTGTGGTTGGGCAGCATGCCGCCCTTGGCCCTGGCCTAGGTGGCCTCTCCACAAATCCGAACCTGTTTACCGGTCATGTTTTGCTTTTATACTAAGATGCACACATCTTCCACCTTGGAAAGGTGTGCCTAGCCTCCTACTCTTTAGATCAATAACTGCCTCTGATATAATAATAACTAGGCCTCTGATTGCTAAAGAGAAACTGAGCTAATCTGTCATAAGCATGGAGCAGTGCATAGTTTCCATGGGTGGGGTGGGGTGGGGGCAGTTTTTTTTTTTGAAGCTATGATAGGACCCATCTATAATGCTAGAGACACAATTCATTAAACATAAGTGGAGTGTAGGGTTGCCACTTTTTAAATATATTTTTACCGGCAGTGGTGGGGGGGGCGGGAAGAAAGGGGCGGGTTGTGACGCACAGGGGGCATGTCCTGCTGCAAAGGGGTGTGGCTTGCCATAAAGGGGCGGGGCTACGACCTGACACGGCAGAAAAAGGTACATTTGTTTTGTGGGTTCGGGCAGGCCAGGGGCCTTTAATAGGGGTACTACAGATTAACCGGCAGCTACATTGCTGGTAAATTTGTAATACCGGCCCTGGTTTTGTCCAGTGTTTTACCGGCTAGGCCGGTAAAATACCGGCTGGGTGGCAACCCTAGTGGAGTGGCATATGAGTTTGTCAAAGACAAGTGCCAGGTCATGGTCATTTATACTGTTATTTACTTTAATGGAACCTTCCTAGATGTGACAGGCTTATGTAAGCTTTAAATGTATTTTCAATAGAAACAAACATTTGGATAATTAATTATTGCAAGTGAAGTGTGAGCAAGGACTGGGTGCCTTTCTCCTTTGCAATGATTCATCATATTTATAATCTAGATATAGTATGTGCTGTGAGGATTATGATGTTGCCTTTAGATGGGAAGGGATTATTGCATCTATAAAAAAGAGAGACTTGTGAGCCTTTTAAAGCAGCTTCAAGAAAGAAAAAAGGATTCTGGTTTGTTGAGGAGTGAAAGAGGTGGTGATCGGCTTTGCACTCTGCACTCCAAAACATTCCAAAAATTATGTTTAGATCTGGTGACTGGGAAAGCTGTGGTTATCTGGATTTTCATTAAACCACTCTTTTTATCAGTGAGCATGTGGGCACTATCATCTTGGAATCTAGGAAGAAAGATTTTTCTGCCATAAATAGAGTATCCGTCAGACCTAATGACTCTTGTGGGTTCTGTGTCCATGCCATTAGAGATGTTTTCATCTCCCATAGACTCCCATTTTATCCAAATAATCCAGATTTTTGCAAATGATTTCCCTTTTCTCTGTAATAAAATAACCCTAGCTTATACTTGATCCAAACTAAGATATAATCAATCCTTATTGGAGGAACCCCAGTCTATTGGCTTTATTTAATGTTTAAATGATTTTTATTAGTTATGAAGATCAACATACTGAATAACAGGTCCCATAACTGTATATGGTTTCCTTGCTGACCCTGAATCTGCCATAGGTAAGGACAAGCAAGGGAATCTACTAAATATATAAGTGCACAGGGCGGCAGAGGAATTGTGATTAAGCTGTTTTTTCATAGGGGAGGAAACTATTTCATGCTGTTCCATCCCCTTGGATGTAGTTTGTAGTGTTAGCACCATTCCTGTAGTTTGATGTTCCTTTGAAAAATGAGAGTGTGAAATTTTTTGGCTTATTTTGTAGCATACATACTAACATACATGATTTGAGCTATAAAATATAACTCTGCAAGGAACGATTTTGCTAACTTCACATTTAACTTCAGATTTTTCCATGTTATTTGTATTTCTTACAAACATCACTGCTTACCGTGTACATTAAATGAGTGGTTTACCTTCAGGTTAATTCTTAGTATGTTATGGAATGGCCAATTTTAAGCAACCTTTCAATTGGAACTCATTTATTTTTTTTATCATTTTTTAGTTATTTGCCTTCAGATTTTTTTTAGCTTTCAAATGGGGCCCTATCTAAAAACAAATACAAAGGCTACACATTTATTGTTATTGCTAGTTTTTATGACTCAATTTTCTATTCAGGCCTCTCCTATTCATATTCCAGTCTGTTATTCAAATCAATGCATGGTTACTAGGGTAATTTGGCCCATAGCAGCCAGATGGCTGGAGAGTTGCTGAATAAAAAGCTTAATAACTCAAAAACCGCAAATAATAAAAAATAAACCCAATAGCAAACTGTCTCAAAATATCCCTCTGTACATCATACTAAAAGGTAATTGAAAGGTGAACAACCCCTTTATATCCTCTTTGCATATGTATTTTACGTGAGTTGTTGTACAGCTTCTGGTAAGTTTAAGTATCTTCTATAGACTGTATTGTAATAAAAAAATGTATTGCTTGGATTTGTAGTAATAAAAAAATAACTTCTTGGAACATAGCATGTCTTTTAAGTATTATTAAAAGGCATACTTTTTTGATCGACAGTGTAGGCTGTCATTTAATGGAACAGCTGTTAACTGTTGTATTGAAATGAGCTGATTTTTGATTCTTACAATTATGAACTGTTAATTATTTTTACATCACCTTTCAAAAAGCACTTTATAATCACATTCAGTAGGGTGTCTGTTTATACAAATTAACTAGGTTAGTCTACTTTCTAAAGCCCGCAGACCTAAAAAAAAATGACTCCAGGTCAGTAACTTCCCCAGTAAATTATATTTCTGAAAAGCATGGAGAATGCAGATTTTTACATCATATTAAGTCGGATTAACTACAGAAGATTAAACTAAGATCTAAGTACACTAAAGCCTTCTCTGCAGAAACATGTATTAAATGCAAAGTCAGGAACGTTTTGAAGTTCAATACATTCTAATAATGCATTGCAATTAATTTTATGTGAAACAAAACATTGATGGATGTTGATAGGGAGTGGATAGCACTTCTTTCTTAAAATTCATTTTTTTAGTGTCAATATCACTAGATTCTGACACCTGAAATTAAACTCTTTTTTACATCTATTATAATATTGGCTTTGAAAGCTACTTCTAACTTTGCCATAAGGTATTTACATGATGCTTTTACATTACCTGTCTGATCCCCCATGTTCCTGTATGAGGGGGCTGCCATATTTGTGCAGCAGGCATCTGTTATCATTAGAAACTGTAACTAACAGACTGAGATGGGACAATCAGGTTGGCAAAGTCAGAGTGTCAGGCTTAGGAAATCCAACTAACAATTATATACAAAAACAAACCTCTCAGCAAAAAATGATCAACATGACCTATAGGTAACAATTAATGTACATTCTTGTGTTAAAATGTTGGGGTCCCGAGTTCAATTTGAAGGTTGGGCACTATCTGTGAAGAGTTTGTATGTTCTCCCTGTCTCTGTGTGAGTTTCCTGTGCATATTTTGGTTCTTCACACATCTCTTTGGCCATCTAACTTATGCAGCAGCCCAAGACCCCACTTTGGCCTTCCAGTGTACATGTGCTGCTTGCTGATCAGGAACATGGATGCTGGAAGCAGAATGACCTAGCTAAAGGTGCTGGCTGACCGTGTAGGGCAGTTCTGTTGTTCTGGACATGCAACTGGGATTGGTATTCAAAATAGGCCCTTGCATTTCAAGTGCACAGAGGCCCAAACAGCCCCAGCCCAGCTACCAGTGCACTAAATAGTGACTGACTAACTCTATGGCATGTTTCAGCAGCCCCTCTGGCCTTTGCCAGTCCAGGTCTGTATGGGGGCAAAGATATGTTGCAAAGCAGTTAGGGAGGTGACTGGTACTAATTGCCAGGAAGGCTTTTCATTCCTCTTTATTAGCAATATAATAAATAATATAATAATGTACACTCTCATGCTTTTTTTTCTTTATATAACATGCATGTTTGATATATGTATAAACCAAATAAAACATTTCAGTTTAAAAAAAAAAAAAAAAAAATGTTAGGGGGAAATCTTGTTAAAATTGTCATTTTGTTTTTGTCAGTGTCAAGTGTCTGCAAGTGGTCTTTCTTTCACCAAAAAAAGAAAACCATCGGAGTTGGAATTCTGGATTTGTATTTACACCAGTTTTACCACCACTTTTACTTATATAAATACTTCCTCCACTTTTGCTATTCCCCCACACTCATCAATACAAAACACTATCGCTCAACTACCTGGATTTAGTTAGGGTTGCTGTCTTAGAAACTGTTAGAAATATAAAATTACATTTTAAAAATGTACCTTTCAAAAGTGTTTAGAGAGTACTCTGATTAAGCTTACATCAATTTATTTTTTGGGTTTGAGGCCTATGAGACACATCACTCTCATAATTTATACTTGCTGCCAGTGCTAATATTGGTGAATAAGAAGCCGGCAGCCAGACTAAAAGAAAATGTTCTTTTGAGGCAGTTACATCAAATCTTTGTAACTTTGATTGGATGATGTGTCCCCCTCCACAAAACTCTGCTCAAGGGCAAACTTGAAGGTGACCCCTTCTGACTAGAAGGGGTCACCTTCAAAAAGGCTGGGTATGCAGGCAACAGTGGTTAGTCTGAGGCTATTACATAAGTCATTCAAGCTGAGTGTCTATGTCCAGATGCACTACGTACAAGTATGATCGGCTGTAAACCCTGAAATTTAAACCCACTGTGACTGAACTGTAACAAACAATTCTATTACATTTCACTGTACCGACAATGTGAACTATGCAATGTTTACCTTTTATTTTATTAAAACCAGTCTTGAGCAAAAACAAAAAAAGCCAATATAACTAGGCTAATGCTAACTTGTGTTAGGGTGAGAATTAAACAGGTTGTGTGGTATTGCTGTTAATAATGAGGGCCCCTTGTCTGCATGCCCTTTTGAAATGTCAGGGAGCAAGCAAGTTTTCCTTGTAGCCTGATGCTGCACAGATGCACATTGTCTTTGTTGGCCCATAAAGTGGGTTCGCTGACTGTAGACATTCCTGGCATAGTCTAGAGAGGTTTTCAGCCTTTTGTTGAACAGCCATTCTGTTTGATAGCATTGAACAGAATTTTATCCTGTATTGAGTTTAGTTTCCCTTTGCATATATACTGTATAAGCACCCTCAATGCTGATATTGCTTTTTGTTGTTTCCTTCAGACTAGTGCTATGTGTAATCAAGGATATGTCCCTCTGGCAATATTGCAAAAAGAGCATAAAACTGGTTACACACAGACTCCAGTATCATCCCATGCCCCTATCCAACATGGAATACTTGAGGTGCTTTATGAATTATTTGGTAAATCCATTCAGCTGATGATATATTGTTGAGTAATACTGTACTGCTTTCCCAACCAGCACACTAAAGTTTTTCCCGCTGAATAGGCGCCAGTCCGGAAAGCAGTATGTCATACACTTGTGTACTTGTAATGTCGGCTTTATTTGCACATTACACAGAGGGATTAGTAAGCATGAGGGTGGGCTGTGATGAGCGCTGACTTACGTGTTTCTTGCTGGACTCCCAGCACTTCCTCAGAGTCTGCTTTCCCAACCAGGTCTATTGTCTGTGGCATTTTTGCATCTCTATATATTCATCTATGTGTATTTGGTGTTTTGGCTTCCTGTGTTTGTAATCCACAACCAACCAGTTTCTCCAGAGGTGGTTGCTTGGTTAGACCGGAACAAAAAAGAAGAAAAAAGAAGACGGAAGAATCCAAAGAAGATGACAACAAGGACCTTCTGCAGAAATCAGCTAGCTACCAAAGTTAAATTCACTTAAAGGGGTTGTTCACCTTCCCACTTGAGTTTTCGCCGCACACCACTTACTTAATTTTATCAGGTGCATCCATATCCCGGGCCATCTCCAAGCCCAACAATACGACATTTCTCAATTATGGAAGGAGCACACTGAAGCACTTGGGTGATGCCTTTAGTGCATTTATTGCAGAAGTATGGGACACAAAAGCTTTCGGGTACCAACCCCTTCCTCAGGTGCACCTGAGCATCCCTAAAAACTATAATAAAATAAATAATAAAGACCTATTGAAAAGATGCTTTGGATTGGTCATTCCATGAAACAGTCTCTATGGAAGGTATGTGCAGATAAGACAGACCTATTTTTGTCTACAGCTAGGCTACTGCCTATGGAAGATCACCCTCTTTCAAGCAACAGATGTATGTTTTTCATATTTAGATATTTGTGGATATTTTAAGCAAAGAGTAAAACTGCACTAAATCAAAAAAGCCTGTATGTCTCAAGTGACATACAGATCTGTGCTCAGACCTGCTTTACCCAAGAGGGAACATTTTATTTTTAATAGATGTTTTTGTCTTGTTTTGTTCTCACAGTAACTATGCAGGCGTGTTTAAAGTAATCCCTGGAGTATGTTTGTATTCCACTGAGTGTGAGCAAAAACAGCTGCCCTTTGTGATTGTGGTGACCAGAGTTCTTTGCACAAATAACAGTGCATTATTCTACTTTACTATAAGGGTGGTGTTTTTTTAAATTCATACTTGGAGTGAAAAATCTTAAAGGAACAGTTCAGTGTAAAAATAAAAACTGTGTAAATAGTCTGCAAAATAAAAAAAATGTTAATTATATAGTTCGTTAGGCACAAATGTAATTTATAAAGGCTGGAGTGACTGGATGTCTAACATAATAGCCAGAACATTACTTCCTGCTTTTCAGCTCTCTTGCTCTGAGTCAGCGAGTTGAAAGGGGACCACGTGGGACATAACTGTTCAGTGAGTTTGCAATTGATTCTCAGCATGCAGCTCAGATTCAAAAGTGAACATTTAAGACCCATGTGCCCCCCCCCCTCAAGTCACTGATTGGTTACTGCCGTGGAAACTAAGAGAGCTGCAAAGCAGGAAGTAGTGTTCTGACTATTCTGTTAGACATCCAGTCACTCCAGCATTTATACATTACATTTTTGCCTGATTAACGATATTGGAAACATTTTTTTATCTTGCACAGCCTATCTATTTACCCAATTGTTATGTTATACTGAACAATTCCTTTAATACTATACTTTTTCTGATTTAGATCACTGCAATATAATCATTTAAACAATGCTATTCGATTAGTCAGAACACATACCTGTGATTGACGGGGTGATTACTTCTTCACTGTCATGCATTTAGTTTTTTCCATTATTAAGAAATAAATTTGGACCAAGTTGCTTGTCAGATCTTTTATAAATAAACCCTTTCCAAAGATTTTTCTGCAGCAGCTTCCATCATATTGCTTAACATTTCTTATAGAATCTTGCAACTACAGGACATAAACTACTACCATCTCAGTGACGGCAACTGTAATGTAAATGGCAGGGTGCTTACCAGGGTACTAACCACTCTGCTTCCTTTTTGGGGCACTAGACTGCCCATACTACTTGGCATCCCCCTCTCAAAAACATACTTCAGACCAAGAAAAAAGTGACTGTTAATCACCTTTCTTGCCAGTCCATTCTTAACCTCTGACAGCATCACATTTGGTGGGTGGCCTACTCACCTTTGTTCAACCCCCATTCATTATACAGGATAGGATATATTACTTATCACTCTCACATACTTTATATAGTAGAAGCATTTTTGTTAGCTGCACACATTGAAACAGGCCTCAACCTAAAACAATGTAAATTCCATTATGTGGTGCTAACATTTATTAAGATCACTGCTACCTGATTACACGTGTCAAGAGGCATTTGTTTACTGTAGGGATACCCAAACTCCAGGATTCGTCCTTTTTCAGCAGGAGTTCGATTCAGCCAAATCCTTGTGCATGGCTGAACCATATCCTAATTTGCATATGTCAGTTATATGTGGGAAGGGAAATCACATGACTTTTTGTCACAAAACAAGGATGTTAAAATTTTTTTCCCACCTTTTACTTTCCCGACCCTAATTTGCATATACAAATTAGGATTCGGAATTGGTTTGGTATACGGCCGAATCACAAAGGATTCAGGGATAGGGTGCATCCCTAGTTTATTGTAATTGTTACTGTAAATGTTACTGTTCATACTTTGTATATATTGCTGATAAATATGCAACATTTTGATGCTGGGATCTACTTAAGAGAATGTGCTAACCCTCAGACAGCAATTCCCTATTCTGTTGACAGTGAGGTGCACTTATGGTGATACTGACACTAAAAAATTAATTTTAACATATGAATGTACTATAAGTGACAGATTTATTAAGGGTCGAATTTCAAGGGTCAATTAACCCTTAAATTAAATTCCAATTAAAACCCCTCAAATTCAAATTTCGAATTCGAGGGGTTTTAACACAATTTGAATTATCGAACGATCGAATATCAAAACTTCGATTGGTTGATAAAATATTTCGAATCGGTCGATTAAAACGATTTTAAGCATTCGATCAAATTTTTTTAATTCAATCTACAAAAGCAGGAAAAATCCTATGGGAGCTTCCCATAGCGATATGTAGCAATTCAGTAGGTTTTATCTGCCGAATTGTTTTTAAAGGGCCAGTACTTCGACAATCGAATTAGGATTTTCGAAACTGGCCAATTCGAACGAATTTTGGGCTATTCAATAGTCGAATAAGCCCAAAATAAATTCGAATTTCAAATGAATTTTCATTTGAATTTGATTCGAATTTTCACTTCTAATCAATTCGAGCCTTAGTAAATGTGCCCCTAAATGTTACCTATAGGTCATGTTGAACATGTTTCGCTGAGATGTTTGTATTTGTATATAATTGTTTGTTGAGGTTCTTAAGCCTGACACTCTGGGGCAGATTTACAAAATTCACATGAAGGATTCAAAGTTCGATCGAATTTTCAAAAACATTAGAATTTTCTAATGTTTTTGAAGACCACTTTGACCAGTGAATTTTGTAAATTCGATCAAATCGAATGATTCGAATTAAAATTTTATTTGAATATTCGACCATTCGGCTGTTGAACTACTTCCCCCTTTAAATTTTTATTCAACCACCTAGTTTAACCTAGCCAGATTAAAACTACCGAATTGGGTTTCATTATTTTTGAATAAAAAATATTCTCGATCAAATATTTCCTATTCGATCGTTCGACCAATTGAATTGCGGTAAAATCCTTCGAATACGATAGTCGAATTTGAAGGATTTTACTTCCCTACCTATTACTTCCCTACCTATTCACTTGGTCGAATTTCGAATTTTTTTAATTCGAAATTCAACCAATAGTAAATCTGCCCCTCTGACTTTGCCAACATGGCTGTCCCATCTCAGTCTGTTCCTAATGCCAACGGACTCCTGCTGCACAAATATGGCAGCCCCCTCATACAGGAACATGGGGGATCAGACAGGTCATGTAAAAGCATTGTGCAAATACTTTATGGCAACGTTAGAAGTAGCTTTCAAAGCCACTATTATAATAGATCTAAAAAAAAGTTTAATTTCAGGTGTCAGTATCTCTTTAAGAACTATTCAGTGGGTAATGTCTTGCATCCATGTTTGCAGCAATATTAGCTGAATTACTGGAAACATGCTATAAGGCATAAGGCTGGCAAGGAAGTGGTATTGATTGGCTGTGTACAAATTATCTAAAGTGCAGACTGATCTTAATACAGTTTCAGTGCTGTTTCAGCATAGTCTCCAACATCACATTTCTTAAATGGGATTTAGGAGTTTTACTTTCTGCTTCATTGAATTTATATTGCATGATGTGTTTTTATAATTCTTAAGGCGTTCATGGTTATGCAAAATTTTGTTATAGAGGTCTATACATATTTTGCTTTAGCACCATCTATTTGTATTAATGCCTTTTGGCAAGGGCAGTATAGGATACCTATTCTTTTTTCTTTTTTTTGTCTTTAGGATTCGATAGAGGCAAAGAGGAAGTCTTACAAAGCAAGGAAGATGCTTCTGTTTCAATGTCAAAGAGCAAGGTAAGCCTTTCCTCTGAACCTTACTCAAGCACTCCGCTGTGGTGCAACAGATAAAAAATTAGTAGTTGGAATCTGAATTTGGGCCAAAACCACATTTAAAAAAAGGGGTTTATTATCATATACAGCTGTTATTTTACAGCTACCCCGCTGCTGTGATGCAGTTGTTTGGACGTTGCCAGTATATAGGGAATAGTGACACTCGGATTTATTGTCTGTTGCACTAGCCAAATGCATTGTCTGCATATTATCATGTAATATCATGTAGCCAGTTGCACCAGAATTGCCATGTACTGCACTTTTGCTGTGCTTGTGTGCGTTATAGTCCACTCTCAGGAATTGCATCAGATTTCAACAGTAGTCTGTGAAACAATTGCTGTACCCATCTGTGCATTCACATCTAATTGCCCGTTAAGGTAATCAGACTGACTGCATTCAGGTCTGAACAAGCCTTGGCAAAACAAGGAATTATGAATGCATATATTTATGATTACATTGTTCATCGTAGTGTAGTTCCCTATTTTGTTTCCAGAAATCTTCATATGAAATCATTATGTTTCATATATAGTAAACCAGACCGGCACATTTTTAAGCCCCCACTTTTTCTTGAGCCTTCATTTGCTATCCCACTGTAACTGTAGGGACTGTTGAGTTTTATTAGTACCATAGCTGTATTTACCCATAAAGTAGTACCTTCCATTGCATAGTATACATGCAAAGTATACAATTTTCTCTAAAACTGCTTATGTGAAGCTGTAGAAATGATCGAATGTTCAAGTGCTGCACTTCTGACCTGATGGATGCTATGTTGCAGCAATTGTGTCTCCACTAAACAGACTTGTTTATCTGGAGAACAGCACTAGAGATTTCAGCAGCACTGATTCTCTGTTAGCACTGAAAAACAGCCATAGCCTAGGACTTCAGTTATTCTATTTGACCATAAGACCATGTAAGTTTGTTGTTTACATCCTCCCCAATAATTAGTTATAATACACATATATGTATAACTAATTACATAAATAGATTCTAAAGGGTAGCTAAACTCCAGCTGATGTATATTAATTTATGAGGTTGCTTTACAGGTTTATAAAAAGGCTTACCATACAAAAATACATAGGTAGCCCTAGAATTTGTTGGGCCAAGGCAGTAAATTCACATACCATTTTGGGGGCATGTCCCCTTATATAGTGAATGGTGTGTTACCATTAGCTAATAACATGTCAGCTGTGTGTGGGTTTTGGGAAGCTGCTTAACAGCAGTTAGTGATACATGTTCAAGTATCAATGATTCTTTGATGCTTCTGCTTAAAAATGTTTCGATACTTTGTTCTCCTTAAAAATGTAATGCCTTAATGTCATTTTTTATGTGTCGGGATATAATTTTAATTGACTAATAATAATAAATGTTTTTCTTATTTTTTGCCTCCCCTCCTTTTCTTGCCTTAATATGTATATACAGTCAGAGTCTAAATTATATAATGGCTCTGAAAGGGATATTGCTTCTGCTTCAAGCAAACTTACGAAAAAGGAGTCTCTCAAGGTAAGTTATAGTTTGTTTTTGCCGTTGATAAAAATTTGTGATTTTAATTAAAATCACTGAATTTGAATTAAATGTGTAATTTTTTTTCTTGCATGTTGTTGAGTCTATAATAAGTCAAGACCAAACTCAAGTGATAGCATTAGTGTAACAGTCATGTTTTATTATGTCCTGAAAAAAGATTGCTTGTGTTGCCTCACAGATTGTTAAACGTTAACACATAAATGTGGTTTACCTAAGTGCCAAAATTCTCCTGGAGTTTGATTTCCCTTTTCACATTAAAACATCTGTGTTAGGTTCAAAAGAAAAACTACAGAGAAGAGAAGAAGAGAGCTGCAAAAGAATTGCTTAGCACAATCACGGACCCATCAGTTATTGTCATGGCTGATTGGCTGAAGGTGAGCATATTTCCATCATATATGTATAATATTCTGCAAAGGAGAACAAAAGCAACACAATTGTAGTTACATGCCTCTCACCACACTTAGGGGCTGATTTACTAATGGCTGAATTTCGAAGTAGAAAATGCTTCAAAATTTGACCATCAAATTAAAATACTTCGAATATCAAAGTATTTTTCACCGAATTAAGCATTCCTGCGATTGAAGTATAATCGTTCGAAGTAGCCTATTCGATGGTCGAATTTTTTCAAAAAAAATTTACTTCGAAATTCGAACTTTTTGCATTCGAATATTCACTTTGGCCCCTTAGTAAATCAGCCCCATAAAGTTCAAGGACACCCAGTAACTGGAGTGATGTCAACCTACTCCAAAGGCGATAAATTAAGGAAACTGGTGAACTTAGTGAAGAAACCTGCAAGCTTCACAGCAAGTTAATATGGAATGATGCACAGAGACTGTAATATGTGGGGTGTTTGTGATTTAGAATTTCCTTTAATATGTTTCTCTCTATGTTAATTTAATCTACTCTGTTTATCTCTGATTTCTTATTCTATCAATTTACCTTAAAGATACGTGGGACTTTAAAGAGCTGGACCAAACTATGGTGCGTGTTGAAGCCTGGAGTTCTGCTAATCTACAAAACTCCCAAAAATGGCCAGTGGGTTGGTACAGTGCTCCTGAATGCTTGTGAAATAATTGAGCGTCCATCTAAAAAGGATGGCTTTTGCTTTAAGCTGTTTCATCCACTGGAACAATCAATCTGGGCTGTTAAGGTATGCAGTCAAATAAGAGTACTCATAATATTTGCTCACTTATTCAAGCTTATAATTACACAATTACACCGTTGAGCATAATAAATATTGATTACTGATTGATAGGTCCCATGCTGCTTTCCTGTCCATTTCAATTTAATACTTTTATTAATGATAGCTTTTACTACGCTTTATTCATTATTATACAGCAACAGTGTTTATCAGTCACATGAGACTTTGCCTTTGTGGAGCTTACGTTTTGTAATACACACCTACATATTGTAATTCATTAAGGTACTTGTGTCTAAACGCACTATTGCACGTCTATACAGTTGCAAATGCTGTACAACTGCAGCTATTGGACCTGGCAGTAACTCCAGTGCCCACTGCAGGTTGCATCAAAGGGCAAGTCAATCCCAATAAATCCTTAATGAAAGACATAATTCTAAGAAACTACCCAATCAATATACATTTAAAAGCACTGGACATAAAGTTATTTGTAAAAACCATTGCTATTGAAAGCAGCATTTGCTTAATCCCTGGTTGTTCATTTTTTAACACAGGTTTGTTAATCAGCTGCCTTATTTTACATTGTATCAACAGTTTGAGACACCAGTGCAGACAGTAGAAAGATATAGACAAATGCTGTTTTCAATAGCAATACATATACAAATAACTTAAAAACCATATAAAAAAAGTTGGTTAGAAGTATGTTTTATATTAGAGTGCAAATTTTTGTTTTGGTGTTGACTTTCCCTTTAACAAGTGTCAAACTCTCAATTGGTGAATGAGATGCAAATGCCATTTTGAACTCACAATAAAATTTGCACTCAGTCTTCATCAAAACAGTTGCACAATTGTATGCAGTTTTTTTTTTTACAGCAGGCACAGTTGAGACAGATTATGGGAAAATGCAGCATTATATGCAAATAAAATGGTAGTGTGTGTCCTAAATCGTGCTTTCCAAGCTGCACTTGCTATTTTAAATGATGCCTGTTGATTTCTTATTGCTGTTGCTTATTGCACTTGAATTAATATATTATGTTAATGCATAATCGATTTAATTTAGAGCAAAGTATTTCTCTTTGTTTAATAAATCATTTCAGTGTTCTATGTAAACCCAATTCTTCAATATCTTTTTATTCCAAGGGCCCCAAAGGTGAAGGAGTTGGTTCAATTACACAGCCTTTGCCTGGCAGTTACTTGATCATTCGAGCCGCGTCAGAATCAGATGGTAAATTCTTCTTTATATTTTAATTTCATCAGCAGTCTATCTTTCTTAAATTAGGCAGTACAATTTTTTAATCATTCAGTTAGTACAACATACTTTGCTAATAGGATATGCAAAGGGTAGTTGTTCATATATTTTATTAAAAAAAAGTGCAGAAATATAGAGATTTTTTTAATGCATGCAATTCCCAAAGCAAGACCATGGCTCATCCCTTACTAACCTGTGTCACTCTTAACAGCTCAGTGAGTAACTTTGTGCTTGGGGACAAATACTTTGGAATGACTGGGGCACTATAAACAGTGCCCCAGCCTATCAGTTCTTTGCCTTGCTCACCATAGCAGTATAGACACAAGTATGTCCTTCTGTACTTGTGCCATCACCATCACTGTTGTAACCTCCTATCATGCCAGGGTGATAATGTGCACCATGCTACCAGCAGTAGATATACATGTCCAACTAATTTTTCAGCATTATGTAAACTACATAAAATCATTTGAATGCAGGTTTTTTTTAGCTATGTTTCTCTAACTTTCTGCATATAATATATAATTCCTGTTACTTTAGGAAGGTGCTGGATGGATGCTTTGGAGCTTGCACTGAAATGTTCTAGTCTTCTGAAGCGGACTATGATAAGGGAAGGGAAAGAGCACGACGTAAATTCTTCTGCTGAGAATAGCCACATGAGTTTGTATGGTCTGTTGAGAGTTAACAACCTTCACAGCAATGAAAACTTCCAGTAAGTAGACTTGTTTGCTGCAAAGTGCCACTATTTTTGGAGCAGTGCTTTAAAGATGTAATTATAATTAATAATACGGTCTTCTTTCTGCTTAGATGGCCAGTAACACCAATACATTAAAATGCTTTTAAAAGCATTTGAATATAAGGGCTTATTTTATGGATTTCAGATAAAAATACCTTGTATTGTGGGCTTGAGCCCACTTGCATTCATATATAATTTGTGGGTTTATTTAGCTACGCTGTAACCCTTTGTGTTAAATTTCAAAACCATTGTAAACAAAACCAGATATTGCAAACTTGCTTTAAAGGAATTGTTCAGTATAAAAGTAAAAACTGGGTAAATAGAGTGGCTGTGCAAAGCAAAAAATGTTTTGTATATAGTTAGTTAGGCAAAAATGTAATGTATAACAGCTGGTGTGACTGTAAGTCTAACCTAACAGAACAGAATACTACTTCTTGCTTTCAGCTCTCTTGGTGTACACTGACTGGTTACACTGGTTACCAGGCAATAACCAATCAGTGACTAGAGGGAGGGCCACATGGGTCATAACTGTTGCTTTTGAATCTGAGCTGAATGCTGAGAATCAATTGCAAACTCACTGAACAGTTATGTACCATGTGGCCTCCCTTCAAGTTGCTGACTAACTCAGATTTAGGGAGCTGAAAAGCAGGAAGCTCTATTCTGGCTATTATATTAGACATCCAGTCACTCCAGCCTTTATAGTTTACATTTTTCCCTGACTAACTATATTAGAAAAAAATTTTTTTGCGCAGCCTATCTATTTACCCAGTTTTTAATTTTACCCTGAACTGTTCCTTTAAAAAGTACTTTTTTGGATTGCATGGTAGTTTTAAGGCTCTGGATCAGGGATCCCCAACCTTTTCAACCTGTGAGCAACGCTTCGAAGTAAAAGGAGTTGGGGAGCACCATTAGTGTGAAAAATATTTTTGGGGTGCCAAATAAGTGCTGTGAATGGCCATTTGGTTGCCCCTATGTAGATTGTCAACCCACATTGAGGCTCTGTTTGGCAGTTCATCTGTTTTTTATGCAACCAAAACTTGCCTCCGAGCCTGGAATTCAAAAACATTTATACTTCCAGTGTTAATTGTGTGGTATGTTATTCACACATAAATTATGTAACTTGATACAAGGTGAATGTTTTTTGTTTAATACCCTGTTATGAACGCAGCCAAAACAATATTTGCCTATGATGTTTTGTAGTGTTTGATAACTTTGAATCTGAAATGCAGAGTATATTCCTTATATTCCTTATAGTCCATTGCAATGTGATGTTCTGTAACAGTAGTCAGCCAGCTCAGCAAAGTAGTCAGAAAGATCAGCAGGAGAGCAGGGGGCTAGGATTAGGGAACTGTCTGAAATCCCCATGAAAAGTATGCATATTTTTAAATTGATGTATATTGCAAAGTTGCTTGAAATTGTTTTTCAAAAAGCTTGTTATATTTTTGTGGAGTTTCTCTGTAGGCATACTTTAAGCTTAAGAATACTTTATATCAAATGAAGTGGCATTTTAAAGAATCTTATCAAACTGGAATATATATTTAAGTAAATATTGCCCATTTACATCTCTTGTGCACCGTGAATCATACAATCCCAGGGGGCAGCCCTTGTTTTTTAAAATGCCAAATTTTCTATTTATGATTGCTCAATGGCACATACTACCATAAATAGTTTATTATGATTATTATTTACATTGAAGCAGGGTTTTAGATATGAGCTGTTTTACGCATTATATTTTTGTAGAGACCTACATTGTTTGAGTGGTATAGTTTTCCTATGCAAGTAGATTGCCCATCTGGTTGTGTCTGGTAGAGCATATTATCCTCTGCTTTTCCCTTCCTTCCTCACCCCTGTCCTCAACTGACTTCATTTGTGAGAATTACGGGGTAGGTGTGTGGTTATAGGGTGAAGCTGTTGATCAGGTAGTAGGGCGCCAAGTGGTCCAGATGCATGACAGAGATCTGGACCAGACGTGAGTCCAACCAATGGGAACCAAAAGGGAACTCTGGGTACACCGTGTATGCCCACTGGCACATAAAATAATCATCGGATAACTAAACCTGTGTGAGCCTTGTATTTTACATAGTGATCAAACCAGCTGTTCTGCTGATAAATATAAAGTAGTCCTCTATATGCAGAGATAATCCTGCAAAAATAGAATGAACTGAAGGGAGCTTCCTCTATAATCTCTGTGGTGTTGGAAATGCCTAATGTGCAGTGTGAATGTGAAAAGGGCAGATTGTGGCAGTTTCATGCATTGACTGCTTAGTAATGTTAAACTGAGTGTTCCACTTGTATATTACTAACTATCCATTGTAAATCTCATATGATTTGCTTCTCAGTTTGAATGTACTCTTATTGTCTGTTTTGGACAGCAGGCTCCTAAGTGACAACAAGACATTATTTATTTGCATTTGTTATTCTTTTACTCAAGGTTGAATGATAGTGAAATCGAGCGGCATCCTTTTAAAGACCAAGATACCTATTCTGATAAGTCTGACAAAGACAACGATCATGATCACGATGAGTCTGACAACGATGGCCTGGGAAAAAGTGAAGAGAGTGACAGTGACACTTCAGAGAGGCAAGATGATTCCTTTGTTGACCCTGAACCTCTTGACCTCCTAAAAGAAACAATCTATGTTGAAGAAGCAGACGAGGAATTGGGAGAGGTAAGAAATAAAAGGAATGTAACTACAAATTAAATTACAGATAGAGGCCGGAGATTTTGTGCAACGTTATTCAGCTAAGCAAAATCTATGTCTTACAGACCTTACATTGACCTTGTTTTATAGAAATAGTGAGGTGACAGGATCTCATATTTATTTATGAAAGTACTCATTGAGCTAAAAACCAACCACTTAAGGTAGCTGCACATAGTAATATTTTCAGGATATTTATACAACATGGCCACAATAATGGATGGCTAAACTACATTTCTCAGTAGGCTTACTCAATGCTATTGATACTATTGATTCTCAGGTTTTGTTTGTACATCAATATTTATTTCCCAAAATGCTGCTCATTTGGTCCTCGTGGAGTGGAAAAGGCAGAAAATGTTTAGCTGTCTTTCAAAGGCTATTCTCTAGGCTCGGACTGGCAATATGTGGGTTCGGGCATATGCCCAATGGGCTGCTTGCTTTAAAATATAAATGGGCTGCTCACCTAAAAATGCAAATTAGGCCTGTATTTAATATGCAAATCACTTTACTTTAGAAATGTAAATTAGCTGTCCATAATAGCCAGCCACAGCTAAGCCGATGCCTCTATTTGTTAGTGCTCATGCCAGTACTGGCATATGGGAGGAACCAGGAATTCTGACAAACTTCAGTTAGTGATATTAGAGTTGCTTGCTATAAACCCAATCCCTCATGCTTATCATAGTTATGTTGGCAACAGGAGGATCCATGCTCATAACAATCACTTCAGTCTGTATATGGAACACTGTGATATGTAGCATTAATTGCATGAGGCAGCCTAGTCTCTTCAAGTATGCTACACTTTGGCCCTGTGATACACATGGCAATTAAAGTCCTCTTATCTGCCAGGGTGCATGGTCTAACTGGGGGCACACAAAGGACATTTTTGAATATACTGTAAGTATAGGGCCACTAATCCATCTGAAATAATAATTGTGATAGACGCTAGGGTGATGTATTTGTTGCAAGGGCCAGTTGAAGCACATAGGGTTTATAATATTGCTGGGGATTATATGATAATTAACTCTTAAAATATCTATTAATTAACACTAGTTTTAGTTAACCTTGGGTTTGGAAATATATATCCTGCTTTGCATGCACATGAAGACAAATACAAAAGGTCCTCTGCACTCAACCCATTATCAATATATTTAAGACATGAATACATGGGCTGCTTTGATACTTTTGCCAGGGCTGCTTTTTCCTCCCAGTCCAGCCATGGCACCAGCACTGCTGAAATATAAGCATGCATCATAAAAAATATTTTTTTTGAGTGCCTTTGTTCTTGGGAACAAAAAGACATTCTTTAGCTGGAATTGTTTTACAGCAGAGCAGGTCATTTGAGAAGGTTGGATGTAGTCTGTGCAAGCAAATCACTTGCAGGGAAAGTCATCACAACTTTTCCAGGCTTACACATCTTAAATCTATCTCTAGTAATAATTAGTAGATTTAACTTGGAGATGTAAACAGAGACAATGCTTGCTGCAGCAGCCCTAATATTATTGCTGTACAATGCAATCTAAGGGGCTCTATTACCGTTTCCCCTGAAAATGATATGTAAAGATTGCTCATTAAAGTAAAGTGTCTGCTATTTTTGGCTTGCATTGTCCAAAAGTTCTTTCATTTCACATCTCTGCGCAAATCAGACTTTGCTTCAGTTCTGAGGAAAAAATATCCAGTTTCTGAACATGATGTGCCCACACTTGTGGAAGATACTTTTTGAACATTATGCTGCTACAATATATTTTCTCTATAAAGAGTGAGAAATCTGTGAAAGATTTGATAACCAAATTCACACCCTGTCATTTAGTTTAATGGAACACTTTTCATCCAAAATCTGCCAGTTGTCACTATTGTCGCGCAGATCCCATTCAAGTAAACTGCAAGCTCATGGTTTGGATTCTGTGTACAATGTGTCCATATGCCACAGGTGTAAGAGACAAGAGAAAATGACAGGGATATAGTGTAGTAGATTAAACTCGATTTCACCACCTCTTTGTGTGGGTAGGCATTTACTTGTGAACCCACTTCAACATTCACCTCAGTCTCTAGGAGATCACCCTTAGGGTAAAGTGGGTACTCACAAATGTTTAGGAGTGTTTAGTGCTTATCTAGAGTTGTGCCATCCTTAATGTGCAGAGTTATAACTGGATATGCTATGAGAGATATGCTTCATATGGTGTAAAAATATTTTTTAATAAATTCAAATACTTTAAAAGTTACACTCGACAAGTATTAAGGGTATCTAGCGTATTGTCAGTTTATAAGTGCTTCCACCCACGCGTTTCCTCACTACGGACTTTCCTACTTCTCTCTTAGCGCCTATCCTATTTACACACATTGGTCGTCATGGTTACGCGTCTCCTCTCTCCTTGGTCCATGTGTTTCTCTTCACATTTTAAAGTCCATCTAAGACCCTCTACTTATTGGTCATGGGGAAAATGTCCATTTACAATCTTGAGCAATTACATTTAACCCCTTTCCTGCTAGTGCTACGAGGAACTTTATATATACAAATGATCTCAGACTCTCAATTAAAATAATTTAACAGTTAAGACTACTATAAAAATACAATCTTTAAAAATACAATCTTTGAAAACACAATCTTTGAAAACTTCATTGGTTTTGTGGATATTGCCATGGTCATTTCAGTCTCTTAGATTTTAACTTCTATAAGAAGGCTCTTAAATTAACACCTATATTTAGAACTTTTGGACTCAAAGATTCCATGGCATATATCCACCTACTTTCACATTGTAATGTTTCCCTTATTTGATCACCCCCTCGCCAACTCTTATTGATTTGTTCATTCCCCAATATACTAAGCCTGTGGGATTTTTTTTTCATGGCATTCTTTAAAGGGGAATTCAACCTCCCGGCGCTACCCCCCATGGCCCCCAGCTTACCTCTCCCCCCGCTACTTAACCCTCTGTGTAGGTCCCCTCCAGCGCAGTTCACGGGGGCCATCTTCTCTTCCAACGGCTTCTTCCTGGATTCGGCTCCGTCAGCGGAGCATGCGCAGTAGGACGATGGTACTATTGCTCATGCACACAAAGTTCACAAAGTTTAATCGCCGAACTTCGTGAACTTTGTGCACATGCGCAGTAGTACCACGGTCCTACTGCACATGCGCCACCGTGCACCGCCGGATCCAGGAAGAAGTCGTTGGAAGAGAAGGTAGCCCCAGGGAACTTTACTGGCGGGGACCTGCACAGATGGGTAAGTAGCGACTTAGGGGCAATAGCCCGGGTGGAGGGGTAGGCCGGAGGGAGGGGGGAAGGGGCCATAGGGGTTAGCGCTGGGGGGTTGAATTCCCCTTTAAAGTTCCTGGATACACTATGATTTTCCTTTCCCTTTGTAATATTTCCAACGTGTTCCCTTATACGATCTCTGAGCATCCTATTTGTTTTTCCAATGTATTGTAGTCCACATGGACACTCAAACAGTAGACCACGTTTTTTGTCATACATTTGATGCTTTGTTTGATTCCATTGACAGTTGAAGAGAGAGCTTATTTCTTTAAACCGTATTTACATGTTTTGCATAAGTAGCAGGGGTAAAAGCCTGCCCAGGGAATTTCTTTTTGTATAGCTTTAGTTTAATCTGTGGGACAGTAACTTTTTGTTAATATTTGTTTGAAATTGTTTGCTCTCACAATTTTTGGTTCTTTGGGTATGTATTTAAGGGTTTCATCACATTGCAATATTCCCCAATGTTTTTTAATTATTTTTCCCATTTCTTTAGGTAGGGGGTTATATGTGGTGGAGAATATAAGTTCCTGATTAGCATCTCCCTCATTTCGTTTCTTATCTGTAATTAGTCTGCCTATCAATTTTGCTTAATTTCTCTTGTGATTTTTCTATCCATTCTTTCTTATACCCTCTGTTCTTAAACCTTTCACTAATAAAATCAATTTGTTTAGTGCCTTCTACATCTGTGCAGTTTTTCTTTACCCTGCACATTTGGCTAAAAGGAATGCTTTGAATCCATTGTGGGTGGTGGTTGCTATCCGGAGCCACAGTTGTTCGCATCTACTTCTTTGAAGTATGCTCTGAAGTGGATTTGATTATCTTTAATATATATTTCTAGATCTAAAAATTTTTATTTTATGTTCACTTCAAGATTTAGATCATTCGGGTGGTGAGATAGAGCTTAATGTACTACAATATATCCCTGTCGTTTTCTCTTGTCTCTCCTTGGGCTTCAGCTACAGGGGCGAACCTGTGGCATCCTTAACCCAATTCTTTTATAAATAGATGCAAGAGTGTTGCGTAACAACTTTGCTTAATGCAAACTCTGTGTCACCCACCTCCTTGTTTAATATACAAACTAGATTTTGTTGTGACACAAACTTTGTCAGGGGCGTAACACATTTCTGTTTTTTTGTTAATAGACCAACCAATTATTTCTTTAAACAATGATTTGCACTATATTTTTTTAAGGCTGGTGAAGCATCCCAAACAGAAACTGTTTCAGAAGAACACAAGAGCCTGATCTGGACCTTACTGAAACAAGTCCGACCTGGAATGGATCTGTCTAAAGTAGTACTTCCTACATTTATCTTGGAACCTCGCTCCTTCCTGGATAAGCTTTCAGATTACTACTACCATGCAGACTTCTTGTCAGAGTGAGTTGACATCTATTAACAGAAAGATGGGGAAGAATAGCCAGAAATAATAATGTAGATGCCATAAGCACTGGGATTAAAAACCAAGTGCCCATGTTTAAAACATCGATCTGTATAGTGATGTAAAATAAAGAATGTAACTTGTCATTTATACTGTAGTAAAGCCACAATGTATTCACATCAGTAGAATGCTAATTGGCAACCATAAATATTAGTAAGCTAATGTGCCCCAGTTCATTATAGCCTTCACTGGGTCATAAGTTTTAACCCCTGCACATTCTGATAATCATCATTGTTATTCTTATGCCAGCTGTATAAACTCCTATAAGCTCTGTTGACCTTCTTTAAAAGGGGTGTTCATCTTTTCTATTCTTTTTTTAGTAGGTTATAATATAGTCTGTTTTAAGCAACCTAAAAATTGGATGTAATATAGCATCAAACCTGACATACCCTAAAACAGATTTAGCATTAGGGCTTGAAATCGCAGTCAATGATTGTGTTGGTGTGTTGTTTTATAAAATGTTACAGTTAGCATTTGTGCAAGTGCAGATGCCAGACTTGGCTTACCAATCTATTTATAGAGTTTATTTCCCTTAACTTTTTCAACACATGCACTGATCTGCTCTTGAGTTTATCAGCAAATTATTTGGTTCACTTACAACAGACAGACTTCTGAAAATCTATTTTTAAACATTCACATCATCATGACTGCCAATCTCCTGCAGGAATTAGGTTTCACCTGTTAAAATTAGGGATGCACCGAATCCACTATTGTGGATTCGGCCGAACCCCCTAATCCTTCCCGAAAGATTTGGCCGAATACCGAACTGAATCCGAACCCTAATTTGCATATGCAAATTATGGGTTTGACGGGGAAAACATTTTTTACTTCCTTGTTTTGTGCCAAAAAGTCACATGATTTCCCTCCCTGGCCTTTGGTTCGGCCAGGCAGAATGATTCGCCTGAATCCTGCTGAAAAAGGCCGAATCCTGGATTCGGTGCATCCCTAGTTAAAATCACCTTACCTGGTATTGTTCAAAACTCAGCCAAGGCACAGTTTCTACAAAACTCCTATAACTGCTCATGGGCATGTTTTGCAATAGAATTATATTAATTTATGAAATATCATGTTAAACCACCAAATCCCACATTTTATCATATAAACCATTACTTTTTTGTAGCTTAGCTATATATTCATTCACATATTTAAAGGTGTCATATGACGCAAAGCATAATATCTAAGAAGAATACTATAGGAAATGTAAACCTTTAAGTAAAATTCCTCAGAATGCTTGTTTTTTTGCAATTATTAATTTATTTTTTTTAAAAGATTCTGAACAATGTAAACTGCTAATATAATGAACGCTTTAACAGTGCTACCTGATGGTCAGTTTTCCAACTGTTATCCAGTCGGCAGAATATGTTGCTCTGTGCCATAGGCCGGGTAACTTTACAAAAAGGTGTCAGTGTGTCTGTCCCAGCTTGTTAAGAATCCAATCTAATAGTCTCATTCATATGGTTTTTATGCAACACTTTTCCGTTTTATAATATTACACACCACGTGTGTATAAATGAAAATGAAAGGTTACATGATACCTTATACTACAGAGAGGTTAAAATTTTTATATACATATGTTAGTGTTCTACATTAAAATGCAAGGGGAACTATCTCAAAATTTAAATTTTATATAAGCTCCAGCATACTGAAATACGAAACTTTCTAAATACAATCAATCTAAAAATCTGTACCGTTACTGAAATAATTAAGTTCATCTTTACTATTTTCTCTCTCTTCATTCTGTCTTCATGCAGCAGTTGGGTGTCAGATATTCATTGACAGTTAGATCCAATATGTCTTATAGGTGGGCTCCTTTTGCCTACAAGATGTATTAGAGATCACTCTTTTAAAATCACCATCATGTCTCTCTACATACAGGATTTGTGCAAAGGGCAGTTATTTTGTTTTGATTTTTTTGTACTGGAATCAGTTATTTGAATGAGCTCTTCTGTTGCTAGGAAAGGAAGCCCCCATAATGTTAGAACTACAAGCCCCCCACAAGGTAAGTAATATAAAGTCGGATAGTTTCGCAGTGGTGTTCACTACTGTCGATGGAACTGATGTAAGCTGCGTCAGATCAACGCTGCGACACCATCCGACTTTATATTACTTACCTTATTTCCATCGCATCCGACTTGACACGGTCGTTTTGACGCCCAGCGTCGGATCCGGCAGAATCGCAGAGAAAACAGCCATGTAGTTCTACCCTAAGATATATTGGATCTAACTGTCAATGAATATCTGACACCCAACTGCTGCAAAAAGACAGAATGAAGAGAAATAGATGCTGAGAAAGGGATAGTGAACATAAACTTGATTATTTTAGAAACCATGCATAATATTTAATTGATTGCATTTGCAAGTTTCTTATTTCAGTACGATGAAGGGTGTGCTGGTTTGTGTGTATTGAATACACCTTCTAATCAAAGAATACTTTGGTAATATTGCCACTGTTATCTTTTGCACATTTTATCATTATAGATAGTGATACTATAATATTTAACATTTTAAAAGCCTGTATTTTTTTGCTTTCAGTGCTGCTTTAGAAGAGAACCCATATAGCCGGATGAAAAAAGTAGTCAAGTGGTACCTCTCAGGATTTTACAAAAAGCCTAAGGTTCTTGTCCACATTCCTTCTTTAAACCTATTAATTCAATTAACATTTTGAAAAATTGTTTGAAATAAACACTATTTATACCTTCTGTAGTTAAATTCCCATTTGCTCTTTGGGTCACAGAAGTTTGGGCGATGCAACATAATCATTCCATATTTTACTCTTCAGGGTCTTAAAAAACCATACAACCCAATTCTTGGAGAAACTTTCCGCTGTTTGTGGATTCACCCCAGAACAAATAGCAAGACCTTCTATATTTCTGAGCAGGTATGTTCCACGAATATATATCGCATGTTTACTCATTACTTTGTTTAGCAGAAACTTAGAATAAATGTCCATTATTACTTACACCGTTTATGTGGAATATTTGGAACTTGGGGGTTTCCAGAAAGGGGCCTTTCTATCTTTCTATCATTTGTATTCTGCCTTAAGTCACGTTAAAAAAAAAAATATTGTTTCACCACTGGCATAGATTAATGCATCCTTATTATTAATTAGAAATAAGGAAATCATTATTATTTATTGTTTTGTAAAGCGCAAACCAGACTAAGGGTAGGGACAGACAGGGAGATTCGGGGAGATTCTGTCGCCTGGCGTTTTTAGCAGGCGACAATCTCCCCGAATTTCCTTCTCCCTGTCTGCCGATCGTAAAAGGGACAAAGCGCCAGCGCCTGTGCAGACGCGGCGCAGCGATTTCCGGAATCGCCCGAAGATACCTCTTGAGGAAACTTCGGGCGATTCCGGAAATCACCGCGCCGCGTCTGCACAGGCGCTGGCGCTTTGTCCCTTTTACGATCGGCAGACAGGGAGAAGGAAATTCGGGGAGATTGTCGCCTGCTAAAAACGCCAGGCGACAGAATCTCCCCGAATCTCCCTGTCTGTCCCTACCCTTAATGTCTGAAGTTTAAATTAGACCAGTTCACCGAGATCCTGTCTGAAGATGTACTAATTTACACCTGATCTGGTGCCGCTTGTGTACAATATAGTAATTTTATTGCTGTCGAGCTCTTCTGCACACTGGTGACCTCTGCTGGCACATCACAATAGTTCAGTAACATGTCACTATGCCTATGTAAACCTAACAAGTGCTAATAGCTTCTTAAAGGGATTCTCCCCCAGTTTTTCTCTGCCTTCCCTAACCCCTGGTAATTAACTAATTTGTGTTGGTCAGCTACAAGCAGAATACAGTTCTGTGTAGCAAAGACTGAACAAAGACCTAATAGGGTAGAGGGGAATTGGAAACTGTGCCGCAAACTATAACAACTTCATGCTGCCTCACTCCCAAGCTTACTCTGCTTGAAGCTGTGCTGGTTACAGACACAGGCTGTTTACCATGGATTCATGGGATGTTTATTTGTTAATGCTACCCTTATAAGCACCTTAGTTGAGCACAAGCACAATGCATAGGACTTTTATTGAAAATATGTTTTGCCTAATCCCCCCCCCCCAAATATCCATATTTGTTTTCTCTTTTTGTAAAATGAACATAAAATTGTGTTTTATTTCCTTGAACTCCGTCCCCCTGTCCCCCTTTAAGCTGCAAAATAAAAAGTGTCTCATTATACAGAGGCCTTATTTCTGGACTGGTAATCTGTTTTACTAATGAACCATAGAGAAAGCCAGTGAGGCAGTGCTAGCTGCTGTAAATGAGCGTATTTAAATAAAAGTGTAAATAAGTATATTTTAGCAGCTAGCACTGCCTCATTTAAAAGCTAGAGCACTGTTAAGGGGGCCACCTATAGCAATATGATCCTCCCGACTTTGTCCTGTTGCAATTACTAAATGACTGTATGTACTTGGTAATCTTTCTGCAGTAGACTATGGTCTATTTAAACTTTTATTGCTATATTGTAAATGCTGTGTAGAACTAAATGTGCACAACTTCACTATGTTTACATATACAGTAGAACGCCCCCCCCCCCGCCGCCCACATTTTACATTTTTGAGGGAACCAGAAAAAAATGGTCTAAAATCCAGGAAATTTAAAATCAGGGAAATATATTATGTATAATATATAGTGGGCGCCACAAAGCAACAATGTAAAATGAGGAAAATTTGAAATCAGGGGGTGTAAAATTGAGGTTTCATTGTATACTTAGGTACTTTGTTGTATTAAGGATTTCATGAAAATTCATTTTCATATGTTGCTTTTGTACTCTAGGTGTCCCATCATCCTCCAGTGTCTGCCTTCTACGTCAGTAATCGAAAAGATGGGTTTTGCCTTAGTGGCAGCATACTGGCCAAATCCAAATTTTATGGTGAGTTGAAAAACAAAATACTCCATATAGTTTGATTCATTAAGGGTCCATTTCAATATTCATGCCATATTATCTCCCTTTCGGGTGGCCAACACACACACAAAATTACCTGCAGTTGTACTTTGGTTTTTAAGCAGGATACAGCATAATTCTTAATTTGATATACGGTAAAGAAAAACATTTCTATGAACCTCAGTTGAACAGTTGAACCTGACAAAATTGCAAGCTAGCTGATTCATTCTGATTTAAAGACCTACAGAACAAAAGAGTCCTGTTACACTGATTAAGAGTCAAACCCAGAAAATGTAATACTGCTTTAAACTGCAATTACTTTTACAAATGATTAAAACTATTGACAGTCCGTAATGAATATGTATTGAAAAGTTGCTTAGAGTTATATTTGCTTTCACTGTGCAACAAAAAAAGTTTGTTGAAAACAAAGTTATGATGGTTACAATATTGTAATATGCTCAACCTTAATTGCAGAAAATTAGCCTTATTTTACATGCTTTACTTTTACTACATTTTTACTGCAGTAATATTTTCCACACTGTATAATTTCTCGATGTCACCCATAAATTCTTCTCTTTAACCTACAGGGAATTCACTGTCTGCTCTTCTAGAAGGCGAAGGAAGGCTAACTTTTCTTAACAGAGGAGAGGATTACCTTATGACCATGCCATATGCTCATTGTAAAGGTAGCTACTCAATTTTAGCTGCTAATGCATGCAGGCATTGCAAGGATCAGTAGTAATATGATCATGTTTTTATGTTTTAGGCATCCTCTATGGCACTATGACTCTCGAGCTTGGTGGAAGTGTCACCATTACTTGCGAGAAAACAAGCTATAGCGCCACACTTGAATTTAAATTAAAGGTATATACGTTTGATTTTCCCAAATTAAAACTGTTTAGGAAGATGTTTTATCTGTCCATTAGGGTTTAAGATTACGATAAATGTGAGGTGCATAATTAGCATTTGCAGATAAATCGCATCAATAAATAACAACATTTGAGAAAGCTTCCAGTTGACATTTACATGTAAGCTGTCTGCATTGGGCTAAATGTTATTTGTTGCAATATCAGGTCCTGTACTTTGTATAATGGCTTTGAGCAAAGGCAGAACAAGACTCAACCATGGACTGTCCTCCTTGGGGTAAGGGTCTGGAACAATGGAGGACTTGGACCAGAATTAGGAGTAAACAGAATAGGCACATGCCTAAGGTGCAAAGGCCATAAAAGGTATATGCTCCTTTAGATGCATGTGAAACAGCTGGAAGCCTTTTAAATGTCAATTAGGTGGAGAGCACCGATGAACAGTTATTAACAATCCTAGATATTCTAGGTACTGTGTCTGAATGGCTGATGTTTTCCTATATCTGTAACCTTGCGGTGAACTAATGGGCCTGACCAGAGGTTGGATTTCTAGGGGAGAATTGAATAGTAAAAAGAGAACTGCTTTAATATAAATATAATTTTTTCAAAAGTTATCTTTTTTTAGTTTCACATATTCAGCTTTATGCCATAGTAGTTTGAGAAAGTTTAATGTTCCTCTTTCTCGTTTTTTTTGCAGCCATTTTTAGGAAGTGATGATAGTGTTAATCAAATATCAGGGAAGATCAAGCTGGGCAAGGAAGTGTTGGCAACACTGGAGGGGCATTGGGTAAGTAGCATTCATATCTTTATTTCTGAAGGAGAATGCAGTGTGAAGCTATTTTAGTTTACAGTTTACAACTGTTTTTGGATGATGTGTAAAGACATTGCCTCAACAATAATCATTTCCATAGTCTGGTTTCCTCTTTATAGGTGCAACAGGTGCATTAAAGCTAGATGTAAAACCTTTTGGTACGGCTTTATATAATATTGTGATTTTTTTTAAAATATATTTAGGACAGTGAGGTTTTTATACATGACAAGAAGACAGACGTGTCAGAGACATTCTGGAATCCCACACTAGAAATCAGACATGGACGATTAATACGATGCACTGTGAACCAAGAAGAGCAAGGGGAATATGAATCTGAAAGGTATAACTGCTTTAGATTTTTGCTTAAATTAATAATATCCAGTGAGTCCCTGCAAATGTTTTTGCTTTTAATTAAAATATTTACAGTATAACTTGTAACCTACATTTTCAGTGGCCCCTGGAATACTAATCATTACAAACATACTGGCATTCCTTTGGTCTAGTACAATGGATCGGCAACTAATCTGTACAGTAGTGCTGAGCAATATTAAATGCTGACAAATAGATATTCATATCTATATTTACTGTCATAATTACTTGTGAATTGCTTTTACCAATATTAATATTTTATTAATAAGTTCTAATTAAAATCTGTCTATACTGTGAATTCAACAATGGGCTGAATGCTTTTTTTAGCTTGTGAGAGCACAAAAGTGTACTGAAATGTAAAGAAATAGTAGATTGTTTATCCATGAACTTGCTCTTTGAAATCATGAAGAATGTTTTTCTGAAAACAGCCTTTTTTTTTAGGTTTGTCTTCTGCACAAACAAAAAATCGGCACAGTAATGATTAAAGAAAACAACACATAAATATACTATAATATTTAAGTTTTCTTATCAAACTATATATCACAAACGCTTGTATTCTAGCTTTTTATATGCTTGCCCCAACTAGCGTCGCTGTTCTCTCCTGTTGTCTACATGACACAAGGGAAGATCTGATAACATGGGTGCTTTTTTTAGCATAGTCCTCTAACTTAATGGAACAGTAACATCAACAAATGAAAGTGATTTAAAGTAATAAAAATATGTAGTAGTATTGCCCTGCACTGGCAAATCTGCTGTGTTTGCTTCAGAAAAACTGCCATAGTTTATATAACAAGCTGCTGTGTAGCAATGGGGGCAGCCATTCAAAGGAGAAAAGGCTCAGGTTACACAGCAGATAGCATAAGCGCATGTAGAATATAATTGTTTTCTTTTATCAATTATTTAACCTGTGCCATATAGCCTTTTTTCAATTTCCATCACAGCTACACAGCAGCTTGTTTATATGAACTACAGCAGTGTTCCTGAAGCAAACAGATCAGTATAAACAGTGCAGGGCAATAGTACATTATATTGTAATTCCAGTAACACATTGATTTGTTGGTGTTGCTGTTCCTTTAAGACCGTAACCAAGTTTTACTTCCACTTTTAACTAGTACTATTTGTTTTCCAGGCTTTGGAGACTGGTTACTCTGGCCATAAATAACAAAGACCAGACAGAAGCAACACAAGAAAAGTTTGTCTTAGAAGATGCTCAAAGAAAAGCAGCCAAAGAAAGAAAAGCAAAAGGCGAGGAGTGGACTTGCAATCTTTTTGAGCAAGACCCACTTACTGGAGAGTGGCAATATAAATACGCAGAGTAAGAATTTTTTATCAGTTTTTTTAACTCCATAAATGTTCAAAGTTAATATATATGCCACTGTTTTTGCGTCCTGTAACCAGTACACCTTCAGTAAATTACCTCCACCATTTCATATATTCATAGTGCTTTCAAAACCTTTTTCTCTAATTCTGTTTATGAGATTTAGTAGTGGATTCATTTACCATTTGTATAATTGTTTTTTCAGTACCAGACCTTGGGATCCATTAAACGACTTGATCCAGTTTGAAAAGGATGGTGTCATCCAGACAAAAGTCAGGCATAGGACTCCAATGGTACGTTCTGGCAGTGTAATTAATCTCAGTAACCAAGGGGCAAAGCGGGAGAAATGCAGTTATCAGGTAGGTCTCAGATGATGAAGACAATAACAATAGCTTTCCTCTCATCTATGTCCTATAAAGATCCTGGACGCATGTTTAGGATATCAGATTACAAATACTAACATTTAGCTGCAAGAGCACAAAATTTCTGGGATATATGAACCAGTAGCACAACTAGGAATTCCAACAGCAAAATACTCCTAAAGCCCCCCTTCCCATAAAAAAGCTTAAAAACATAGAAATATGTCACCCATGCTGTTCCTTTAATTCAGACTTTCTAGGAGGACTAAAGTATGAAAATAGTCTTTCACTGAAAGTGTAGAGAAAGAAGTGTTCTTAACAACATTCTGGAAGCAGCAACTGAACCACAATTAGAAGAGATCGGTATTCCTAATTTTTTTGCATTGTGGCCAATCATTCGTAGTGGTCTCTATTCTAATATTTATCTTTAAAGCTACTGGGAAAAATAGCCTTTTTTGTGTTTTGTTAAGTTAGCATGTGATTTCAAAGCAAGATTTGTTACAAGAGGTGTTGATTAAGCTTAAAAAAGCTTAAAAAAGTATGTATCTTAATTATAAATATATATATATATATATATATATGTGTGTGTGTGTCAGACATTTATAGATAAACATGTATGGGAATTACTAACTCTTTACACATTAGAGCTCATTTACAGGTGCTAAGTGATACAAAGAGAAAACTGTTAGAACATAAAAATGCTATATGCAATGTTTTTGTGCCTATTTGTGCTAATCTATACTAGTAATGTACTGCAATTTGCATTCCCGTTTCTGCACGGGGCAGAGCGCTGTTGCAAAGGAGCCCTGTACCTTAAAGGGATACTGTAATGGATAAAAATGTTTGTGCATCAGTTAATAGTGCTACTCCAGCTGAATTCTGCATTGAAATCCATTTCTCAAAAGAGCAAACAGATATTTTTATATTTCATTTTGAAATCTGACATGGGGCTATAGATATATTGTCAATTTCTCAGCTGCCCCAAGTCGTGTGACTTGTGCTCTGATAAACTTCAATCACTCTTTACTGCTATAATGCAAGTTGGAGTGATATCACCCCTCCCCTAACACAAGATAACGGCTCCCTAACACAAGATAACGGCTCCCTAACACAAGATAACGGCTCCCTAACACAAGATAACAGCACTCAATTGTAAAGTCCATGTCCCTGCGTTCCATTCAGTTACATTGAGAAGGAAAAACAACAGCCTGCCAGAAAGCAGTTTCCTCCTAAAGTGCAGGCACAAGTCACATGACCAGGGGCAGCTGGGAAATTGACAAAATGTCTAGCCCCAAGTCCAATTTCAAAACTGAATATGAAAAAATCTGTTTGCTCTTTTGAGAAATGGATTTCAACTCAGAATTCTGCTGGAGCAGCACTATTAACTGATGCGTTTTAAATAAAACATGTTTTTCCATGACAGTATCCCTTTAACAGCTTCTTTGAGCAGACGGTAAGTACAGGACTCTCATTGCTTGGTGCAGGCATAGGCCCTCTGTGTTCCTCTGCAGTTCAAGGGCCTGTAAGTTTACCCATATTTCTGTCCATATGCTGGTACTTTCTTTGCAAGCACATCTTGGGATCTTATTTCTGCACAGTTTACCACACAATGCTAATAATTTGCTGCTCTATGGTCTGCACCTGATCAGTGTGGTGTAATTGCTCTGGAATTTGGTGACTGAATGTTGAATTGTGGGTTATAAAGCTAGTGAATGTCACCATTTTTTTTGCTGTTTGCACCCATGGTAAATGAGCCCTATTGTTTGGTTGCACATTGCATGATGGCTGATATCCATGCATGGAAATCACATTATAAAGTGCTAGACATTATCTATATCTCTGTTTAATGCAGTATTTCTTTTTTTTTGTCCGGGTAATTTTATTTGAACAACAATTGCACATACAACGGTGATGAAGCATTGTCATATTACAGCTAAATATAGACCAGTTAACTATGCATATTACGTATTACAAGCATATCTTTTAATTATAGTGGGTTACAGGGATTTACACATTTTCCAGTATCCATAGTTGCCAAATTCTGAGGTGTTGTTCAGTTGTCTAGCTATTAAACAATCTACAGCTTGTGTTTCCTGGACTACCTTTTCCCATTCGTGGTATGAGGAGGGAATGTTTTTTTTCCAGTGCTGTGTTATGAGCCTTCGGGCTTGGAAAAGTATTTTGAGTATTATTTTTTTGGCTGGGTGAGTTAATGGAGTTGGGGGGTCCATTCCCATTAAGTATCACTTTGGGTCCAGTGGTAATTCAAACACTAGTATTTTGGTAATTCTCTCCTGTATTGCTGCCCAGTATGGCTTTTTTTTTGGACCAGGTCCAAAAGGTATGCAAGATGGTCCCTTCTTCTAAGTTGGGGGGTCCATTCCATTAAGTACCACTTTGGGTCCAGTGGTAATTCAAACACTTGTAGTTTGGTAATTCTCTCCTGTATTGCTGCCCAGTATGGCGTTTTTTTGGACCAGGTCCAAAAGATATGCAAGATGGTCCCTTCTTCTAAGTTGCACCGGAGGCACATAGGGGAAATCTCTGCATTAAGCTTATGCAGGAGGGTTCTTGTGTAAAATGCCCTGTGTACGAAGTACAGTTGTAATAGTCTATACTTGTATATGGAGGAAATTATCAGGGGTGTTTGGAGCACCTTGTTCTATTGGTCATCAGTTATTGGTTCTATATTGGCCTTTCAGCGGGGTTCTTTGTGTTATGTGTGTTATCAGGACTTTATAAAACATAGATATGTTGCAGCCAGTTTGCTCCTGCTTAAAGGGGAATTCCCCCCCCCCCCCCGTCACTAACCCTTGGTCTGGTAGGGACGCTGGTACTACTGCGCCTGTGCACAAAGTTCGCCAATTCGCTCCAGGGGGGGTTTGAATTCCAGTTTAAGCACTTAAACCACTGGGGATACTGTTAGCTGGCCGCTTCTAATACTAAGGGACTGTTGCACTGCCCTTCGCACTCTGTGAAATGTAAACCATTGCGAGGGTGGGAGTGAGTAGGTTTCCCTGAGATGAGAGAATGAGGTTATCCCTTGATCTGTTCACACCTGCCCTCGCATGTAGATCCCAGCTTTCAGCCAGGGTTTAGGCGGGGTGAGTTTGTTGAGTGGGGCTAGTTTTTTATTTAGCAACAGTGGCATAAGTGGGTCCAGTTGCTCTGCCCTGGTTATATGATTGGTCATTGTCTCTGGGAGATAAGTATTGGGTTGTTAGCAGGTTTGATGCTCTTTGGGTTTATGATCTCTAAAGCTTATTGGGGGGAGCTTGGTCTGTAGTACTTCTTGCCATACCTAGTGTTTCAGGGTCCACAACTGTGATAGTTGGGTTGCCAGTTAATAAAGATGCATATCAGGTAATGCCATACCCCCTGCCTCTTTTCATCTTTGTAAGGTTGCTAGGGACAGCCTGTTTCTAGATTTGCCCCATATAAACTGTCTGAAAATTTGTGCTAGAACTGTGAAAAAAGGTTTCTGTACTTTAATAGGCGTATGCCATAACAAGTACAGAATTTTCAGGGCTATAACCATTTTAATAATCTGTATACGTCCAGTTGGGCCCAGTGGAAGTTGTTTCCAGACTTGAAATGTGTCATGGGTCCATTGTAACAGGGGGGTAATATTAAGTGTGTAGTATGCCGTCACCGGTAGGGCTATCTTAACTCCCAAGTACATAGATTGTTTGGTTTTTAGCAGAGGGATTTCTGTAGGGAATATGTAGTCCTTATCTGGGTCTATAAGGAATAGTGAGGATTTAGCCAGATTAGTTTGAAGGCCTGAAATTTCCCCAAACTCTTTGGTAAGATCCAGAAGAGCCACTAATGAACTCAGCGTGTCCCCCAGATTCACCTGAATACAATTGCACTTTTTCCTCCCGTTTGCTGGTTTTTGAAGTCCCTTGATAAGTGTGGTTTGCCTGATTGCTAGCCCAAGCTTTTGTAGAGCAAAAAGCAGGGGTGAAAGTGGAAACCCCTGGCGTGCACCTCTAGAGCAAAACTGTTCGTTTGGGAGGAATTAATTCTGAGGGAGGCAGTTGGGGCTTCATACAGAATTTGGGTTAGTGAAGTGAAGTATGGACCAATTCCAGAGGCTCTCAACACTTTCCATAGGTATGCCCACTCCACAGTATCAAAGGCCTTAGCCACATCAAGGGCTGCTATTTCTCTTAAGTAAATCCACAGATGCTGTATGTCCACAAGATGGACTTTGCTGAAACAAATGTTATACAATATGGGAATAAGCTCAGCATACCAACACTACCCATTAAAAGGACAATGCTGGCCATGCTGTTTTATGTATACCTTGGATATACTGATTAAAATCCAAATTTTCTTAGGAATATTTCAAACCTCTTGATATTATAAGCAGAAAGGAGTACAATGCATAGATCACTGTATTACACAGTCCAAATATAATGACTTTGTTGATTTTGCCGTATTTTATATTTTTAACTGGGTGTCGGTATTTTAATTTACAATCACTAAAAATTATACCTATTTCAGTCCTATTCGTGAAAAAGAATAGATTAGCATCCACAGGAATAAAGTGGGTTTTGCTAAATAATGGTGTTGGAGGTTACCCACTAAGAGAAACAATATCTTATGGAAGATTTGTGGAATTGTAAATGCAGACTTTTAACTTTGACACGTTTACTTCTAGGTTTGTGTTCCAAAGCTAAAACACAAGACAAGCGCGCAACAAAAGAAAGGTGAAAGTGGATGTTCATCTCCAGAACTGGATAACCAGGACTCCTCTGGGAGTGAAGGTAAGATGTTTCCAGTATCTGACTTGTAAAAGAGCATTTTGTTTCTATTGCTATACTTAACCACGTTCTCTTATTCTCAGCAATAGACAGTCAAGGCAGTATTCTCACGGTTACAATGCTTTATAATCCCAGTACAGAGAGAAGACTCATTTTTGTGGCATTATGCTGTGTGGTAAATTGTCTATTAAATTGTTGGGATTTTTGTGGTAGTAGTGGTTTGAGCTATACATTTACCACTTTAGGAGTTTATCCTTTTCTATGGTTGTGAGTATCTTTATTTCATTGAGAGAGACAAACATAGGAACAACCCATCTTAAAAAAAAGCCCTATGATAACCAACAGTTGCACAGTCCAATCAAGGTAACTGGAATTTCCTTGACATGACCTCTCTTTATTAAATAAAACTATTTGATTGCTGCAGCAGGGGCATTGGATGAAGAACAGATGAATGTACTAAAGCCCCTTGGTAGGTCACCAATATGTTAGTGGCTGTTATCATTTTAGTGTCATGCTGTAGTAATCAGCTGCCTATAAGCCTATGTGTGTATGTTCTTCTCTTTCAGTGCCCTAGTACTTTCCTTCCTGATAATGACAGTTCTGGTATTCATTACCCTTCCTGAGCCCTTTGTTTAGTGCCTCAATGTTTTCCTTATGCATTCTTTTACTCCTAGTATAAGAGAGGTATCCATGCTACCTTAGAAGCTATAAGGACTGTATTTGTATGAAGTATGTATTAATTGTGTAGATTACTTTCTTGAGTAGAATTTGTGGATTTAAAGGAACAGTTCAGGGTAAAAATAAAAACTGGGTAAAATAAAAAATATTTCTAATATAGTTAGCCAAAAATGTAATGTATAAAGGCTGGAGTGACTGGATGTCTAACATAACAGAATACAACACAACATCCTGCTTTTCAGCTCTCTAAATCGGAGTAAGTCAGCGACTTGACGGGGGCCACATGGGACATAACTGTTCAGTGAGTTTGCAATTGATCCTCCGCATTCAGCTCAGATTCAAAAGCAACAGTTATGACCCATGTGGCCCTCCCTCAAGTCATTTATTGGTTACTGCCTGGTAACCAGTCAGTGTAAACAAAAGAGAGCTGAAAAGCAAGAAGTAGTGTTCTGTTCTGTTAGGTTAGACTTGCAGTCACTCCAGCCTTTATACATTACATTTTTGCCTAACTAACTATATTGAAAACATGTTTTATTTTGCACAGCCTATCTATTTACCCAGTTTATACTTTTATACTGAACAATTCCTTTAAAGCTTTTGGGTTCCCCCCTCCCTTTTTTCCCCCCAAGGTTTACACAAAAGTCTCAAGATCAAACGGTAGTGTTTGGGAGCAGCCCGGTAATTATCCAGCTCTTATGTGCTACAATGTGAGATCCTGCCCCCAGAAGGCATCTGTATCCAATCGAAAATTATATATCACGGAGCACTCCATAAGCTAGGATAAAATTTAAACTCTGTTCTTTGTTTATCCATTTGAAACATAGGCAGTTCATGGTCGTATTCATATCACAGAACACTTGGGGGCAGATTTATCAAATTCACATGAAGGATTCGAAATTCAATCGAATTTTCAAAAAGATTCGAATTCGAAGACCAATGCGACCAGTGAATTTTGAAAATTCGATTGAATCGAATAATTCGAATAAAAATCTATTCGATAGTCTAATAACTTCCCCTATAAATTTGTTTTCGACTGCCTAGTTCGCCAGTTTCAACCTACCGAAGTGGTTTTAGTGAATTTTGATAGAATAAAAAAAAATTCGATCGAATGGTTAAAATTGTTAGATCGGATTTTCACTATTCGATTGTTCGACCAATCGAATAGCGGTAAAATCCTTCAAATTTGAAGGCTTTTAATTCCCATGCTATGCCTATGGTCGAAATCGAGGGTTTTTTAACCCTCGAATTCGACCCTTAGTAAATCTGCCCCTTGATGTGTTTTTAGACTAAAAGACACTTTCTTAAAAAGCAGTGTATATTGTGCACACTCTGTCCTTTGCTTCAGATACCTTAAAAAAGACATAGTTTATGAAAAATAAGAATGTGCCAGTGCATTACACCTAGTTGCCACATGGCTGGTATTTTTGATGGTTGATGCCAATGTTATTAATAGGAAAAAAAGATAAATATATAGGAAGGCCGGTATTTTTTTCAAGAAAAGGTGGCAACCCTAATTACACCCCATAAAATATAGAAGGAATGTACTTAGTTTTTTGGGTTGATTTATTGTAAAAACCCCCACAAGTCCCACTATTTGCTCTACTTCTTGGCTGCCTCCTTTCCCTGGCTGTGCAGAGGGGGTTGGGTGACTCTCAGCACATTGCACTGTAGGATACAAACCAATCAGCAGCTAGGCTGACCTGATGGGGAACTGAAGCCTGTATTTGTTTTTTGTGTGTGGCCCTTTTATTCAGAGCATTCCATTAAAATATACCTTCTTTTCAGCATGAGTTCAGTAAATTGGGTTTGGGCTGAATGTACTTTTTGCTTATTCCTTTAAAGGAGAAGGAAAGTATTTTTTTACTTGGTGATGCTAAAAGTTAGGCTCCCCCAAGTGATTGCATTTACTTACCTGAAACCCTGGCGTGCTCCTAATAGCAGAAAACTACACTGGCCTGGGATGCTTCCAGGGAGTGATCCTCTACCTGCTTCTTCTTTATTTTCATTGGTGCACATGTTCCGTAGAGTGGAAAGCCGAACATTAACAAAAAAGCCGGCTGTTTAATTCTACTGTGCATGTGTCTGCCCCAGGAAATTTGAAGTAGAAGAATAATCCCAGGTTGGTGCAGTTTTCTGCGGATAGGAGTACTGGGCTGGTGGGTCAGGTAAGTAAATACAGCCACTTGGGGGTGCCAAACTTTTGGCACCGCATAGTTAAAATGACTTTCCTTCTTTTTTAACCTCAAAAATATTTTTATTTATTTTTGTATTTCTTGAATTAAACAGGGCAAATGAAGCTACTTTGTTTGTCTTTGTGAGTTAGATACATAGATTACTAGAGCTCCAGAGCATTAGGGATTTCCGTATATCTGTGCAATAGTGATCTTATTAGCAAGGACTATACATTAAGTATTTTTAGTTTCCCTCTTTGCCCTCTCTGAAGAAATAACAAAAATTATAGATTTTTTCATGATTAAAATGATAGTTAAAACTAGTCAGCCTTTGCCTGTACTTATTCTCCTATGTAACACATTTATTCCCGAAATGCAATTCTCTGAATTTCCCTTAATTATGTGTAGAGCAATAATAAAACCAGACGTGTTGCACAAAATGTCATCCTTGTCTAACCACTTGAATTTATAGAATTGTTTTTTTTTTTAACCCGAGAAACTGTGGACCTACACTTTGTTTCTTTATTCCACCATTTCTCCTTCAGCACACCTATTAAGTCATAGCAATCGAATAAGAAAGAAGGCAGCAGACCATGGAGAACTTCAAAGTGCCATAGAATCCATAAAAAAGACCCAAGAAGAAATGAATAGGTATTAACAATTTTGCAGCAATTTGTGAAACAAATTACTTTAAACTGTATCTGTGTTTAATACAGTGATCCTATTGTATTAGCTACGTAAATACATAATATATAATTTTCTTTTACGGGGCTTATGTACTGATGCACTTTCCTACAGACAATGGAGGTATCAATTGTATCATCCATGACTCAATAATTAAAATAAAAACGTATGCTCGCCATCTGGAATTTTGCATAACAAGAAGTGGAATTGTTCTTTAAAACTACTATCAATACTTTGTATGTTTGCATCCAGGCACATGTGTAAATTATAATTACTTAGACTCATTGATAGATGGGGAAAAAACTATTGTTGCCACTGTAAAAGACTTTTAGAAACTTAAGAGTGTATATATTAAGTACCATGGATAAAGGAATGAACCATAACTATAACTCATAGTTAATTCATTCATTATAACAAGCCTTACAGATATTCTGAGTTTCCCAAAAAATCAAGCAAAAGTATGCAAAAGCATTTATATAGGAATTGAGAGACAGAGAAGCTGTCTTTTGTCTGATGGGGCATTTGCTCGTAGGCTAACGGGCCCACTTCTGTACATCCATTTTATAGGGGCTGTGACCAGTCAGTAGAGTATAAACATATTTATGGGTAAAGTCTTATTATTAACCTGGATTTGTTCATGTTTGTGCTTTTCTTATTGGTCACAGCACCTATAAAAGGGATGTACAGGCAGGCCCAGATTTGTGGCGAGGCCACAAAGGGCCGGGCCTCGGGCAGTGAAAATTGTAGGGACGGCGGGCCGCATCCTTAGAAGCACTGGGGATTTGACGCTCCAAGTGCTTCTGTGCCAGAGCTAGGACCCTGTGGCCACAGGGGGCTGCGGGAATGGAATCGGCAGGCACAAGGACCATGTAGCCTCGGGACGCCACTTCATGTACCCTGTGTACAGGGTTGTGTCCATTAGCCTATGAGTAAGTGCCCCATCAGGCACAAAACTCGTTGGACTTCTCTGTCTCTCTGTCCACATAAATGTTTTTGCACTTTAAATTACTTTTGCTTGATTTTTTTGAGAAACTGGCATTGTTTTGTATTGACTTTAAATTTGCACCCTCAGACTGGGTTGAACCGTGAAATCCTTTCCTCGTCTTTACTTATTTTTCCAGTTGGGCTGTTGGATACTTGGTTAGTTCCTTTACCTGTTTTTTGGATCTGGCAGACTGCATGACTTCCTTGAATTTTGCGCAGTTCAATGTTGCCATTTTTTTTCTTTCTCTAGGAATATTATTGCTCTCCGGAACCGAGTTTCTTCAAACGCCTCGTCGACAGAAAGCAGTTATCTTCAACAGAAAGACTATTATATCATATTCTTCCTGATTACCCTTCAGATCGCCATTAGTTATTTGTTCAAGTGAATAAGACTTGATATCTGACACAGTTGGATTGGGACCACTTTGTAGCTCAATGGGGCGTGACAGAGGGGCCTGTTACTCAGCAAAAGTTATCTGTATCCCTTGCAGTCAAGACTTGTGATTATTAGCACACTGGTGGCAATACTATTTGCTGGTCAGAACTGGTGTCTTCATTAACCGCATTTAAAGCTTTCTGCATATGATCTGTCACCAGTTGCTAAAATGTTTGTGCCACACCACCTTCACTATCTCTGTGTACTTAATGTTGCAAGATTTTATGTTCCTATATCATCCTGTTGTTTAAAAAAACACAACGCATTATATACACATATATTTACCTACAAGCAACTATATTATAATCTTATGTAATCCAGTGACTTGTCCTAGTGAGGAACCAGGGTCATAACCTTATTTCTATTCATAGCTTGTACAAAAAAATGTTTTAAATAAGCATGCAAGCAACAACAGAAAGTTGATTTCACCCTAAAATTCTATGTATATTCAATGGCCTCAAATGTGTTCTTTAGCCTACTGAAGTCTCACTTTCTACACTGATAATCTGCAAAGTGTAGCATGTGAATGGGCACAATATTTGTCCCCCCCACTATATATTTGCACTGGCTGTATAAGTTGCACAAACATCTTGCTTAACATGTCACTTATTAGACTTAGAGAGTGCTTAAGTGGGATCTAAATATTTACTTGTCCCATACATTTCATAGATTAAAACTATATTATAAGATCATTACCCTGAAAACAAAAAAAATAATCTTCCCATGCAAAAATGTTACATGTAATTAGTTAAAAAAGGAGGTACCGTTTCTGAAATCCACTTATTCTCTTCATCGATCTGTCTTTGTTCAAAAGTCAGGTTTTGGATGGACATCATTGACCAGTACTCCCTGTGGCTAGATGATATATTACAACTAAATGTCTATTTTAAAAAATGACTGTATGCACAGTCTCAGATTGTTGAGAGTAACTTGATTATTTAGAAACAATGTCTAACTTTCATTGGTTATATTTAGAAAGGTCCACAGTTACTCGGGATGAAGCTTATATGAAAGTTTTACTTTTCTTACAGTTCCCCTGGAAAATGATCTGTTTCTGTAGTGGGCACACAGTTATTAACATGTATTTCTATAGCGCCAACTTGTTGCGTAGCACAGTTGTTGCTTTTCTAGCAAAACACAAGCTGTTTTTGTTCATTTGAGACAATTCAAAGTCACCTAGGTGCAGTGGAACAAATATCCCTTGTCACTAACAAACAATGCTTAAATATATGTATCAACACCATATATCTAGCACATTTTGCTGCTAAATTATTGCTTATGACTCCACAGGGTTGTTCTATTAATAGCGGACAAGGTAGCATGACCATATTTCCTTAGTCCAAGTGGAAGATAGATGCTGATTTATTTTTATGTTGCTTGGTAAGTAGTTTTATATTGAGCAGCAAAATGTTTTTTTGTATACATCCATAGGATGCTGACATCATTTAGGTTTCAAGCATGTGCCTTCCATAAACTGTCCTTTGGGTGCATCATGCGATAGTAGGAATTTGCAGCTTTTTGTAAACATTATTTCTTGTAATGCACAAGAATAATGTATTTGCAATATAAATATATTGAGCATCATTCAATTACTGTGAGCAAAAAAAAAAAAAAAGATCAGTCTGTGAGAGTTAAGCTGGCCATACACGGGCAGATAAAGCTGCCGATATCAGTCGATTTGACAACTTATCTGCTCTTGTATGGGGGCTTCCGACTGGTCTTCCGGACTGATACCTGGACATGATATTGATCAGGAAGGTTGGATTTTCTTCCGACCAACCCGTTGGAAGTCCATTGCGCTAGTCGTAATCCAATCATTGGGCCGTAGGCTCTGCCAGTTAGTGGCATATCGAGGAAAGATCCGCACATTTGGCGATGTCGCCAAACTAGGGGATCTTTGCATCTATGGCCAGCTTTAGACTTGCCTGTGTTACTGAGTTTGGTACAATATTACTGCATGCCATTTTGCCCCAAACCAGTTAAAACATGTTTGCCCCAGAATAACTCTGTAGTGCATACAGGGCCTTAATGTAAATGCCCACATTGAGGTGGCTGATATCAGACTGATCCGATCGTGGGCCCTAGGACCCAATGAGCAGATCATAATGCAGGAGTACAGGCAGTTGGATCACGGAACCACCTCAACGAACAGATGTAGTCCGCAATCTGTGATTTTTTTTAGCCAGATATCGATCGGGGAAGCCTGTCGGAGGGCCCCATACACGGGCCAATAAGCTGCTGACTCAGAAAATTTTTTAAGATCTACATAGCGATTTCCTGTGTCAGCATTAAAAGTTTGTGTAACTAGTTCTGCAGTTAAATTCCAGTGCAATTATGGTGTTTTTACCTGTATGGGTATTGTTTTGATGCAGGCAATTAGAGACCAACACACACACACAGAATTTTGCCACTACTCCTGACAGATTGCTTCCCCTACAGATACATTACCAAGTGGCAGTAGAGGGAAGACTGAAGTGGAATGGATCTAGGGCAGGTAAAAGCATCCACGGGTAGTCATTGAGATGCCACGTTTCATAGCCCTATGAGACAATAATATTTTCGAAGTATAATTGTTTTTCAATGTCCTTTATTTATATTTTACACATACAAAATACATATATGTAAATTTTAGTTCCTTATTTCCGATCAGTTTAGTGATACTGTGTATTGCAAAGGAATGGCTTGCCCAATCTGAAGTCACAGACCAATATTTTCTTCTGTTTTAAAGTAGTTGGTAAAAATCCCGATTATTCTAAAAATTAGGGAGACTTTATAAATAGCTGAAAAGTAGTGAGCAATGGGCTAGAGCAAAAACAAAAATAAGTGTTTTTTGTTACTGAACTGTTTAGATTGGTTGTTAGGTTCATAGATCTGAATGTATGTGGACCACACCAACATAGATTTTAAAAGTGACCCTTCCATTTTAATCTTTTTTTACATTTATCCACCTTGTTTTCTGTGACATCACTTGTAGGTTTGTATCAGGCTGGCATCCGTAAAAAAATGACTGCGTACTGATTGTCAAACTGACTGTGGGCAATAAATGGCATGTTAAATTTGTTTCTCTATTGCTGACCCTCTGAATGTTGAAAACTCTTATCTTTCATCCTTGTAACATGTCTGTATTTTATTGCTTTTGTATTGCGTGCACAAATATCACCAGTCTTCAGAAAAAGGACACACTCCAATGTGACCTGTACAGAGTGGGGTATACTTTCCAAAAAATAGTAGCAACCGATCCATTACCTCGTTTCTAACTAGAGAGCAATAGCATAACTAAAGGTCCATGGGCTACACTGCAAAATGTTCTGTTGCAACTTGTCTTGTACCCTGCAAGAACACACAAACTCAATCATATCTATACCCAGCCTGTTTTTGCTTAATTAGGTCTATGGGAGCCTGTAGATGCGGCTTTGTTACAGAAATATGTACATTGATTTGTCATACTTTGTGCCCGTCTTTTAAGCTGTTTTTTTTTTTGGGGGGGGGGGTGGCATGTTTTAAGTATGGCATTCATATATAAGAACAGCTTATTGTTTTCTTTTTGTTTACTGGCATTTGTTTAGGTATACAATATTTCATCTAATGTTGGTAGTGCGTAAAACCCATCAGCAACATGCTTTTGGACAAATGTAGTCATTTTTGAAGGTGGTGTGTTTGCCAAGTTTAAGTAAAGGGAGGATAGGACTAAGTTATAGAAAAATGATTCTCTTACTGCCATTGTTGGGAAAGAGGTACATAAGTGCACCTTTAGCAGTATGCAGTTTTTCCACTGTGTGGATTATTAGAAGAATACTGTATGCTGCCCTATACCAAAACAAAGTAATTGACTGCATCATGTCACTTTAAATAGCGAGTCCTTTACAAACTGTACAATCTGTAACTGGGAAAAAATTGTTCCATTTTCTTCTCTGTTTTAACTTGCTACTTTACTGAACTATTTCTGTTTGATGTTGGTATCCACACAGCCATATTACAGAGTAAACGGTTATAAATAACATTCCTGGTTTTCTTTATGGCATATTTTGAAACCAGCACAGTAATCATTACAAAACAATAAACAATTGCTGTCCGTTTCCAGATGTCCTTTTTAAACCTGCCATTTTTGTTTTTTCGGCTATATGTTTGGGCAGGCTGTCCCCATACATGAGTCCAACTAGAGATGCATATTCATTATGGCCAGCTTTAATTCTGGTTTGTTTTCAACTCTGAATTGGTATAGGAACCCATTACATTTTATCTCCTGCACTAGAGACGTTCACACTGTGCAGTAACTTTATTTTACCATATATCTGTATTTTTTTATTTAATTGCTCCTGCACATATTTCTTGTGGGCAGTAGGTTGAATTTATTTAGAGTTGGATATTTTATGTTGCAATGTAAGTTTCTTTTAAGAAGTGAATCCAGTAAGAAGTATAGTAATGAATTATTAAAGGCAAACTATTATCGAAAGGTATTTACGTAATCCAATGCTAGAAACATTCGCACAACACATGCAGGATTTCAGTAGCTTGTATAAGTACTATCCTTTTTGAGACTAGATACCATGAGTAACGCTTTCTGTTGCATTCTCAATGAAAAATAGGGGCAGCATTGCACTGATTGAATTGGTCTTTACTCTCCTCTAGGGTGTGAGTGTTGCTTTACTGTATTGTGAGAACAGCTTTTCTTCCTGCTGTTGCATTTAACCTTAAGCCAACCCAACAGAACAATGCAGTAAATTGCAAAAAAATATATATAAAAGGGACGCTACAGTTTTATACATCTATTTTTTATCTCCGATCTTGTCTTGCACATGTCCTACCCTTGCACTTTTTTGATAAGGTTTGAAAACCTTTTTTGTCTAGTCATTTTTCTGAACATTAACTGTGCCTTTTTAAAGGAAGCGCCAGAAGAGTTTGCTGGGGGTTTGTGCCATAAAGAGATAATGTCCGTTTAGGTCCATGATCTCCATTGTGGAGTTTAGTATGTGTTTGACTAGGTTGTCACTTGAGGAGAATTCTTGGTTACTGCATCTCCAATTTATATATGTCCTTATGCAACAACTTTTGGCATCAGATGTTTCAACCAAACACCAATGTCCTCAATGTCTAAGCTGAAAACTCCCGAATATGTATTTTAATTTTTTTTTTTTGTAATGTCTGTTCACACAGATTGTCTTTAAGCAATGAAGTGATTACTATTTGTGGCAAATCCATTATAGCCATAGCAAGAAGCAGTGACCTCTCAGGCACAAAAGTGGGGCTTCATTGTTTTGTTCAGAGTAAATGATGGTTTGTTCTTTCACTGCCTTTTTTTTATGACACACATTCAAAGAGTAAAAATGAAATACTTGGTTAACCCTTTTTCAGTGAGCAGCAGAATGGCATCCACCTGGGAAACAAAGGGGTTCGGAGGAAATTGACGCGTGTAAGATTTCTTGTCCTAATTACAGTTTTCTTCTGTTTCTGGATACCTTTTAAACTGGACTCCTGTCTTTTTAAGCACGCTTGGTATTTTAACATCAATGCTTGTTTTTTTTGTACTGTTACATTTTTAAATCTAGACTGTTAAACATAATCGATTAATAAGACCAGTGTTACATGATTAACGAAGAGCCAGAACCCATGACAAAATGAATGTGAATAAACCTCCTAAAATATTTATATGAGAAGGTCTGTGGAATGATTGCGTACGACTGGACTGCACAGAAGTACTCCTTTTAGCACATGCGTTTCCAAACTACTTGTAAAGTGTCAATGGGCTAAAATAAACCAGAGTAGGAAAATGAAATGTTTTCTCTTTTGTAGCATGTTAACTGTTCATGTGTGTTTATCATCTTGTTAAAGGCATTTTGAAAGCTGAAGCACTACCACTGGTCAGTAGTTTTGTATTTCCAAATAGAATAAAATGTGATCATAATACAGCATGCTTCTTCTCCTATTTTATTTTATACATGCATATCACTTTTCAGATGGTATTTCCAAGTGGCATACCGGGAGAACATTCTCTTATTAAACATAGTTTAAAAGCCACAGCGATACGCCTAATGATAATGGATATCACAATTAATTAATAATGAATCGGCGTCACAATTCAATTTCTTACAGCTTAAAGAGATCATCTTTTGTAGAGTATTATTTGAAATCAATGTGTACAGAGCTCCCAAAAAATTCCAGTAACTCGAGATTATACAAAATCCACAATTTAGGTGGAGGAGCATGGGTCAGTATGCTGAAATGTTTTAATATACATTTTTCAATAAAAGTAATGTGTACAGTATACAGACTTCTGAGCAAGTGTACAGCCATCGTACTGTCAGGCTCTGGACCTTGTTCTAGTCTCTCCTGAGGGGTTAGTGCCGGGGGGGGTTTGAACTCCGCTTTAAAGGGGAATGAAACCCCCCATGCGCTAACTCAAACCCCCCCATAGGCCCCCCTTGCCTACCTCTCTCCCCCCCCCCCCCCCCCCCCCGGGCTATTGCCCCTAAGTCCCTACTTATCCCTTCATGCAGGTCCCCTCCAGCGATGTTCACAGGGGCCATCTTCTCTTCTAACCGATTCTTCTCTTCTTCTTCTGGGATCTGACTGCGCTGGGCGCGCATGCACAGTAGGACACTGGTACTACTGCGCATGCACCGAAAGTTCAATCAGTGAACTCTGTGAACTACCAGCGTCCTACTGCGCATGCGCGCCGACAGATGCCGGAAGAAGCAGTTTGAAGAGAAGCTGGTCCTTGTGAACATCGCTGGAGGGGACCTGCATTAAGGGATAAGTAGGGACTTAGGGGCAATAGCCCGAGGGTAGAGGTAGGCCGGGAGGGTGGGTGGGGGGGTTTGAGTTTGCGCCTCGGGATTTCATTCCTCTTTAAGGACACATTATTATTCTGTATGTATAACATATTCAGCAGCACCTTATAGGGATTATACATCAGCCTCTGTGCAAGTGGGGCTTAAAATCTAAGGTCCCAGTCACATTCATATAGCCTCCAGGGGATCTGTCTACCAAAATTTCTCTGGATTTGTGATGTAAGAAGAAGTGAGACGTAAGAAGAAGTGAGACTTTGCAAATCCTCACCTGAAGCCACACAAACTGCTCTGAACATACACATTGTCACTCTGCTGATATTTCTTAAATGTTCTGCACATGTGCACATTGGATTTTTGTCTGCAAATCGTGGAAAAGCATCAGAAATTCAAATTGGGAGAATGCAAAAGAGTGACAGGAGGCCGGGGGACAAAGCTAAATCAGGTAACCACCAAAAAAAAAAAAAAAAGAAAATGACTGTTCTGAACACAAACTATGGTCAGTTACATCAGGAGCCAATACACCTTAGTGTATTTGGCAGAACTACAGAAATTGAGATTCCAAATAATACCCCACAACTATTCTGGAACAAATATAATGTGGGTTCCATGAACATTATGCCCAGGGAACATAAGTTCAGCTGCTATACCTGCTTTGCTTTCCCCAGCACTACATGAACAGCTTTCTTTCCAGCTGAATCTCTCACTGTATATTATTCGTTCTTCTTTATTAACAGTACTGGTTTCTGAGCTATGAGGGGGTTGCCAGGTCTAATTTTCAAAACCAGCCCAAAAGTAGTCAAGAAGCACTTCAAAAGTAGCCCAAAAATAGCACATGTACAGTGAAAAAGACTCTTAAAGGTGGCCATACACAGAGATCCGCTCGTTTGGCGATGTCGTAAAACAAGCGGATCTCTGCCCAATATGCCCACCTTGAGGTGGGTGATATCAGGATGATCCGATCGTTGGGCCCATAATGGAGGCCATACGGGTGGTCAGATCGTAGGACCACATCAACGAACAGACTTTTGGACAGATATTGATCAGTGAAGCCCGTCGGAGGGCCCCATACATGGGCCAATAAGCTGCTGACTTGGTCTGTCAGCAGCTTTTATCGGCCCGTGTATGTCCACCTTAATTTGTGAAAATACACCTTTTTCAAATTTTCACTATTTTGCAATTTTTTCCATGAAGCAAAATGGGACAGATTCAGCCATCATCTGGAGTATAAATAAAGAGGGGGCCCAGGAGGTATAAGGGCCTCATATAATACATATACAATTTCAATAAATATTGGTAAACAGGTCAACCTCTAGACATTTTTGAGGCCAGATACTTTTGCCCAAAATTGCGTGAAATTGAGGAAAGTAAACGGAAAATGTGAGAATGCTTAAAGGGGAATTCAATAGCTCCAACGCTAACCCCTCCCTCCTAGCCTACCTTTCCCCTGGGGCAAATGCCCCTAAGTCACTTCTTACCCCTCTGTGCAGGTCCCCTCCAGCCAGGTTCCGGGGCGCCATCTTCTTCCTTCTTCCGTCAGTGCTTGGAGGCGCATGCGCAGTAGGAAGCATTTGCCAGTTTGTACTACTGCGCATATTCAGAAACTTCACCATGACATTGCTGGAGATGACGCCCGGGAACCTGGCTGGAGGTAGGGTTGCCACCTTTTAAAAAATAAAAAAAAATACCGGCTGGTGCTGGGGGGGGGGGGGGGGGGGGGGGGGGGGGGAAGGTGCGGGGAGCGCGGTAAAGGGGGTGGAGTCATGGAAATGACACACAAAAGGGGCAGGCCGTGAAGCTTAATAGGCGGAGCCACCGCAGCATCGAGGAACAAATACTTTTAAAGTGAAGGGCCGAGGCCCTGGCCCTTGCAGGTATTTTACCTGCTGGGTGTAGGGTTGCCACCTGGCCGGTATTTTACCGGCCTGCCTGGTATTTTTGATGGTTGATCCCAATGTTATTAATAGGAAAAAAAGATAAATATATATGAAGGCCGGTATTTTTTTCAAGAAAAGGTGGCAACCCTAGCTGGAGGGTACCTACATGGAGGGGTTGGTAGCAACTTAGGGGTATTTGCCCCTGGGCAGAGGTAGGCCGGGGTGGTGGTTTAGGGCGGGAGAGGTCCCAGACAGGAGACTGGGCTACAGATCCCAACATCTAGTAAACTCCCAACTTCTACCCGTTGCATGCTGGGTATTGTAATCTTATATTAAACATGGCAGTAGGCAAATTGTTAAAAACTACATTTCCCAACATGCATTGTGTTGGGAGACCGGCTTGGCACATTAGAGTAAGAAAAGACTTTGTCTGATTTCCAAAGCACAAACTATCAAAGGCTCAAAACGTAGGCCAAATCCATTTCCTGGCTGCCTAGTTTGTACTTTCAAAAAAACGCCTAGAGCTTTAAATTAGTAGCCCAAGTTGGCTGGAAATCCAGGCAATCCTGACTCAGTGCTTAGGTCTATGTCAGGAAGTGACGCACGGCTCTCTGTCTCCAGTTCCTGCCAGTCATCCTTGCACTGTTTCAGTGAGGAGCTTGTTCTCTGTTGGGAAAATATGTGCTATTTCCTGCCCATCGTTATTTAATGTAAATGTACTGAATTGGTGCTTTGTAGGACATTTGCCCCTATACCCAAGCCTTCATTACAGTCCGCTTGCACAGAGCCCCGTTTCATTCATTTTATTTTTACGCTACGATTCAGCAACACATACGGAACCCATTTTATACCTGACGGCAGCGCTTGAGGATGGGTGAGTTAAAAAGCACCCGATGCTGCATTCAACAGCCGTAGGAGGGCGCAAGGAGGACATTGTTTTGAAAGGACGATGTCCTAAAATGCGTTCCGTAAACACATCCCTGCCCACATTCCGCTATCTGCAGCTCTCCGCCCTTACTGGTCAGCCAATCTGCGTCTCTCGCTATGTAACTGGAACTCCTTCCTGCCCCGCCTCTTAAACAAACCACCTGAGGAAGGAGTCATTGGTGCCTTGCATATGGTGTCTCTTGTAACCGCGGGAGGATCAGCGCTCTGAGGACAGGAGAATAAACAGAGCAACTCAGTGTGGCCTATGAAGTCGCTCAGAAAGGTGTGTGAGCTCATAGACTCCTGCGCTTATACCCTGTCCTGCATTTATTTGATAAAGCCAATGAACACACGGCCCGCAATTAGGCGTCTCTGTTTTGTTGCAGTGATTTCAGCTGTTATCCCAGGGGGCGTTCTCTACAAGATTCTATCCCTCCCACCAGCTTATTCCCAGATGCTTCTTTTTTTTTATGTTTCACTGTGCTCTGGCCTCGCTGTCAGTTGCACCCTGTAGGCTTTCTCCAATGGGCAGACAACTGTTTCTGTCTGTCACCTTGGTGTATGGGTTTGTCAATGTCTCTTAAAGGAGAAGGAAACCCTTTGGTGCAAAACCCCTCCCCAGTAGGCCCTCCTCCCCCACTCCGGTCAAATGCCCCATACTTGCTACTTACCCCTCAGCGCATGTCCTGTCCATGGAGTAAACAGACACCATCTTTTTCTTTGTGGTCTTCTTCCTGGATCTATCAGCGTTTTGCACGGCGTGCGCAGTAGGAGCATTCACCGGTTGAGCTCAACTGCTCATGTGCCGAAAGTCACAAAGTTGAAATCGTAAAACTTTGTGACTTTTGGCGCATGGGCAGGTAGGCTGGGGGTAGGAAGAAGCGGAGGGAGGGGCCGAAAGGGTTTCCTTCTCCTTTAAAACTGTGCTAGCGGTAGAACAGCACAAGCATTGTCATTCATAAAGCTCCATAAATGAAATTATTCCCATCTTCTCATCCCCTGCCTACAGGAAGTCATGGGGCAAGTGTGTTCCTGGGAAAGTGACAATAAAATGCTGAGAGATTAGCTACCTGTGTTGAGTCTGGATTGCCAGCTACACATCATTATCTCCCACACTAAAGCTGACCATAGACGCAAAGATCTTTCTCTGCTGAACAACCAATCTTAGTGAAGTCCGGCCAATCTTAGTGAAGTCTGTCAAATTATCTTTAAGATTCGAACGATCACACATCTTCCGGTTTTTCGTCCGACATCTGAAAAATTGATTGGCTTGGTTAAAATATCTTTATCGCTCCCAGTGCAATCTAGCCAAGTTTGCAGGGCCAAGCAGGCAATGAACCTTCAGTTTTGCTGGCAATATCTCCTGAAATGGTCTTTTCAGTTGATGGACACATTGGACATTTAAACAATCGTTTTGAGACAATCTTCTAAAAATCTTTACGTCTGTTTCCAGCTTAAGTGGCCTGAGCAATTCGATCACTGACAAAGCCATTGCAGGTCTGAGAGGACGGTAGATCTGGGTAGAGTTGTGCAAGAGAATGATTTATTTGGTAATACCAAAGAGACACCGTGGATACACTATTGCTATGACAGTTTATTCTGTGGTTTTGATATTTTGATTTGGGACCCTTTAAAGCAGGGATCCCCAACCTTTTGAACCCGTGAGCAACATTCAGAATTAAAAGGAGTTGGGGAGCAACACTAACATGAAAAATATTCTTGGGGTGCCAAATAAGTACTGTGATTGGCTATTTGGTAGCCCCTATGTGGATTGTCAAGCCATATTGAGGTTCTGTTTGGCAGTGCACCTGATTCTTATACAACCAAAACTTTGCTCCAAGCCTGGAATTTAAATATAAGCCCCTGTTTTGAGGCCACTGGGAGCAACATCCAAGGGGTTGGAGAGCAACATGTTGCTCACAAGCTACTGGTTGGGGATCACTGCTTTAGGGCTAGGCCAGACGGGGAGATTCGGGGGCATTTTGTCGCCTGGCGACTTGTAGCCCCCGAACCTCCCCGAATAGCCACTTACCTAAACGCACCTGCGTTGCTTGAAAACGCCGGCGCGTATCCACACGGAGCGGCGCGCTTTTTGAAATTGCCTGGCGAGGCAATTTGGAGCAATTTCAAAAAGCGCGCCGCCGGTGCGCTTAGGTAAGTGGCTATTCGGGGAGGTTCGGGGGCTACAAGTCGCGGCGAGAAGTCGCCAGGCGACAAAATGCCCCCGAATCTCCCCGTCTGGCCTTAGCCTTAAAGGGAATCTGTCGTCATTTTAAACTTTTTATTTTTTTTGCTTTTTTATAAAAAGTACACCACAATAAACACTGTCTGGCAAATAAAATATTAAATCACTAATTCATACATAAGTTATTAAGGTTTTCATTTTGTCATGGGGGCTTCCATATTTGCTCATTATACATTCATCTAGTGCTGCACTAACAGCAGGCACGGCATTACCTGTGTGCTTGGAGGCAGCCAGCCTCTGTTGAAAAGCCAGGTCGCCCTGCGACATGAGGATCCTGCTGTGTACTCCCCCTCCCCTCTCTGCCCAAGCCTGGGATGTCACAAGGAGAGCAGTCACATGGTCTGCAGAGCAGCAACTGCTTTCACTTTCCCAACTTCCTGTTTGCTCTCCAGGGTCCAGGAGCAGCCCTTCTCACACAAAGGATTGTAACAGCTCCTGCCTTCTGGAAAGTTTGCTCTCTGCATTGCTTTGAAGTAACGTTTGTAGAGTTTAACCCTTTCTAGACTTTCTCCTTTTTTCCCTGCTTATCAAGTATGTCTTAAATTTTTTTCTTTTTCTGTTCCCTATCATCAGGCTTGGCATTGCACTCTTGTTATAGGACATATAAATAAACCATAAGCCAGTAATATTTGTAGGACCTGCACATATATTCACAAATACACTCTTCACTGCCACAGCTCTGCTAGCATTTACTATCCCACTGCTGCCTTTCTCTACCCTGCCCATTATTGCCACTATTAAAAATGGACCCTGGCTTATCAGGAAAACAGATGTGTACTATTTTCCTCCACATAATGCAGCAGTAGTAGATTGGTATTGAGGACAGCACACTGGTTTACAATTCACCTTGCAATAATTCCAGGGGTAAAGACTATAAATAAATATATATATGTGTGTGTATTTATTTGTGCATGGTGTATCAACGCGTTTTCACCCACAAGATGCCGGCTCCATGTGGGCTGAAATGCATTGATACACCATGCACGAATAAATACACTTTGATATACATCTGATGGATAATGCTGTGAGTGCAACGTTTGGCCAGGGTCCCTCTTAATTTTTAACGTAATTGCAGATATATGAAAACATCAATGTATCAGCTATTCAGCCATAGTTCTCAAGAAATTTAACTCTGACATTCAGTCTAAACAAAGTGAGTAATTAGGCATTCCTCCTACATTTTGGACATTAATGGGGCCAGCCACATAGTTTGGAAACCACTGCAGCAAGTTTATTTTATCCAGTGGCCATAGGAGGAGACCTGTTCATATAGGTTGGGGGGATGTGTTGCCCTTCTGCTGTTCGTTCCCATATGTCATTGTGTTATGTGTTGAGGGATTACCTGACATATTTTTCCTGGAGCACATTGGCCTGCCAGTGTAAGTGGAGCTTTGTGTTAGTTCTCTATACATGCGTCTAAGAGGGTACTTTGCTTACTTTTGCTAATAGAGTACTGTATTCACCCCTCTCTCTCTATGAGTTACCAGTCTTTTTCTCAGTTATTTTTGATAATTGTGATAAAAGAGCTCTGTGTTGAGGGTGGCTTGCTGAAAAAGAGAGGGTTCTGTCTCTGTTGCAGTGCTTTGCCAACGTGTGATTTCTATGTAGGCCTGTCTTCTCACACAGTGGTAGTTGTTATATCCCTGCTTTAGGAATGAATGACTGGGCATTTTGTGTCTGTCAGCATACAGTGGCATGCATAAGTGTTCACTCCCTTAAATTTTAATTCATTAGTGGTGTTGCAACCTGGAATTAAAATGTACCATCTTTTTGGTTGTTTTAGGAATAATAATTGTCCCTCCTCCAACAGGACCACCTTTTGCTCCAAGTACAGCTAGAAGGACCAGCTTAGTACACTATTTGGAAGCATTTTTGTCCAATTCCAGGCAGACTTTCTCCATGTTATTCATTTTTGTCAAATGACACTTTTCACCTCAGTTTTCAAATAGTGCCATAGAGTCACATTGATATTAGGGCTTTGCCTGGGCCATTTCAGGGCAATCATCATCTTTTTATTCTTGAGCCAGTCCAGTGTTTATTTGGCCTTGTGTTTGTGATCACTTTGCTGCTGAAAGAAAAATTTTCTCCCACGTTTCAGTTTTAGCAATTTTAACAGGTCCATTTCAGAGGTGTTATCTATATTTTGCATCATTCATTCTTGATTTTATTTAATCAGTTACCCCAGACCCTGCTGATGAAAAGCAACCCTAACAGCATGATGTCACCACCATACTTCTTTGCTTCTTGCTTCCTTGAGAAGAAAATAAGATGAAACAAAACAGAAATTGTATACATTTTTGGCGAAACAAAGTGTACCAGTTTCAACACATAAGAAACCTATCGGTACGGGTTTTGGTATTGGGTTAAGTTTTGATGTTTTGAGTTTGTTTCTGTGTTCTTTATGTCTGTATGTGTTTTGCATGAATTTATAATGGGCTTTATTTCCAGGTTCACAGCAACTGTGATGCAGGGCTAAATCAACATTGTTGACAGTAACATATATGGCATACATGAATGAAATAATACAGTTACAATTTGTTTTGTCTTTTGTACACAGCTACAACATTTAAAATATTTCATATATTGTAATTATATGGAAGATTAATATGGATGGGGAAGGGTTTTGAATAGCTTAGGGAAAGAGGTTGAAAGGCTTAAGCTGGGACCCAAATCATACATATACCTTAAATAGTGTGTAGTAAACCCTGTTGGTATAGCCATATGAACAAATTTGAAAAGTTTTGGAATATATTATTTTATAGTAAAGCCATTAGATTATCTGTATGTATGCCCCACCGTAACCTGCTCTTAATAGAGATGGAGACTATATGAGGTATGCCAAATAGAATATTCAGTTATTTTTATTATTAAAGCTTTGGATAGGTCTGTAGGGCTGGTGTATTATATGGTTTGATTAGTTGGGTGGAATTAGACATTATAAGTGTAATAAATCGTCAATGGCAGCATTTCTGTAGGAATCGAAATGTGAAAGGTTGTTGGATCAGTAATATTGTTGTTTGCTAATTCTGTGTTTTTTTGTGATTCCACACAGAATCCAACATTTTACTTTATCTCTTACCTTTTTTTGGGAGGAGGGACAGGCAGAGCTATGAAGTGGTAAATAACTTTGGGAATAATATCAATTGTTTGTAATGTTTTTTTATTTTGATAACATTTTTGCAGCCTGAAGCTGCAAGCAGTTGTGGGGTTTTAACGGTGCTATATCAGGTTTGGGTTTTTTTTGTTTTTTTTTAAAGTTCCCTCTCAGGACACACATTTGTGTAGATTCATCTTACAAGACATAGCTATTTAAATAACTTAAAAATACATTTCAAAAAGATTTCAGATATCTGCAGTGTACAGCTGTCCCTTCTCTGACCATGTCTCAGAAGACAAGCAAGAAAGTGTCATTTTGTGCATTGGCTACTGCAGTAACCTCAATTTGTGATTTCAGCACAACTTTCAATGTTAAAATTACTCAATTCCTGTATTATAGCTTAGTAGCG
>CM044435.1:52622033-52644311 GCA_024363595.1 Xenopus borealis | reverse complement strand
TGTGTGTTTGCACAATGTTAATTTTGCACAAATAAATGTTTTTAGCATGAAGCCGAGCATGTTTTAATTACCAGACAGTGTTTACGGTGGACCCGTGCACGGCTTTTTGCTTTAAAGATGGCTTTTTGCACCATTTACTTCTAAATAATGTAAGCATTCAGATTCAATTCTACCAGGCACTCGAATCCAAATCTTGATGAAAAATGCAGAGTTTTGGATTTGATGCATCCCTGTAAATCATAAACAATTTGTTTTGGCTGGCACAACATTTCTTAGTATCAGTCGCATGACTACCCAGCTTGGTTACCAAGAGCCAACCAGATAACATTGCTATAAGGCTTGTGAATTACAGACCTTTAGATCTTACAATCTAATTTTTAGAAACATAACTTGATTAGCCTACAGTTCCCCAGTTATACTACTTCCCACCCAGTAACCTCTGAATGTACACTTTACTTTCATTTCAGTCTAGCATGCTTATAAGAGGCATTGGAAAATGTTATTCTTTGTAAGATGAATGATTGTGTAAGGTTGCAAGAACATAATGTGCCCTTGTCACTGGATTTTCATATGTAAATGTATAAAGTAACATGTCTCTGTTAATAATTAATGTATGATGTTCTTTTTCAGGATAATTGTGCATTCTGCTTGTAACCATGCAAGTATTACCGGTGATGGTGTGAAATCCTTTGTAGTACTGCTGTGTGGTGTTCTCCGGGGTCTTCAGGCAGCAGTAAATAAAAAGGATCTTCCTTTGTCAGGGGGATTAACAGGAAAGCAAAGCAATCCAAACCAAGGACATGTGTTCAAAAGATTAAGCAATCTGATCATGACCTTCCAAACTGAAATACTGGAGCACATCATTGTAAAACAACTCTCCCCACATTTTGAATCAGTGTTTTTAAAAGAAACAAACACCTTGTCCAGCGGGACCATACAATCTGTATTGGATACCTATTTCTCTGGAAGAATTGGATATAATAATCAGGCTTTTATAAGCAGGTTAGTGGCAGATTATTTCCACAAGTGCCTACCACATAATAAATGCATTGATAATGTTGTGCACACAGTCAACACTTGTTTTTCAGAGCTGCACACTGAAGTTCCTGGGGAACCTATAGAGAATTCCAGAATCCTTTCAGGAATAGTTCTCCACAGGCAGTTTGCTGTATATTGCCCAGCAGAGGGCGAAATCCGAGCTGTGATCATAACAGAGCAGATCCACCAGTATCTCTCTGCATCGGATGTGGAGTTTGCTGTCTGCTCGGATGTTCAGTTGCACCTTTCCCAAATGCACCTTAGACAGAGGACAGAAAAGCTAATGAAACATTTCCAAATCATGGAAGTCAGATTAATACTGTCAACTATCAAACAACCAGAAATAGTTCTTTTTTATGCAAAACAGAATGGAATATCAGTAGTTGATTGCTTACCAGCAGAACAGATTGAACTGGTTTGTCTCATTACAGGCATGTCTCCACTATCCACACCAAATGACGATGAACCCTTAGAGAGTTTCTTAATCACATGTTGCCAGCCAATCTTACTAGGTTCCAGGAAGTATGTGCAACTAACTTTTAGCGCTTCCCTGACTTTCCTTCCCCATTCAGTTGTCCTATGTGGGCCTGTTAAGGGTCTGACTGAGCAACTTGTTTCAGCGATCCACGGTGCTTTTAAAATGCTTCAGCAATTATTTCAGCCAGTAGTCACAAACTGGATTCATACAGAAGAAAATGAAGGGTACTGTAAAGCAAGAACAAGAGAATCGGTGCAAGAACAAAGCATAACCTGTAGCAAATGCCAGAAAGACTCTGTTTGTCAATGTAATTCGCACAGAACATCATTCAGTCAGAGACTGGAAAGTATAAAATGTGGTGTACACATAGGCAGTAGAATTATCAATGGAGATATTGTTTTACAAGCGAACTCAACTCTTGAGAATACTGGGTCTGTTTTGCCTGGAGGAGGAACTTTTGAAATGCTGCTTCATTATTACCTCCAGAGTTTTGCAAAGCAATGCCAGGATGCAGAATTGGCCCTTGTTTGCAGTGTAGTTGGCAACGCTTTGTTAAATATACCCAGACATATTTATAAAGCAAAGACTAGAAATACCTGTTTTCCATTAAAATATGTCCAGTTCATCAGTGCATTGAAGAATAATGAGCTCATCGAGACATCTCAGTTAGGTCTTGAATCTGCCACTTGCAAATACCAGTTAGTGGCTTCAGTGCTTCAGTGCATTAGCAAGTTAGTGACCATTGACTTCATAGTGGGTGTGAAATGCATTCCTCCAAAGACTACAGATGAAGAGTCCTCAGATTATGTATAACACCACACATAACTGGCATCTGTTAAACATTAAACTGTAAACAAATACTTTAGATCGTATATAGCCTGTGCATGATGTAAATAGATTGAATATAGAAAATGATCAGCTGTTGCTGCAGAACAGTGAGGAGTGTGTTCTGCTACGGATTATTAATGGCTATTCGATACCAGGTGTTGAAAATATAAAACTGCACAAATGAGAAAATATTCATTATAATAATAATTTGAGCCAATGAGGCTTTTATAAAGTTTTTCCTTGATCAAATGAAATTGAGTTTTTTTATTAGTAGAAAAGCTAAAATTGGACATGGGAATTTGGTGGGTTTTTTTCCTTTTAAATAAAATATGAGATAAATTCAAATACCCCCTCAGAGTATGAGTGTCTTGTCAACTCCTGAACACAGGCCACTCTCCCAAATAAGTTAATGCAGGCCTTTCTGTCTCTAAAAATAAAAAAAGGAATGTGCTGGCTACTTTCGGTATCATTGTACATTGTATCTTTGTACATCTGCATCTAAGAACAAATCTGTGAAACTTTTTACCTTAAAGGAGAAGGAAAGCTACCAAGGCAATTTATTGGCAATATATTCACCACAACAATGCAAGATAGAACACCATTTTTATTCTTCAGAATGCTTTTCCATAACTAAGTAAACAGCCCTATAAACTCTTTCTCTGTTTGTTTGGGATAGCAGCTGCCATATTAGTTTGTTGTGACATTTTCTGCCTGAGAAGGAGGAATGGGGAGAGGAGCAAACTGAGCATGCCCAAGCCCTGAAGTTTTAAGCCGAAAACAGGAAGTGTGAAACAGAAGCCTTTGTGTACACAGTAGAGGAAAGAAATGTGGTGTTTCTTTTGACAGAAGACACAACAGCATTACTTTGAGGGTTTATTAGTATATTCATATAGGCTTTTCTGATAAAGCTTACTTAGATTTCATTCTCCTTTAAGCAATACTGCAACCTGCAAAACTAATGACAGAAATAACTTCCTCAAATAAATGTGCCCATAAATTTCACAATTTGTTAAAACCACAGGGCTGTAATTTTGTGGTTCAGTTTGGCAAAGTGTTTAGATGAGAAGAGACTATATAAGGGTCATTTACATTTTCCTGGGGAGAAAGTACAATAGTGCAAAGGAGTGCAAGATCCCACAGAGTGGAGAGAGAGAGAGCAGACATCAGAAATATGAACAGAAATTGTATGTGGATTAAAGGTCCAAAACTCAGATATCTGCTGCAAACTTTTTATTAACACGGCATGTTTTGAGCGGTGCTCTTTTTCAAGTTTTACAAAATTATAATCACACAATCATTTTAACCACATGGCCCCACCCCCGTGATCTTACTTTCCAGATAGTTTTGGCTGCTCTGTAATAATGAAAACATTGAATATGATTCTACTTCATGGTAAGATGTAAAGCTAACTTTAATTGGGCTCTTTTTATGATGCTACGTAATACTGACATATGTATCTTACATGACAACCTTTTGGGAAATCATCTTTTATTCAAGACAGGCTTAACAGTAGTGCCAGAGTCGAGTGTTTCTTGGTTGTGTGGGACTTTGGACTTCACGGAACACATTAATTGACTTAATAGACTGGATTTGATGCTGATTTGGATTTGTTCAAGGGCCTTATGTGTAACTCACATATATGGTAAACTTTAGCACTTAATTCTGTGGCCAGGCATTGCTAGAATACAAGGCCAATTTTCTATGAACAAGAAAGGATGATTCTAACCATTGGAAATAAGTAATGTAAAGGATTAAAATAGTGCAAACTCTTGCAGTAGTTTTTGAACTGAACTATTCGGAATAAACCATGCTTTGTAGACTAAGCAAACAGCCAAGCTACAGGCACTGCTGGCTCAGCACCGCATTCATCCCACATGAAAAAACAGACAAATATAATGTGCAGCAGTGAGATTCTTATTCAGGGCGGGATTAAAAGTGGCTGACGCCTGTGTGACTTCAGACCATGATTTTTTTTTGGCATCCTCGATTATCAATGTTCGCTCCTAATATACCACATAGTATCTCTAATTTGTTATTTAAAAGAGTGAACCAATTACTGAGAGCAAAAAGCTCATCCTGTGGATGGTGTATATATTAAAACTTGGGTTTGCTTTATAACATTTTCACAATGCTTTATTTAATAGAAAATATATATGCAGATATAGGATATGTTATCCAGAATGCTTGGGACCTGGGGTTTTCTGGATAAGGGACCTCTCTATAATTTGGATCTTCATACCTTGTCTGCTAAGAACCATTTAAACATAAAATACGCTCAATAGGATTGTTTCTATTCCAATAAGGATTCATTATATATATAAGTACAAAATACTGCTTTGTTATTACAGAGAAGGAAATAATTATGAAAAATGTAAGTATTTGATTAAAATTGAGTCTTCCTGTAATTCAGAGCATTCTGGATTATGAGTTTCTGGATAACGGATCCTATACCTGTGGAAATCTGTTATTGTGTTTACTAGTGCATTTTCCAGATTACTGCACAGAAGCTCCCTAAGACCATTTCAGATGACTCCGTGTATTGGCAGGATGAGCTGCCATAGTGTCAGTGGCTATTTTTTTTATTACAGTATTGATCATTTCAGAATTGATCATTACAGAATTGAGAGAGTTTTGGGGGAATAATTGAGAATTTTGTGACAATGTTGTCACTTTTACCTGATTCTCATAGAGGGTGTTTTTAGGAGATATGACACCAAAAAGAAATACCCAAAATAGGTCATTGTCCCATTTCTTAAAAAATTAAAACACACAACAAATTGATGAAATAAAGAAATCATCATCAAAGAGAAGTTAAAACGCATATAGAGGGCAACAAATGACAATTGTCCCTGTTTGCTCTTTTATTGTATTCCGAATAGCTTATCTGTTTTGAACTGTATAAGATTGATATAGTAGTCCTTGAATGGCAGGCCCATAGCTACATTATAGCTAATTTATCTACATTGGAACTTCTGAAGGATATATTTTTTATGGTAACAGTATAATTAATATATATTAAAGGGCACCAATCTAAAACTAAAAACCAAACTAAAATCATTTACTAAGTAAATACACTATGGGGCACATTTACTAAAGGTCAATGTCACGAACGGCACCCAATACCAGAACAGTTGCTAAGCACCCTGGTCTCAGCTCGGCTTCACCAGTTTAGTGACCATCTTTGGCCTCAGGAGGAGCCCTCAGCTTACTCAGATGCCACCTGGACTTATCGAGAGATGCAAAGCTAAGAGTTATTTGACAAATAATAACAATAAATATGTAATAATATATACAAATTTATAACAATAAATAATAATCTAATCGAATAGCCCAAAATTCGATTAGAATTTGTCAAATTCGAAAATTCGATTTGATTGTCAAAGTACTGGCCCTTTAAAAAAAGTTCGACATAACAAATCGGCAGATTAAACCTACCGAATTGCTATATATCCCTATTAGAAGCTCCCATAGGATTCTTCCAAGTTTTTTTGATCGAATGCTTAAAATTGTTCGAATCGTTCCATTTAAACGATTTTATCGATCACATTTTTTATATGCCATTGTTCGATAATTCAAATTACATTAAAACCCTTTAAATTCGACCCTTAGTAAATCTGCGCCTATGTGAAAGTGAAAGTTCAAGAAATCCGATTTTCTTTTTTAAACAGAATTGTTTGTATAATGTAAATCAGCTCACTATACCTTCTCCAAAATCTCCTCCACTGCAGTTCTAGTTGAGGCAGGCACCTTGGATTTGACTGGCTCCTCCTACCTACATCTTCACAGCCAACTGTATCTCTGAAATCTCACACATGCTCAGTTGAAATTTCTTGGTTGCCTAATAAACATTCTAAGCTATTTTGAAATCTGCCAAACTTCTGTGTTAGCTGCTGTTCAGTAGTGCTGCCACCTTCTGGAAGTTAGTGTGTGCCCTGCATTTGCATAATGACATCACCAGCAGGGGACAAGATAGGGGAATCTCATGATACTTCTAGTGGTGGAGTTTACTAAAGCTAGGCATTCTGGGTAGAACACTCAGGACAGTGCTACAATCTGAGCATGCTCTTGAACTCATTTGCATGTTGTAGTCACAGTATGGACTCCCTCAGTGAAAGACTTTAACAAAGTATGAGATTTTTTTTTAAACTGCTGGTTTCCCCCCCCCCCCCCCAAAACTGTATATGTAGTTTGATTAAATGTGTTGTGGTTGTACTGGTCAGATTGTTAATATGTGTCTGATTTTGGCTGTGATTGGTGCCCTTTAAATATATATGTGTAAACATTACAGTATTTTTATAGTTGCTGATATTTTATTTCACAATAAATGTGATTTATTTCTATGTGTTTTCTTTTGCTGTATTGCATTCCAGGCATGGGTTTTAGTCATTTCCATACACATGAGCTGACACTACACTGCAGGCCAGTTTGCATATTAAACTGTAAACATGCTCTGTGACCCCAATATTCAGATCCACCTTGTTGAAACTGTGAATTGTGGAATGAAATTCAAATCAAGGAATTATGGGAAAATTAAATGTAATGTTTTTATTAAACAAATCTTTTTTAATCATCCAGCCTGTTGGACTAGTTACCCTAAAGGGACTAAGACTCAGACAGGAGACACCTTAAAGGGCAAGCAAAGGCAAAGAAATACAATCCCATTTTTACTTTCTTTAATGAAAAAGAAATCTATCTCCAATATACTTTAATTAAAAAATGTGAACCATTTTTACAAGAAACCTAACTTTATGTAGTGAAATTCTCCCTTCAATTAGTGCTGTGAATAGGAATTGTCCGACCGTCCCTAACTTCTGGCAGGGAAACAATCATACCAGCCATGCAGAACTTAAGCAGCTTTGTTTTTTGATCATTTATGACGATCCCTAAGAAGCCCAGACCACACTGAGCATGTGTATGTAGTCTAGTCTTGCAAAGATGTCTAACAAAGTTACAAGATGACAGCCCCTGTGGCCAACTTTGACATCATAAATCATCTGTTTGATTAGGCTTGTGGTGCAGTAAGTTCATGTTTATGTTTAGTATACAAAATACAGCATTTCTACCCTTATTCTATTTTACACTTTCCTTGTCCTTTAAAATTATAGTAAGATGACTAATTTAATGACTTTATATATTCTGCAATCATTTTGTGAACTAGAGAGGGCAGGGATACATTTCACAAAGGAAATTTGTAACCTAAAATTCCTTCATGATCTTGTGGTCCCACTTTTTACCTGGAGACTATGGGGCACATTTACTAAGGGTCAAAGTGAATTTTCAAATAAAATTTGCATTTTTAAAATTTGAATTTCGAAATAATTTTGGGTTACTTCGACTATCAATTTGTCCAAAATTCGAATCTGGCTCTTTAAAAAAATTCAAATTTGACTATTCGCCACCTTAAAGCTGCCGAATTGCCATTGAAGCCTATGGGGAACCTCCTGGAAACTTTCCTGTAAATTTTTCTAAGTCCTGGAAAAATTTGTTTTTAAAAAAAAAATGCACTGGTCGAATTTCAAATTTTTTTTTTATTCAAAATTTGCCCCTATGTATAAGAAAAAAAACTTCTGTGTAAGACAACTGAGGTATAGTGGACTAGAAGAAGCATTGTCTTTCCAGCTGTTGCTAACATACAAGAAACCATGTGGGTGAAAATGGAAGTTCAGGTAAATTCTCCTTTTTGCACACAAGGATTCATTTCTAAATCAGTTATTTGCTTTATACTGTCTGTTTTATATCTAATATTTTGTTGCATTTTTATGTTACCAGGATGAGGAGGAGAGACCTGAAATAGTACTAGAGAACAATGTGTAGGCTGATGGGAAAGGGCAGTCTGTAAGCACAAGATAAAATATGTCTAGATCCAGCTAGGAACATGTGATATATTTTTTAATTGTTCACTAATTCTTATGGAGAAGAATTTTTAAATCTGGCAGACGACTAAGGGCTTGTTCTATAGCAGATATGATTCCAATAATTCAATAGGGATTTAATTTGACAGGAACCAAGCTATAGGCAAATTTAGGAACAATTATTTACTCCAGGCATGCTTAAAGGGCAAGGAAAGTGTAAAATAGAATAAGGCTAGAATTGCTGTATTTTGTGTACTAAACATAAACATGAACATACTGCACCACAAGCCTAATCAAACAAATGATTTATGCTTTCAAAGTTGGCCACAGGGGGCTGTCATCTTGTAACTTTGTTATACATCTTTGTCTGACACTGGCACTGCACATGCTCAGTATGGTCTGCTTGAGTTCTGCATGGCTGGTAAGTAAGGTAGGGGCTTCCCCTGCTGTTCATAAGTGATTGTTTCCCTGCCAGAAGCACTAAATGAAGGGAGAATTTCACTGCATACAGTCAGGTTTCTTATAAAAACGGTACACATTTTAAAATTAAAGTATATTGGAGATAGATTTCTTTTTCATTAAAGAAAGTAAAAATGGGATTTTATTTCTTTGCCTTTCCTTGCCCTTTAAGGGCTAGGCCAGACGGGGAGATTCGGGGGCATTTTGTCGCCTGGCGACTTCTCGCCGCGACTTGTAGCCCCCGAACCTCCCCGAATAGCCACTTACCCAAGCGCACCGGCGTTGCTTGAAAACGCCGGCGCGTATCCACACGGAGCGGCGCGCTTTTTGAAATTGCTCCAAATTACCTCGCATGTAGGGGCAGATTCACTAACGCTAGACGTTACTTTGCCTGGTCAGACCAGGCAAAGTTCAATATGATGTTTTTTTTGGGGGGGGTTACCCTGCTTCCCCCCTACATTTCCTAACATATGGCAACTCAACTATACAGGGGGCACATGTAGGGCAATAGGACAACTTTATTTTATTTATTAAAGGTTTCCTGGGCTTGTGTAGTGGAATGTAGTGGCTGTAACATATACTTCTATTATAAGTTAAAGTTCCCGCCGTATGCAAATTAGGCTTCGCTAGCGTAACAGCGCTCTGCCTAGTGAAGTAAAACTAGCGCAACTACGCTACCATTCGCCGACCTGAGCGTAAATTCACACTTTAGTGGATTTGCGTAGCCCTGGCGAAAATTCGCCTGGCGAAGTGCGGCGAACGCGAAGCCTACAGTGCCGAATTTTCGGATCTTCGTGAATCTGCCCCGTAGCGTCTTAGGGGCTGGTTATGCTTCCTCCACCATCTTTAAAGAAGCTGTAGTGTCCTTTAATTACTCCCAAGGGTAAGCAAGAATTGAACCAATGAGCGAGTGCCAATCCCAATCCTCTTCCCAATTTACAAAAAACCCTCTCCTTTTTTTGATGGAACTTAACTCCCATGGCATTCAGTAACTAGGTGGAGGCGGGCCGTGCAGCTGGGCCCCCCACCCCACCGATTTTTTTTTTTGTGCCTGCAGCCGACTGAAGCTGGCTGCAGCAAAGCGAAATCTGCCGGGGTGCGGGCCCTGGTCCACTCGCACCCCCTGCTCTCCCCGGTAGTTACGCCACTGATGTCACTGTATATAAAGTAGTGTGCTTAGCCTCTGGTTTGTCAGCCATGTGTTCCCATTAACTAGGGTTGCCACCTGGCCGGTTTTTTACCGGCCTGACCAGTATTTTTGATGGCTGATATCAATGTTATTAATAGGAAAAAAAGCTAAATATATAGGAAGGCTGGTATTTCTTATAAGAAAAGGTGGCAACCCTACCAGTAACACAAGCTGATAAGTATGATTATTTGTAAAATAGCTATATGTATGGATGCAGTGACAGTAGTTATATTTTTTATTAAAGGTTAATGTTGTCTCCCAGACTTTGTGCGCTATAGACCATCCAAAAATTCACACGTCCACGTTAATTCAGATAGTATCAATGCCGGTCAGTTCATTGATATGAAATTTCCTTTATTTTATCATACTTGGTTCCTGAAGCATTTCAAAGTATGATTAGCAGTGTTTCCTGCAGCAAGAAAACCTTTAGTCAAATACCTTATTTAGGTCAGATCTTTTCATAAACAATATTTTTCTGTTCCCCAACCTGATAATTAGTAATAGTAACATCTTTAATTGAATGAGGTAAATAAAGAATAAAGGAAATTTTGTGAACTGACTGGGTTGTATGTTAAAAAAAAATACAATCTGAATTAATGTGGATATGAGACATTTTGGATGGTCTACAGGCCACATACTGTAGGAGACACACTAAAGCTGCAGGCTTTGTATCCATAAATATAGGTATTTTTAAAATAATCACATTTTTACACAGGGCACATCTATGAGCTGATGTTACTGAACTGCATCTTGAGTGTCCTTCCTGTTATAGCGAAGGATAATTTGTTTATATAGATCACTTATACTTTGCTGTGTATATTCCAGTACAAATTGCAATAGTAATCAGAAAAAAAATCACAGATTACCTGCCTCCAAGCAGTTTCTGAAGTTATTATTATTATTATTAGCATGTATTTCTATAGCACCAACATATTTTGTAGCACTGTAAAATGTGTAAGTTAAAATGTGTTCTAGGAAAAATGATAAAATCAATCGTACTTGAACTGAACTACCAAGTTTATACCATTAGGATGGCAAAATCTAATAAGCAAGATAGTCCACAGTAAAAACAGCTTGTGCATCCAAACACCTGTCACCAGGTTCAATATAATGAAAAATGCAGTAATTAGAGAGAAGAAACAAAGCATGTGAAATCACAATCCACCTGTTCTGGGCTCAGTATAAAACCTCCACACCGCCTTTGCATAGTCCCAGGACAAAGAATGAAACCAATCAGAAGAAGCCGTGGAAGATGAGTAACACCAATTCTTTTATTCGTGTGCTGAAGAATAAATAATACATGGAATAATTATTTACTGGGTAGTAAATGACATTGAAATAATGTCCTTTAAATTACTGTCCCTCAGAATAATTAAATTTGTAATGCAACATGCTCACTGCATCTCACAGATGTCAGACGAGCTATACACTTTGGACTGGAAAAAATATAGCTGGCAGAACACTAAAGGAATTACATCAATTAAAATACATTTAAGGGACAATATTCATTTTGGACCTCTAATGATGAAGTGTGTATGGATAGAAAACTGTGATTATGACAAAACCCAGTGTTGTCGTGTGAGTTAGAAATGCAGGTTTCACTCATAATAGAAACTGTATTGAAAACAGTTATAGAAATTTGAGCTAGAGCATCCTGAAAGGCTTAGTAATGCTTTCTTGACTGTTTAACAAATGGACACATTTATTAAAGGAACTGTTCAGTGCAAAATAAAAGCTATTTCTAATATAGTAAGTTTGGCAAAAATGTAATCTATATGGGTAGAACTCCACGAGTTTTGCGTCGAATCAATGCCCGGCGACAAAACACAAGCGACACATTGGACTGAGTCGCACCTGACAAAATATAAATGGAGTGAATGGAAAGTCACAGGTGATAACTATCAGATGAAGAGAATGCTTACTGTATCCTCATGCAACAGTCGTGTCACATTGGATGTAATGTAGTTCTTACCTGTGACTTTTCATTTACTCCAATTTGAATTTTGACTCCTGCGTATCCATGTGATTTGTTGTGTGCGTTCTGTCGCAAGGCATCGATCCAACGCAAAACGCACGTTGAGTTCTACCCTAAAGGCTGGAGTGAGTGGATGTCTAACAGAACAAAACACTACTTCCTGACTTTAAGGGGGGGGCACATAGGATAGAACTGTTCAGTGACTTTGAAATTGATCCTTAGCGTGCAGGTCAGATTCAAAAGCAACAGTTATGACCCTTATACCCCCCAAGTCATTGATTGGTTACTGCCTGGTAACCAATCAGTGGAGACCAAAAGAACTGCAAAGCAGGAAGTAGTGTTCTGGCTATTATGTCAGACATTCGGTCACTCCAGCCTTTATACATTACATTTTTGGCTAACTATATTGAAAACATTTTATTATGTAAATTCTATCTATTTACCCAATTTTTATTTTTAAACTGAACAATTCATTGAAGAAGAGTTGGGATGCTTCAGAATTAAGTAAACCATTTAAAACAGCCTGACCATGTACATTAACTGATGTTTCTGAACCTGCAGACCCAGGATTGCGTGGATTTTGGGGCAGAAATACTACAGAATGATTTTTTTTGTGCTAAAATCATCCAGGCCAACCCTGTGCATGTGGGTGCACAAACATCACACAAAGGAGGTGAATGGGCAGGCTGTTTCTCCACTGCATTTATCATCAAACCTTGAAACAGCCATGTCTGATTGTAGCATAAGACCTGTGAGTGCAGTATATTTTGGAGACTGGATTACTGTACCCAGTTGCTATGTTCCCTTGTTATATGTGTTGTTTTCTCTGGAACAGCAACAGAGATACTTGTGTCCAAACAAGTGCTTGCACTTCCATATGGTTGCCAGTTTGTTCATTCTGTCTGTTCTGATGAATAGTGCACAACCTACTGATGCTGGAGATGGGTGGAGCTATTGACATCCAGTGGTTCCCACTGTGTGTTGCGTCAAAAGGTGCACTGAACTTGCAACCACTGAGTCTGATGCATTCTGAATATGTGCTCCATAAATGATGAAACCCCCACTCTGAAAATGCAAGTTGCACCTGCTTTGTGTCAGATGAAAGTGCAAGCAATTATAGGAATAAACTGTAGTATTGGTAAAAATATAGCTGCATGCAATGTAGAACTTTGCACAATTGAATGCATTTGTATTTGTAAATTACCCCTATAGTTATTTTGGTTCATGAAAACCAATATATCGGGGGTTCAAGTAGAATATGTACACAAATAATCTGTGTTTTAATGATGCATTAGTCTATTACTATGTATTTACTACGATCCAACACTCTGCTTAGTGTTTGGCTTACAAGTCCCAGAATTTGTCTCTGGTTCTCCCAGACATACCTTATTCTTTGGCAGGCACCTCATTCTTGTATCTTGTTTTGTGGATAAGAGACTGGTGTGTCAATAGAGTGAGCGTACCAACAACATATCCTACTTTGATGAAAGTGAAACTCGTAAGGAAGGCAGAGCATGGGAACATGGGGCACTAGGATGCACCTTTTGTCTTTGGTGTGTTGTGAATTTTTTTGATATTCTAATTTCAGTTATTTGTAACCAATAAATGTTTTTGTGTGTAAAACAGCTAATTTGTTTGGTTGTTTAATTGTCTAAATTGTTATTAGGTTGTTGTATAATGCTAAACCATTTAATTTTTTTCCCTATGATCTTTAGCTTATCGAAACAATTGGAAAAGGATTTCTAAACTTAATAGGAGTATCAATTTACTTCTTTAGGATTGTCTGGTAAAATCTTGCCCTCTGATTATTTGCTATTATGTTTGTGGTCTTATACAAAGTAAAATATACTTGACATGTCTAGGTGGGCAGGACAGTTAGGGGTGGTTCACCTTCAAGTTAACTTTTAGTATATTGTAGAAGAGACAATTCTAAGAAACTTTTCAATTGGTCTTCATTATTTATTTTTCATAGTTTTTTAATGATTTGCAATTTTCTTCTGTTTCTTTGCAGCTTTCAAATGGGGTCACTGACATCATCTAAAAACAAATGCTCTGTAAGGCTACAAATGTATTGTTATTGCTACTTTTTATTATTATTCTTTCTATTCAAGCCATCTCCTATTCATATTCCAGTCTCTTATTCAAATCAGTGCAGGGTTGCTAGGGTAATTTGTACCCTAGAAACCAAATTGCTGACACTGCAAACTAGAGAGCTGCTGAATAAAAAGCTAAATAACTATAAAACCACAAACAATAAAAAATGAAAACCAATTGCAAATTGTCTCAGAATATCACTCTCTACATCATACTAAAATAAGTTAACTCAAAGGTGAACAACCCCTTTAACCACTGTCGAGTGACGCCAAGCCTTCATGTCAGTAACTATCCTCTACTCCAGGAGTGCCCATACTTTACTAATGGGAGGTCTAATTTGAATGATGAAATCCCATTATGATCTACATCCATAAAACATTGTTAGCATTCTTGATAACATTTATATTGCTAACAATGCATACCTCTCAACATTATGGAAGTAAAAAGAGGGACTAAAAATGTTTTTGCAGGTAGTGTGGCTAAATTTGCTACACACTGACATTGGAGAGTGCCGTCTCCCCAGGAAAACTGAGCACCAGGGACGAAAGAGGAAGGCCAGGGTGTGCGTCCACAATCTCTTTTTGCTAACTTTGTTTGCCCACTCCCATTTTTGTGGACACCCCCTAATTACCATGTTAATTTTACAAAATTTGGCAGGTTATGAAAGTTTGAAAATATTTACTTATTTTCTTATCTCAAAATTGTTACAAAGTATCTTATTTGCATCTGTTAGCTGTTCTGGGCTCTGTGCCAAAAGCCAATTAAGTTAGAAACATTATTTCTTTTTCTGGCTGTTCAGTGCAGAGAAAAGAGGGACTTTCTAGTACAAATGCGGGACTGTGGGTTGAGCTGTTAAAAGAGGGACTGTCTCTCCGAAAAAAGGGACAGTTGGGAGGTATGACAACGATATATTTTGTAACCTTAACATTATAAATATCTGAATGAAAAGCATTAAATAGGAGGGTGATTTAAAAAATCTTTTTGTTGATCTACTAATCACCAGCTAAGGCTGGGGACAGACAGGGAGATTCGGGGAGATTCTGTCGCCTGGCGTTTAATAGCAGGCGACAATCTCCCAGAACGTCCTTCTCCCTGTCCGTCGCTAGTTGAAATGTAAAAGCGCCGGCTCTGTGCACACGCGGTGCGGCGATTTCCAGAATCGCCCGAAGTTACTAACTTCGGGCGATTGCGGAAATCCCCGCACCGCGTGTGCACAGAGCCGGCGCTTTTACATTTCAACTAGCGACGGACAGGGAGAAGGAAGTTCGGGGAGATTGTTGCCTGCTATTAAACGCCAGGCGACAGAATCTCCCCGAATCTCCCTGTCTGTCCCCAGCCTAAAGGTCTACTGGTAGAACCTGATCTACTTTTTTTGCACCCCTGCTCTGCAGCGGCGCTGAGGCGATTGCCTCAGGCGGCTGTGCCAGCTAGGTCTCCAGGGGAGGCAAAAAGCCTCTCCTGGTGTGTTTAAGAGCCGAAATTCTGTTTTTTTAAACTGGGAATTCAGCTTTAAAGGGCACCTATGGGGCTAAAAAAATTCCCCAAACCGAATGTGGGCTCTATGGGGAATTTTAATTTTTTTTAACTGCTAGAGCCCCCTGCTGCTCTGAATGCATGCATTATTTGTTTGATTAAACTTTGTGGTGCAGTAAAATCATGTTTATGTTTATTACACAAAATACAGCCTTCCTAGCCTTATTCTATTTTAGACTTTCCTTGTCCTTTAAGCAGCATGTTGTGTACCCTTCAGGGTGTCACAATGAAGCAGGTTTTCTCAGGGCAATCTAAACACAAGCCATAAACAGTAAAATGTTCTAGATACTACGAGGGTTTTATTATGTACCTATATAAATGTGCATCCTGTGAGGACAGAATCTCATGTATTGTCAAGAATACTGTACGTAGTAAACAATAACAGAAACGAAGGAGTTAATACATTCTGACAGATCAAACAGTCGCACACGCGTAATTTGCCCCGCCCTCGCTGAAGCGCGCGCTAGCACTGCCCGGCCGGCGCGCGTTGTCTTGGAAACGTAAAGGGGGGGTTAGCAGGCGGCTGCTGTACGTGGTGACGCTTTCTGTTCTATATGAGCGCGAGCGGCGGGTTCTCAGCTCCTTCTTGTTTTTTGCCGCCATCCAAAAGGGGCGCTTCCTTCTTCCTCTCGGCTCCGGGCACTGTGCGGCTGCCCAGGTTACTCCGGCCTGTCCATCACCGGTAAGAGAGGGCTGTTTGGGAGTGGACGGCAGACGTGAAAGTTTACCTATCTCATAATTGATCTTAACTGCGCATCCTACCGGCTCCGTTATCCGCTAAACACTGGCGCGCCTCTATAGCAGTAGGGTGAAAGGAACACGTGCTCGCGCCCGATCTGTGGCGGAGCCAATGTGAGTGCAGAGATGTAATCCAGACTGTCACAAGTATGTGTGCTGTATAGCGGTTCATCACATGCGTGTCTGAGGTACCTCACGCCAGAGATGCGCTCCCTTTACTATGTACGAGGCCGCACGCGGAGCGATTTGTTCTGACAGCCCAGCAAGAATCGCCATTATCGCTCGATGCGGTAACCGGCACTGAGGCCGTGTGTGTGGCGCAAGCTAGTGCGCAGTAATAGTGTGTGGGGCGAAGACCTCATAGAACCCAAACGCATTGGATAGCGGCATGACACGGGCTACATTTTGTCGTTTAAATCCATTTCCTTTACGGTGTCATGTTGTGGGTTGCCTGTGCTGACCACTCTAGTAGTGTAAGGGTTAATAGCGCGCCGGCCGGGATGCTCTCGTGCTTCTGCCCTGCCCGCTATAGTAATGAGCTTCCGGGACTTTGGAGACCTCTGCAGTTTCCGGTGCCTGATGCGACGTGAGACAGGAGGTTGCGGCACCACGTGGTAAAGCGGCCTAAGTGAGTCCGGGCTAGACTGACACGCAGATGAGCCCCGTGGCGGCCTAATAGAAATTGCATTACATGACAAACATTGCATTGCGGTGAACGGAATTGGCCCCTTACTGACCAGCATGTCATTTATATGGGCTTTACTCGAATCCAATTCTAAAGCTTTTATTTGGCATCCGCCCCTCTCTCCCAATTTTGAACCATTTCTGGTTTGGCTTTTAACCGAAAGAAAACTTTTTCTTACTAGAGAGGGAGGAAATGGTAAATGACTTGTACAAACTGGACTTTTTTTTTTTTGTCGTCTCTTGCACACTTTCAGATTCATCTTCTGTGGGATGGCTGAAATGTCAAAAAGAATTAGGTCTTGACACGTTACACCTTATGCTCTGGGTTTCTGTACTGGCCCAAGACCACAGCAGAAGTAGGTCTATAGTTCTAAAGCTCCGCCCCCAATAGATGGCTATCATGGTTTTCTGATTTGTTGGGCCAATGCCCATTATTTAAAGAACTAAATCCTGTTGGCCACAAATGCCCCCCCCCCACGGGGCAAATGCCACTACCTTGCTACAGGTCCAGACTGAATTAAAATAGGCATTTGAGGTACACAGAGTCCACATAGAGGCCCAAACAGCCGCCCCCCAGCCCACTAAATACTTTCTATGGCACCTTTGCCAGAACCCACATATTGCCAGTGCGTGCCTGACGGCTGCCATCTTCTCAGGAGTGGTCTTCTTCTTCCTGGATCCATCGCTGTCTTCTGGCGCATGCGCAGTAGGAGGCATTTGCCGATTCCTGATCTACTGCGCATATAGGTCACTTTGGGGCCGACTGTGTTTACTTCTCCTTTAAAGTGTAGGTTTACCTTCAAGTATGTTATAGTGTGGCCAATTCTAAGCAGCTTTTCAGTTGGCCTTAATTTTTTAATTTGCTTTCTTCTGATACTTTCAAATGGGTTTCACTGACTTCATCTGAAACAAATGCTATGTGCGCCTACAAATGTATTGTTGCTACATTTTATTATTCTACTTTCTATTCAGGACTCTCCTCTTCATATTCCAGTCTCTTATTCAAATCAATGCATGGTTGCTAGGTTAATTTGCACTTTAGCAACCTAGTGGCTGAAATTGCAAACTGGAGAGCTGCTGTATAAGAAGCTAATTCAAACCACAAATAAAAAAAAAAAAATTAAAACCATTTGCAAAATGTCTCTGAATATCACACTCTACATCATACAATAATTTAACACGGGTGAAAAACCCCTTTAAAGGGCACGAAGGTGCGGGCTGATGGAGCCCACATTCCGGTTTGGGGTTCTAGTAGCTTTAAAAAAAAAAAAAAAAATCGCCCCCTGTAGGCAGTGCTTTCCTGCACCGGGAGGGAGCTCCCAGTGCAAGCTGCCATGACAGTACATGCACATGCGCAGTATGAAAAGCTGCCTTAAATTGTGGCAGCTTTTCATTCGGCTTATGCACATGACGTCACAAGCGCATGCTGCACATGGACTGTCATGGTGGCTCGCACCGGGAGCTCCCTCCCGGTGCGAGTAAGCCAGCGCCTGCAGGGGGCAATTTTTTTTTTTTTTTTAAACTACTAGCACCCCAAACTGGAATGCGGGCTCTATCAGCCCACACCTTTGGTTTGGGGAATTTCTTTTTTTTTTGCCCCATAGGTGCCCTTTAAGGTCCTACCATGTACACTATATTTTCAGTATACATTTCAAGATGCTATGCTAATTAGTAACTAAACATTTTCTCAAAAGACCAGGATCATATATGAATCCATTTTAGGGCTACTCCACTTTGATTCTAGTAAAGTTCAGTATAACAGTTTCTACCCATAAAAATCTGTCTTTATACTTCTAGTTTTCTGTAAACATGGCTGTAGAAAGACAATATCTTTGCTTTCTACTGTGCGGTATAGTCAAGCCTTGGTGGCAGGCCTTAAAGCAGTTGTTCAGTTTAAATATAAATACTGGGTAAAAAGTCTGTGCAAAATATAAAATGTTTTCAATATAGTTAAACAAAAAATTAATGTATAAAGGCTGGAGTGAGTGTGAATTCCAAACATAATAGCCAGAACACTACTTCCTGCTTTGCTGCTCTTTGTTTCCACTGATTGGTTACCAATCAGTGACTTCTGTGGGGGGACAGTTTTTATTTTTACCCTGACCAATTGCTTAATAAGTATTATGGTGCCACTTGCAGTAGCAAGCTTTACCGGTATCTGTTGTTGGCTTTCCCTTGCATCAGGATAGTTAAACTGAAAAAAGTAGCTAGAAATGTTGTACATTATCTTTTGAACTTCTGTACCAGCCCGGGGCAACCACAACCCTTTAGCAGCAAAGATCTGTGTCTCCAAAGATGCCCCAGTAGCTCCCCATCTTTTTTTCTGCCGATACACGGCAAACGCTCTGTCCTGATGTAATTTACAGAACTTGGGGACCAGCTCACAATATACAGTGCACATAGAATATATATGTCTGAAAATAAGGCTGATTAGTAATTATGGATAATTACTACATGGCATCACAGAAACCAATGCAACTAGCATCATAATTTAATAATCAGCCCTGTAGTATCTGCTTGTATCACAGGCCAACCTTATTTTTTTGCTGGATAATTGGTGACGACCTGCATGTACCTGCTCACAAGCGCGGAAGTTACGGAAGAAACCTAGTTATTGTGCGATTATTGCGGCTTTATTATACACACCAACAGCATGTCAGACAGTGGGACGGTCTGACTGTCTGACATGCTGTTGGTGAGTATAATAAAGTCGCAATAATCGCACAATAACTGTTTCTTCCGTTAACTCCGATGAGCGCCTGTGAAGCAGGTACATGCAGGACGAATGGATTGATCGGCTTGGAGGTGCCGATATCCCGCGAGAGCAGCCGCAGGAGCAGAGAAGACGCATGCATAGCCGGGTGAGCTCCACTAAAATACTTTAATACACTTATGCTTGAGATATAATTGGTGACGACCCCTAAGTTTAGCTGCTCATAGCCCACTGAGCATGTGAGTGTCACAGACACTTTCCAAGATGGTGACCCCCTGTGACAAGTTTGAAGTCCTGGATCATTGCTGCTATTGACAAGCTGAAACTTTAGGCTGGTGCAATAAGTTCAGTATATAAAATATGGCATTTTTAGGATTTACTTCTCCATTAAAGGAGCATTCAATCTGAAGGGGGGAAAAAGCCCCTAATTTTTTTACTTACCCCTCCTGCAGGTTCTTGCCACAGGAGTTCACGGCAGCCATTGTCTTTCTTGGGTCCTCTCTTCGTAAGGTGTGTTGCACCTGGGAGATGTTTGGAGATTCCATGACCCAAACTGCTGCGCATGCGCGGAAAGTCATGAAAATTTCCGAAATAGTTTTGGAATTTTTAGTGACTTTCTGCTCATGTGAAGTGCTTTGGGTCAGGCAATCTCCTGCAACTGTGCGTTTGCAGAAAATGCAGGTTTACTTAGGAAAACTGAAGAAAGAAGATGGCTGCCATGAACTCCTGTAGGAAGGGTAAATAGAAAAAAAAATTAGGGGGGGTTGAAGGTAGGCTAGCAGGGAGGAGGGTCTACTCAGGGGAGGGATTTTTTCCTTACAGGCTTGGTTCTCCTTTAAACCCACCAAGAAAGGTTTGCTGTGGACTCAGACTACATTTAATAGACTTATAAATATGCCCCTGTAAGGTGGGAGCTCCTAGTGCAGGCGGGCACCACAGCATCAAAGCTTACAACTGAAGCTGTAAGATACAGATGTAGTGGGGACATGTCAAGCAAATAGTGCCAGTTTGGCAAGATGTGCCCTGCTGAGACAGCCCAGCTGATGCCATTCCCCTTGTCTAGTTTTGTGTTGGGAGTAGGTGGAGTGGGGCTCATTAGTGCAGATAGTACATTATCTCTCTCTACAGGCTGCTGCCACCTGGGTGGGGTTTCCTCACCTTGCCTTATGGCAGCAGCCTGTACAGACCAATATTGTACTCTCTGCAATAAAGATGAACCCCCTTGACCTACTCCATTACATTATTCCCTTTGTATAAAACCAGTACTCTCTTCACTTGTGACTCTGTAGCGTATTTAATATCATAGAATATCTTGCCAGTACTAGTGCTGCTGTTTGGCTTTGCTTTCTACATTTAAGTTTATCAACCCCATGGTATCTATCAACCAGTAGTATTTTAGTTTGGTTAAGGTTATAAATATCTATAAATAAGGCTATGAAGATTTATCTGTATCAGATCTAATGTGCCCAGGTTGCTGGTGTCAAAATACCATTGTAAGGATGACTCACTCTGAATCGCTTCAGTTGCTCTGCAGACAGATAACATTGCATTTAATACCAACCTCCAATTCAATAATTAACCATAAATAAAAATAGACCCAGTACAGGACTATGTAGCACACTAATTGGTCCCTTGCCATTGGCAAATACTTGTAAACCATCTTCCAGCCAGTTGTCCATCCATGTACAAATGGCATCACTAAGGCATCCTAGTCTGGAAAGTAAATTTGTGACGCTGCATCAACAGAATTGGCAAAAGTTTACTGCAACATATGTCATGAAACCAGGCTGAAAGCTTATCCCATGCCACAAGACATCATTTTGTGATCTGTTAAACCCTGAAATTACTTCCCGCAAGTGTCGGAGCTGCAGGTCAAGCGAATTAAAAAAGACAAAAAAAAACTTTTGGAATGTATGATTAAAACAGTCCCTTAACTGTTCTTGTTGCCAATACATGGACTCGGTAAAGGTGTGTCTGTGGCCTTGTACTGACCTGCGACCCTGCAGTTTGGGACCCCTGTAATAAACCAAATAAAATACGTAGAGCTTCCTTGGTCTGTTAGGGTTGAGCTCTTCTGCCTGCCTTCCCCTCCTGAGACCTTAAGGATTAGTTATTACACCTAGTTTCTATTTTATTTATGATGCAGTTGGGCAAGTGATTGACATTTTAATATAGGTAAAGTAAGGTAACTCATAGGGTGCATGAGTACAACTTCCGGGGATATCCAAGACAACTGTTTGGGCACCCGAACTCTGCCTACTTGGACTAACTGGAGATGTTCCACTTACTTCCTATAATAGATAATGTTACTTGCAGCTTCTATATTATGCCAAGAAAGCCATACTAATGCACTGGAAGGCCCTTGATCCTCCCTCTCTACAGTACTGGCGAAAGCTGGTGAATGACACACTTCCAAGTGACATACTTGGCCAGAGGGTGCCCAGAGAAATTTTTAGCCATATGGGGCACATGGCTAACTGGACGATGCTAGATGAAATTGATACCTTAACTTCACTTTTTTTTTTTTCTTGTTTCTCACTTTTATTTTTGTTAAAAATGCAAAAATAAAAACTTATAGAAAAAAAAAACAGTTTGGCCCAGCTTTTATTGATCTATTCTACATAAAGCACTCTGGTAACCCTCTAGCTTGAAACAAGAAATGATGGGCTAGGGAGGTAGTTTTTTTTTTTTTTTTTT
>CM044435.1:52594150-52618767 GCA_024363595.1 Xenopus borealis | reverse complement strand
TTTTGTACACACGGACAGGACTGGGACTATAATTGTACTTTTAAGTTGGTTAGTCACTCGATGCCTTGGCCTTGCATAGGTGAAAGAGAGACCTAGAAATGACGAATCACTCGGTTACTTAACCTGTCACATGTATTAAAATTTATGATACTGTAAACAGTTACTGCAAGTTGTCTTGGAATCAAACTTTCTCATAAATAAATATATAATTTAAACAAAGAACCTCCTCTACAACACACCCAATGGAATGGATTTGCTTTTTTTTTTTCTAGTAAAGAACAGACAGAACTTGACCAACAAGATATGGAAGATGTTGAAGATTTAGAAGAGGAAGAAGCAGGGGAAGATGCAAACAGTAAAGGTAACCTTTTATAAGTTATCTTTGTTTCTCTTCTCAATAAGATGAAACGCCAATTTACATGTATTGCTTGTGTGTACACGTTAAATAAATTGTTGGTGAATCTCTAGCTAGGCAACTGACTGCCCAAATGATGCAGAATCCTCAGGTTTTAGCTGCTCTACAAGAAAGGTTGGATGACCTAGTGGGGACACCTACAGGATACATTGAAAGGTACCGTTTGTTCATTATTGTAAATTCTGCATTGTGTTGGCTGCATGTAAAAAGATTTAGCCATGATTGCATGTTCTGATCTTATTCTCTTCAGCTTGCCCAAAGTAGTGAAAAGGAGAGTGAATGCACTTAAAAATCTTCAAGTAAAATGTGCACAGATAGAAGCAAAATTCTATGAAGAAGTCCATGAATTGGAGAGGAAGTATGCAGCCCTCTATCAACCCTTTTTTGACAAGGTAAAAGTAAATCTAAAAATAACCATTAACTCGGAGTGACCATTTCAGTGGATGTTTAGTGATTCAAAACTTTTTTTTTTTTATTTCTTTAGAGAAGTGAAATAATAAATGCTACATATGAACCTACAGAAGAAGAATGTGAATGGAAAGTAGATGAAGAGGAGGACATTTCTGTAAGTGTTTCCTGGAATAGCTGTTTGCAGTGTTTAATGAAATTTCTTGTCTCGTTAACAATATTGCGAGGCTCAGGTTTACCCTGTTGCGTGCTGCTTGTTATTTACCATTTATTTCTCTGAAAGTGTGGTGTTGATTTAACTGATGATACTCCTGATCCTTAAAATGAAACCTTAGTCCAAAGAAATAAAAAGTAGCTGTTCCTGCATTATTTCAATGCATCCAAACAACTGATCAATTTACTTCCACTGAAGTCCTTCAGCATCCTACTTCTTGGGGAAGTTAAGGAAATTTAAAACTTTGGCTGCTTGGCTCACAAGCTTATGATCGAGTTTGATTGCTGTAAACATAAATATTTCAGATCTTGCACGCTGAATCTAAAAGCTGCTACCATTTCAGATGCAGTCTTAGGGCGTTGGCAATTTTTTTCTGAAGCTGAATGTAGGTTATTGAAACTCGCGTCTACAAGCCAATTGTTTAATAAAATATCAAATTTAACTGTTATTTCAAGGGGGATCTCAAGGAAAAAGCCAAACTTGACGAGGAGAAAAAAGATGAAGAAAAAGAGGATCCTAAAGGAATACCTGAATTCTGGTTAACCGTATTTAAGAATGTTGATCTCCTTAGTGATATGGTTCAGGTAAGTAAGTTTATTTCATGTCTGTAACGTTAATTAAAATGTAAAGTGTATATTTTGTCTTGACACTTCCTTTCATTGGCTAGCCCACAACCCCAAAGTGTAATGAATTCATATGTTTTAATAGCTGATGGGCTTTTTTCCCCATAAACATTCTTGTTTTTGTGGCCAAAGATAAGTTTTGAAAACAAGCTAAAATGTATCTTCCCCCTAATTTATTGGCATCCTTTGCTGTTGCTTACAGGATACCATAGTTTAGAGCTGTGATCCCCAACCAGTAGCTCGTGCGCAACATGTTGCTCTCCAAAACCTTGGATGTTGCTCCCAGTGCCCTCAAAGCAGGAGCTTATTTTTGAATTCCAGGCTTGGAGGAAGGTTTTGGTTGTAAAAGAACCAGGTGTACTGCTAAACAGAGCCTCAATACAGATTGCCAATCCACATAGGGGCTACCAAATTTCATGATAGCGTTGCTCCCCAACTCCTTTTTCTTCGGAATGTTGCTCACGGCCTCAAAAGGTTGGGGATCCCTGGTTTAGAGTGCCTAAGTTTGGGGTGTCTTGTTTTGTTAAGCTTTGCAGTATTACAGGTGACCACTCATAACGGCTATTAAAGTTTAATGAGGTATTTATGCCAGCGAAGTTGCAAAAAACAGATGAGTCCAGACTTTGATCATGTCACAATTATGATTTTTGTTACAAGTTTAAATTTTTTATATAGTGCACATTGCCCTATATTAAATTTTATTTCTGGCTGTCTTCTCTCCCAAAGGAACACGATGAACCAATTCTAAAGCATTTAAAAGACATAAAAGTAAAGTTTTCAGAAGCTGGGCAGCCAATGGTAAGTAAAATGTGCTAATGTTCATAAATGGTTAACCAGACGTGGAGGAGCATGAAGGGCCTACTCCCTTAATGTCTTTGGAAATAGGTTTAATACTGGAATTCAAATTTTGGGGCGTTAGCAGTGTAGGGGCGGAGCTTCATGCTAGGTAATAAAGTAGGAAAAAATGGCAGTTCAGAGCCATAATTTATCTATATAATTAATAAATGTACACATACACTTTTTTTTTTGGTAAAAATGTTCATGTTGAATGCATTCACATATGGCTGTATACTGCACCTTTTAGGTTTAAGCAGCTCCGCATAGTAAAGACATGAAGATTTTTTTTTTTTCTTCCCCTGCAGAGTTTTATGTTAGAATTTCATTTTGAACCAAACGAATTCTTTACAAATGAAGTTTTGACAAAGACTTACAAAATGAGGTCAGAGCCTGATGAGTCTGACCCTTTCTCGTTCGATGGACCTGAAATTATGGGATGCACTGGGTAAGTGTACTGCATGTTTAGGTGTTTTTGCAACAAAAGTCTGTAAATGGAAGCAAATTTTAGGTAAAACGAATGTTCTTGCTTTTTATAAACATTAAAACCAAAAAATAATTAAGTTAAAATCAAACATCCATTTGTAGTGTTTATGCATGTGGTAGATATTTAAATTACGAATTGAGATGATGTATGAAGCCAGATTACTTAGTGAAAAAGAACCATGAAAGTTGAAGGAGAATGAAACTACCTTCCTTCACCACGCTCCTCTCCCTCCCTGCATAGGGTAATGGACAGAAAGTTGCCCCTGGAAAAGAAAAGAAAAAGCCTGGGCCTAAATGCATAGCAGCAATGTTCCCCGGCACCATGTTCTGCCCATTTGCATTCTCTTTCAGTCTCTTTGCCAATTTAAATCCTGCAGGATCATGCTCTGTTGAAGCAGATTCCTGACCAGGCCCAACTGTGCATGCTTCAGACGGCTTAGTGTAAGGAGACTGGAAAAGAATGTGAGCGGACAGATGATTTTGTCAGGGGAACTCCCCTGCTCTCCATTTTAGGCTCTGTTTTTTTCCGGGACACCTTTCGGTCTAATTAATTGCAGGTACGTGGGAATGGAAAGTGGGGGGTAGCTCTCTTAAAGGAAAACTATACCCCCAAAATGAATACTTGAATAACAGGTAGGTAGTTTATATCACTGGAGCACTCAGTCCGACAATTAGCAACTGCCTGGGTGCTTGTCCAAACCGTGTTATCCAACATATGTAAAAAAAAAAAACACACACCAGGTGTTCGTGAAAAATAAGTACAAGAAGTTTATTCCGACATTTCGGCTCCTACACTCGAGCCTTGATACGCACCCACGTGCGTGCACGCATACATACATACCAAACTGGTATATATATTTAAGTTAATATTGCCCTTTTAAATCTCTAGCCTTGAACCACCATTTCGCGATGGTCTGTGTGCTGCCTCAGAGATCACCTGACCAGAAATATTTCAACTCTAACTGTAACAGGAAGAAGTGTGGAAGCAAAAGACACAACTGTCTTAATTGGCTCATGTGACCTAACTTTATAGTTTTTGTGTGCACTGTTGAATCATACGATCCCAGGAGGCTGTCCTTATTTTTTAAAATGGCCATTTTCTATTTATGATTACCCAATGGCACATGCTACTAAAGTATATTCTGAAAATGGCTTATTTACTTGAAGTAGAGTTTTACACATGTGCTGTTTTATGCAGTATCTTTGTATAGAGACCTACATTGGGGGGGGGGGTATAGTTTTCCTTAAGAGGTTTGGGTAGTATGTCTGGTCCAAATCATACAAAGGGCTTACCATGTTGGGCTACTGGAGGCTATCTGAAAAAATTAATTCATACTGCATAGAGCATTCTCACATGGTTCAGGAACGTATACCAAGAGTGCAAGTTTGCATTTTATGATAGCTTTTGGCATTAAGTGTGCAGCTGTAATATCTGCTTATATTTTTGGACCTTTTAATAAATAAGATACCATAGTCTGGTACATTGAGAATACCTGCCAAGTGGTAAGGATTTTGAGGTACTGAACTGTTGGTTGTCTGTAAGAATCCTACAGAGGTAGTCTGAGTGGGATGTAAAGATTAAAATGATTAAAGCTCACTTTGTGTCCCTTCTTAAACTCCTTAAGGGTTAGGTCACTAGAGGGAGCCAGTTAGTTGGGCACGCTGGGGTAAAGTCTGGGACAGTTTGTTGGCTTGCAGCCCTCTACAGTCTGCTAGCCATATTGAATACAGAAGATAACTGTCTCAAATGTTCTAAGGAAAGGTCTGCAGTAGACCTGTCTGTTAAAATGGCTTCATACCTAACTTTTGTTGGTCAAGCTGGTGACCACTGATAAATTGTATGTATCCATTAAGTTGCTTTGATCCTTGAAGTGCTTGGTGGCTTCAGTGGTCTTTGGGCTGGGGCAGACTGTAAAATCGCTGGCGACAATCTCCCCAAACTGCCTTCTCCCTGTCCGCCGCCTGTTTAAATCAAAAGGCGCCAGCTCTAATACACACGCGGCGCTGCGATTTCTGGAATCGCCCGAAGTTTCCTCACGAAGCAACTTCTGGCGATTCCGGAAATCGCCGCGCTGTGTGGATTAGCGCTAGCGCTTTTTGATTAAGAATATCAAGCTGATCTTGTCTACTTGTTCATAGCATGCAAGTAACTTGACACTTTTTTTTTTTTTTTTCCTAAAATATTGTATACATTCTATGTTAAAGCATAGTTAACTTTTTTTTTTTTTTCTTTTTTATATTCACACTTTAACTTAATGTGTAAACTGTTTTATTGTAGGTGCTTAATTGACTGGAAGAAAGGAAAGAATGTCACTTTAAAAACCATAAAAAAGAAGCAAAAACATAAGGGTCGTGGAACTGTGAGGACTGTTACAAAAACTGTTCCCAATGACTCCTTTTTCAACTTCTTCAGTCCCCCTGAAGGTAAAAAGTGTTTAGCTGTAGGTTGTCAACTGTAAATAGATGCTGTTGCAAGGTCCAATAAAGCTGGCCATGCCAAAATAAAGTTCAGTTTGTATGGCAATGTTACCTATTGAGTGAGTCTTTGCCTGATTTGGCCACCTTCATTTTAGGTTGCAAATGGGCTTATCAGATTATTTTAGCCTATGGGCCAACTATAGGGTCTTAACGGGCTTTCTGAATGGGATTTTGGCCAGATATCTGGTTTGTGGGTGGGGCAACATACATGGATAAATGAGCTGTAAGCAGTCCACACTTCCCACTAGTAGACCTTGCACACAGGTGTTTCAGGGTGTATTAATTTTCTTTGTGTGTAACAGGATAACTGAGCACACGAATTTCTGTGAATTTTGTTGAAATTACCTGGCTGAAAAAGAATCATCCTTCAGGATCTACAAATTGTACTATAATATACAGTTGTGCTAATAAGTTTACATACCCTGGCAGAATTTGATTTCTTAACCATTTTTCAGAGAATATGAATAACACACTTTACTTTAACTCATGGTTAGTGGTTGGCTAAAGCCATGTATGGTCAAACTGTTTACATTTTTTTTTTTTTTTAAATCCTAATCACTACACAAACTACCCAAATGACCCTGATCAAAAGTTTACATACCCTCGTGATTTGGCCTGATAACGTGCACACAACCTGACACAAAATGGTTAGAATAACTATTTAAAGGTAACCATTTTCACTTGTGATCTATTAATTGGTGGGTGTGTATAAAAGGCCAATGACTTTCTGGACTCCTGACAGATCCTTGCATCTTTCACCCAGTGCTGCACTGTTGTTTCTTGAATTCTATGTCATGGGGAAAGCAAAATAATGGTCACAGGATCTGCAGGAAAAGGTAGTTGAAATCTATAAAACAGGAAAGGGATATATTGAAAATATGAAAGGAAATGAGAATGCCAATCGGCAATGGGTTCTGTTGAAACTAAATAAAACAAATTTCAGCCATAACTGCCAGAAAAATTGTTCAGGATACAAGGAAAAACCTACAAATAACTTCAGGTGAAATACGGGACTCTGAAAAAATGTTTCAAGATGCACAATATGGAGGCATTTGAAGAAAGACGGGCTGCATGGTTGAGTTGCCAGAAGAAAGCCATTACTACGCAAAAATATGCTTTTTGCTAGGAAGAATGGGCAGCTTTACCATCTGATAAGATAAAGAGCCTCATCCACAAAAGACTTCAAGCTGTCATTGATGTTAAAGGGGGCAATGCACCATATTAAGAACTGGGGTATGTAAACTTTTGATTAGGGTCGTTTGGGTAGTTTGTGTAGTTATTGATTTAAAAAGAGTAAACAGTTGTCTGACTGGCTTCAGCCAACCACCAACAATGAGTGAAAAGTTTATCATTCATATTCTCTGAAAAATGGTTAAGAAATCATAAATTCCACCAGGGTATGTAAACTTATGAGCACAACTGTATTGTAATCAATGAAAATGTGAAAAGATTGTATTTGTTGCACATGACTACAAACTATAACTCTTGTATATATATATATTTTTTTTTTCCCCTTTCACTCTACTACATATAACTTTAGTACCTGAAAATGGCGAGCTGGTAAGTAAAATTTTTGATACCCTGTCAGGTGATTGTATTAAACATTGTTCACAATACTTCCCCTTGTTGGCTAACCAGCTTAATGTTGACAGTGGAGGCCTATTACTGCTTAAACACCTGGGTTAAAGCAAGATTACCATGATCGATTGAGCTCTGCTTCCCTTTAACTGCAAATTAAGAACATAAGCTTGTTCACACAACTATCTCCATTAACTATAGATGGATGAGGTTGGCAAGTAAAATCTTATATGGGAGTAGTGTTCTTTAGGAGCCTTAGCAGTAGTGCTCTGCTGAATGGATTTAATGTACAGATGCGACTTACCCTGCTATTAACACATGCGCACTGCAAACTTCCAATCTTTAGTTCAAGGAACCTTTAAAGTAATGTAGGCAAACAAATTTAATGTATAGTTACCCAATTCTTAAACTTGTTCAATTGTTACCTTATTGCTGGGTGGTAAACCTGCCTTTGTTACTTTCCACCTAATGTCTTGCTGTCTAACAGGATGATGATGCAGAAGCCATCCTTACTGCAGACTTTGAAATCGGACACTTCCTGCGTGAGCGTATAATTCCTAGATCAGTGCTGTACTTCACTGGTGAAGCAATTGAAGATGACGATGATGATGTAAGCAACTAAGAATATCGTCCTAACAATGTTGTGCACTTTTGTAGGCTCCTTAAGTTTGTGTTGGAGCTTAACTTCAACATTCTTGACCAACCAGATAAAAATATATTTGTACAGACAACTATTTTCCCCATTTAACATTCACCACATTGTGCTTAGTCATTGGCAGCACCAGAATGCTGAAAGTGTGTGGCGATGCAGCCAAACTTTTAAAATTAGTGAATAACTTTTAGTCCATGCGAAAACACCACATACTAGGCAGGGAGAGAAGGCTTAACATGTTTCATGGCCTACTTTTCACTTCATCTGAAGCCAAGGCGCCCCCTGCAGACGGCATACTTGTATAGCCACCACCAATAAAAACAAATTGATGCATAAATTCATTAGCCACGAGACGGTATGGTTCTATAGTATTGCCAAAATGATAGTATTGATGGTTACTCAATGAAACGTGTATATAATTGGATAAAAAGTTCAATACCTATCAAATTAAATATCCATCTAAATACACAGACGTATGCGCCTGGTTTTTAATATGCTATTAAGTATATTCAGTTCAAGCCCTATTGTCATAAAGGACAATTAATATAATAATATATTGCCATCAAGTGTCCATCAAGTGTGCTTGAGAGCTTTACAGTCTTGTAATCCTGTAGAGAACTAAACTCCTTGTATTCTATAGCTTATCTGTTATCTACCATGTAAACCTTAGCCTTTTCTGCTCATTAACTTAATTTTTTGTTTTTCTGAAGCAAAAATTAACTTTGCTTACCAGTACATTGTAATAACACATTTATATTTTAAAACCTTTTTAAAAAGCATATAACTGAATTTGCAAAGTACAGGTTACAACAGTTTCTTTCCTGGCTAGCCAAAAAAACATACAAGCCACAATTAACTACTGTCTGAAATTCGATGTAGTAACTTTTTTTTTTTTAATTGAATGCAAAAATCTGTATAATTAAACTAAAGCAAGTTTAAGCACATCTTTATTCTTTGCTTTATTTTTCTCCCTATTTCTAGTATGATGAAGAAGGTGAAGAAGCCGATGATGAGGTAATTTTCCAATGAAGAAATTAAAGGGACAAGTAATTTACCTCTAAACCTACAATAGTTCTATCTTAATCCCACCTGGAAGCTTTAAAGGCTTCACAGCAGTTTCTTTAAAAAAAAAAAGGGGGGGGGGGTGCGTGCGCTATTAGGCTACATTTGTCTTTATGCTCTGAAACAGAAATTGGCTTTTTAGTGCCAAAGCTTTGGCAAACCAGCTCTTCAGCACCAGATGCAAAGATTCCATTGGATGAAATAAAGGTTTGTACGATTTTCAGACATTGTGTGGAGTGTCAGGACATATTTCGAACCATGGCGATTGGTCATTCAGTTGATCAGACAGGTTTAAAGATATGCATTGGCTAACCATAAAATATCTAAGTATTGCATGATATCAATGGAACATTGTTTCTATTTGTCAGACAACTGTTGTGCAATTGCGGAGTGTCTGTTAATGACCTGCGCATTGTGTGATTTGTTCTCTTTGCTACTTTATATTAATCTGAACGGTTAGTTGCAGGTAGGAAGATTGGACAATTGTTTACCAACGTAGCCTAATATTCTGAATGTCTATGGCCATCTTAAATTTCAAGTTCACCATCTTCCCCTGAAAGGTTGGCAAGAGCCATCATGAACAAATTTAAAATGCAAACCCTGACAAAAAGCTCTATTGCCGAAGCTTCTCCACTACTAAGCAGACTTCTGGTTCAGCACAGTCAGTGCAGGTTGTCTGTTGATCTTGTTTGAGAAACTATATCAGAGCATTTTTTAAGGTGCACTGCTACATTTATAGTGAAGTATTTAACATCTATGGGGTTGCTTCAACAATTTAGAGGTAGATTAAGCACTGAAAGATGTTGGTATTACTGTCCATTTAACTTGAAAATTGCTGCAGCATTTCTATTTTAGGGATTTGAGAAATATTTGTTTTAAGACGCTTTAGCAGAAAATTTGTTCCAATTAGAATCCTTAAGCCTATGTGGGTTTAATATCCTTCCATAAATGTCAACTGGATCAGCTTCTGCAGTCGTTTTAGAATATCTTTTTTCTGACTAATCTGCTGCTGGCTGAACTGATAATGTAACATAGTTGTAGTTCAAAAATTAAAAGCATCTGCACTGCTTTACAGAAAGTATTTCAAAGCACCACTGCACCAACAAAAGAGTAAATATGAAATATTTCTAGGTCATTCTTCAAGCAGTTCCTAACAGATGATGCATACAATTATCAAAATTGCTCAATTGTGCTAAAAAATCACATTCACAAACTTATCAAATCACTGGTCTCCATTGGTCATTTACGCAAAGACTGTCCAACATTTCAGCGAATAAAAAAACAAAACTAATGGCCTTGTTTAAAGGAAAAGTAAATGTTTTTCTTTCTGTAAATTTGCTCTAAACAGCCCCCCAGATTAATGTACCTTAGTCCCTGCTGCAACTCTGCTCTGGTTTCTGTGTTAGCAGCAGCTTGTTTCCCCTTCTTCCTGGTGCAGAGTGAAGCCCAGCCCCTTAGTTTACTGAGCAGTCCATTTGCTGCTGTTCCATAGAGAGGAAGAGGGAGCCAGTGTGTGCATTAGTAAGCTAGTTTCCCCAAGCAAAAGCTGCTACACACACTGGTCTCTGCTATGTCATAGTATGCAAATTATCTCCAGGACTAGTCAGAGATAAGGTCAGCTCAGTAAGCTATGGGGCGGGGCTTCACTCTGCACCAGGAAGAAGAGGAAACAAGCTGCTGATAACACAGAAACCAGAGCAGACTTGCAGCAGGGACTAAGGTACATTAATCTGAGGGGCTGTTTAGAGCAAATTTACGGTTTACTTGTTCTTTAAACCTATTACAAAGCTACTGAACATCTAATTAGAATATGACTTTTTACAGGAAGGAGAAGAGGAAGCTGACGAAGACCATGATCCAGATTACGATCCCAAGGTAAGAATTACAAAACAAATACAAGTACTTGCACTTTGGATGCATTCATTGTGCGGCAGGTTTAGTCAGTTGGTTGTGCTTAGTGACTTAGAACCTGTATATTTTATGATACCTGGCTGCAAATTGCCCTGTGAAGCATGCTCCGTTTTGCAAGGTTTTTGTGTATTGAAACTAATGCATTTAATTGCATTTTTTTGTATGTGTACTTCTTAAATTTTCCCTACTAGGTTTAATTGGTGTCTGTAGAGTTCTTTCCCTCGGTATGTAATCTTGCCATCATGCTTATCTTTATATACACTAATGCGTGTTCTGCCTCACCCAGCACATTTTGCTTAAGTCACATTGCATGTTATGTCTGAGATAAATTGTGATTCATATTGTTTTAAAGGGATCGTTCACCTCCCCCTCCCTCCAAGTGGTATTCAGCTAGCACTCCAGGAATGGCTACTTCAGTATTTAAAAAATGGGAAAATAGGCTTTGACTTTTCATGTCCATGAAGCAACTCTGGGATGGGGAGGCACCATTTTGTAAACTGTTCTTATTTGATACACGATGATCATAATCCCCAATTTTATTAAAAGGCAGCCGTTTTAATTGATACAATAGTTGCTAATTTTCCACAGTTGCAGTTTAGAAATGTAGCAAGTTTTTAGTCTGGAAACCACACTAGCAGGACTTTTTTTTTTTTTTTTTTTTTTAATCTTCTGGTCTATCTAAAAATGGAACTAGAAAAAAGTTTGGCAGGTGAACCATCTCTTTGATAACTACTTTTATCAAAAAAGGTTTTTTTTTTTTTTTTTTCCCCTGTACAACTTGCTGTATTTAATTTTGTGGTTTTTTTTGTTTTAATACACTAATTTATTGTAGTTAGGCCGTAAAAGAAAGTGAGGATGAAGATGCTTTGTGGTGGTTTTCCTTCACCAAAACATTTCACTAACTTTACAAGGTTTTACGGTCATGTCTTGCGTTACAGGGAATTGAGTGACTGTGGAGTGATGCTTTCTTCTCTAACCATTTGGTATTATGGAGATTGCACATATTAGCTGACTGTCTGGTGTGAAAGTCACAGAAGCAAAAATCATAAATGCTGTGCTTTTGTTTACAGAAAGCTCAAAACCCAGCAGAGTGCAAGCAACAATGAAGCAGTGTGTACGTGGCCTTGAGGATTACCTGCACTGTAATTAAACTCAACTATTAGTTACTTACAGCCTTATGTTTTGTATCTTCTTGGTAGAATAAAGTAAACAATTTTTGTTAAAAAATAAAAAAATGTTTAAAAACCTGTTAAAATAGAAAGATCATTCAACTTAGTATTTTAATGTTCTTTCCTGCCAGATATATATCTATATGATGCAGAATTCTTTACAAGCATGTTCTTCACTTCCTTCATAGTTTTGGTTCTTGTGAAGTCTCTCTCCATGTAGATATTAGACTGCAGCTGTGAAGACTCTCCAAACTGTTCTAACAAGTACTTGTCTGGAAAAAAATATCCTTTCCTACAGAACCAAAGTACTATATATATATTTTTTTTTTTAACCTTGTAGTTTAAGACAGGTTTCAGTCTGCTTGCAATAGCTGTGCCTTCATTACTTTGTTCTAGAAATGCAGTTATGATCTTGGGACACGGTAAATTAAAATGCAACTAAACCTGCCAATGAATTTCCATTCAGACCACATCCATTGATCCTCTCTGCTTGTTTATGCTATGGGTTTTTGTATTTTGTGACTGTGATTACAAAGGAAACATCTGATTGGTCTACATAAGGTTGTTTAACTCTGGGGAGTGAATAAAACCTAGTATTTTCAGAAATGTCTGGGTATTTATTTCTCCATGCCCTTCAGATTTTTTAATTTTTTTTTTTTTAAATTAAAGTCCTCTTGTGCTTAAGGCCCTGTCCTGAGTGGCTGCGTCTGTAATATGCCAAACTACAAATTCCTGTTAAAGTAATTCTTCTGGGCAAAGTGAGCAAAAATTGTGCTTGGAAACAGAGCTGTAAGAACATTGTCTGTTTGTCAAACTGGACAAACAGACTGTACAGTTACACTTTAATAGTGGCCACACATTTGCCATTGACACCATCCAACCTGTTCCTTTAGTCTACCAGCAGCGTTTGGAACTTGATAGTGGTCTGTAAGACTGTTTAGAGAGGGCTGAATGTGGTCCTTGCTGTTGGGGATTTTCAGATGTCTGGGTCCCAGATACAGTTCTATAAACTGCTGGCTTTAGTCTGAAATGGCTGAAACTGCAGCTAACCTAAAGCTCTTTTTGTCCAATGTGTGACGTTTGCTCAAACGGACACCTGTATCGTTATCTGGAGACCTATTATTGGCATTTTGATCCTTTTATGGTCGAAACAGCTATTATTTAAATGACACACTTTAGTACTGCATAATATTTAGTGCCACTCTTGGGTTATCCGCTCTGTAATATTATTGGCAACAGATCTGATTATATAACCGACTTACTGTAATAACAATTTTGGGATAACACCCATGTGCTTTTACATGTTTCACCTTAAGTTGCAATTTTTCTTGAGGCCAACTACTGTGATCACCATTCAAATGCTACATATCAATATTTATAATTTGTGTAACCAAATTTCTTTTAGTACTTGACAGCACGTAGTGAATGGGAAAGTCTGTGATCCCTCCCTCCCTATAGTTTGCCATGCACACATTTGTAGTGTGAAAAAAAAAAACAAAGTTTAAAAAAAGATTGTTTGGCACAGCTCTGCTCCTACTTCGTCGTACTTCAGCGCAACACAGCTCCTGCTTGGGTGCGACTCTGCTCTTTGGCAGTTTAAGGAGGGGGGCATGGCTAATCTGGAATTGCATTTCCCCCTTTAAAGAGATACTGACACCTGAAATTTAACTTTTTTTTTTTTTTACATCTGTTCTAAAATGAAAGCTACTTCTAACTTTGCCATAAAGTATTTGCATGATGCTTTTACATTACCTCCCCCATGTTCCTGTTAGCATTCGAAACTGTAACAGGCTGAGATGGGACAGTCGGGTTCGCAAAGTCAGTCAGGCTTAGGAACTTCAACTAACAATTCTATACAAAAACAAACCTCTCTGCAACATGATCAACATGATCTATAGGTAACATTTTATATACATTTATGTTAAAATTTTATTTTTTTAGTGTCACAATCACTTTAACATATAGAAGCCATTGGGCCCAGGACAACTAACCCTGCCCCCCCCCCCCGAGCCCACCTAACTAGTTGGGGCTGAGTAAATGACTGCAGGGCCATAGTTTTAGGACCCCTGGTCTACACGTAATTTTAATTTATTGAATTTCTGGACATAATGCATTTTAATTCATATTATAAATTTAGTTCACAAGAGAACCTGATTATTTAGGTGGGAAGGTGCAAATTCTATGGGTCATTCTTTTCTTTACCCTAATTTCACATTACTGTAATGCTTTACAGTTGTACATTTCTATAAATAACATTTTTAGAAACCTAAACCTTATTTTAGTCTGTGCAAACTGATGAACATTGGGTATTAAATGTAAAGCTAATAAATGAGACCTCTGCCCATTTGTCTGCTACCAGAAAAAAAAGTTAAAACCCAAATCTGTCTTTGGGGACAAAGGGTTGATTGTTTTGATTCACTGCTAGTAGACAAAGCATCTGATGTGGAATTAGATGTTTGAGGACTGCTTACATTGCTGATAATTAAGCTCTTGCTTAAGTGAAGCTTTTTCTTCCCATTCGTTAATACTGTGTTTTTGTTTGAGCACTATTTTTTTTTTCAAAGATGTCCATTTGTGTACGGTGTTATCAACAGACAAAACAATAAACCTTTCAATTCTGTTTTGAAATGCTACACTTTTTAATTCACTTTCTACACTTGAAGTAGTGATTCTGCAATTAATGGAATGATGTTACTTGCTAGTTGGAATTTTGCAAGTAATTTAAAGGAACTGTAACACCAAAAAAAGTACTTTAAGAGACAATATAATGGGGTGTTGTTCTACAGTCCTTGCTTCAGAAATACTACTGTAGTTTGTCATTCATGCACAGGATACACCGACTACTGATAAGTTGTAAAGAATTCCATGGCATATTACAGAACTTTTCTGCTGGATATCCTGTGCCTGTTCTCCTTTTTAAGCTTTCAGCTTTGAATGGCTGCACAGAAACTTTTTTATATAGACAAGTACTGTTGCTGAAGCAAACACAACAGTTTTAAAAGTACAGAACAGTAGGACATTATATTTTCATTATTTCCAAATACATTTTTTTTTTTTTGCTGTTACTGTTCCTTTAAGGTTTTACTTTATGCATATTTGTCACAGAGTGTTGTGTATGTTTCTAGAATTGCCATGGCAGTAGTACAGTGGTAAAAGAAGTATTCCACTTAGGATACCGAAAGGGAAGAAATTCTGATCTCTGTAGAGCCATTCACTTCTAGTATAAAAGTAGAATGATTAAGCTTCCTGAGCCTGCTTTAGAGCTAGCCTGGGAGATACATATGACCACCTACCTGGATTGTAAAAAGTTTAAGGAAGGGGCAGGTTAGAAATAGGCAGACCCTGTGGGACTGGATAGCCCAATCCAACACTGGTCCATGTTCAGGCTGCTACATTTTGTAAACGCCTCCAATTTGACAAGTGGTGGAGGTTGCTGGGGCCATCTTACTTCAGTAAGGCATTAGCAGAACTTGTTTCTGATAGATTGTCCCCTATCACATGTCTGGATTGAAATATCTATATATTGGGTTTTAGTCTGTCTGAGCCCACTAACAATGCCACCCACTGAAGAACAGATTGGAGGCACTTAAATTGGTGAACATCAACCCTTGCAGAGCTTGTTGTTGGTGTTGCATTAACAATCAAGTGATCCCACCTGAAAAGGGGAACTAAAAATGAAATGTAAATGTAATAAAGCTTCATCGTAATGAAATAATAAACTTTCTAATTACATCGGTTAAATATTCTGCATTGTTTCTGAAATAATCAAGTTTATGTAATTATCCCTCTCAGCATCTGTTTCTCTTCATTTTCTCTTTTCTCCAAGTCATCTTGGGGGACGCAGGGACAATGGATATAGCTGGTATCACTAGGAGGCAGGACACAACCTTAAGAAATAAACTGACTCCTCCTCCACTGGCTATACCCCCAGCAGGCGGAGCTTAGGTCAGTTTTCGTTGTGTCCTCAGGAGGATAGGACTTCTAGAAATTCTCTGCTCAACTTTTGTCGGCAATTTAGGGTTGTTTGTCTTTTTACCACTGTGTAAGACTGTAGCACCCTACAACGTGGGATCTGCCATGGGGGTTACTGGGTGCTGTGCACAGGCCACCTTATCTCCTTCCCTCAGGAGACCAGGCTAGCCGGTAGGGAGAGAGAGAGAGAGACTCTCTGCAGCAGGGACAGGTAAGCTGGAACAGGGACTTCCCTGAGCCTTTCTCTATCTCTCTCTCTCCCCAATGGTACCCTTTCTATATGCTGCGCACTAAGCGTTCAGCCCTTCTCTATCTGCCATACACTTATCTGGGAACTTTGCTGCTCAACAGTTCCAAACACCTGGCAACAACAACGAAAAAAATCAGATGGCACTCACATGCAGCAAATGTGCTTGAATTCTGTGGTTTATTCGGATCTCTGCTTCTCTGTCTGCCTCATGGTCCTGGAATACCTTCACTATTGGCGCACGTTTACTTACGCCAGCGAACTTTCGCCCATACAATTTGCACGGGCACAACACTTCTTGCGCCCAGCAAAAATTTGCACGGGACTTCATGGATGCCTTTTTGGTGCGCACATAAGTCACACGAGACTAACAGTGGCCATCTTAACTGCGTCCCACTGTACTGCATGGCGCTGAAACGCAAGGGACACAGGGCAGATAGAGCTACAACAAGCAGACTCACTCTTAGGGCTGAGTAAAACTGCAGGGCACTTCTCACTCTCTCCTTCCTGGTGACACAGGTTAGTGGCAGAGCTTTTTCACTGAGGGCATCTGCCTCCCCATATTGGCACACCAAATTGGTACCATGTCTGAGGGGCCCAGTGACAGCTTTTTTCCCAGAGCAGCACCTTCTACTGCTATAAAATACTTGGCTTGTGCCAAATGTTGCAAACGTTTACCTGCAGAGCACAATAATCCCCTATGCAGCAATAGTAAGCCACTCAGGCCAGATTCAGAGTCTCCCCCTCTGGTGAACCAGGCCCCTCAGGGCGACCATCCAGTCTCCAGTAGGGAGTCTTCTCACAGAAGGCAGGCTACGCCTGAATGGGCATCCCAATTGGCCACAGGAATACCCAAGTTAGCACAGTCCTTAGACAAGTTGCTAGCTCCTTCGGACAATCCTAAACCGAAACCCTCTAAGCACAGAGCTCCTTCTCCATCCGATGATGATGCTCCTTTTCACCCCTTATGGAATCGAGGGATGACCGAACCCTCTCCGATGGAGAATTATCCTCTGAATCAGAGAATGAAGAAGAGGAATCACTTTGCCATTCCTCTGAAGTAGATACACTGATTGCTTCATTATTAGAAACCCTGCACCTACAAGAGCCGCAGGCTTCGGCTGCACCCTCCAAGGCTCTTTTTAAGAGGCACAGTAAAATGGCATATATATATATACTCTTCTCATTTCCAGCTAGAACACATCATACAGCAGGAATGGGACAAGCCAGAGAAACGATTCCAGCCTAGCCGTCGTTTCTCGAAGCTCTATCCGTTTCCAACGGAACACATAGATAAATGGTCATCCCCTCCCTCGGTGGACGCACCTGTATCCAGGCTATCCAAAAGCACAGCCCTGGATTGAGGCCTTCACTCTGTCAGACATGATACTGTTAAAGTTACAGTTCTAAAGTTTGGTTTAGTTACTTGCTCTTTTGATGACTTTGGTAGAAACTGACCTAAGCTCCACCTGCTGGGGGTATAGCCAGTGGAGGAGGAGTCAGTTTCTTTCTTAAGGTTGTGTCCTACCTCCTAGTGATACCAGCTATACCCATTGTCCCTGTATCCCTCAAGAGACTGAAGAGAAAGATTTAACGGTGAGTACACAAAATCTCCTTTATGCAGCAGTGGTGTCATTGACAGTTAGATCCAATATATCTAATGGGGGGGGGGCTCATTTCCTAACAGATGAATTAGAGCAGTGGTCCTCAAACTTGGCCCTCCAGCTGTTAAGGAACTACAAGTCCCACAATGCATTTGCCTGACTGTGGCTGTCAGACTCCATCATTGCATTGTGGGACTTGTAGTTCCTTAACAGCTGGAGGGCCAAGTTTGAGGACCACTGAATTAGAGCTAACTCAACTGATTCCAGTACAAAATAACTGCCTTTTGCACAAATTCTGCATGTAGAGATGCATGATGTCTAGTGAGATCTAATACATCTAGGCTAAAGGAGCTCCCCCATATTTGATATAGCTCAATCTGTGAACTCCTAACTCCTGCATGAAGACAGAATGAAGAGAAACAGATGCTGAGAGAGGGCTAGTGAACCTAAACTTGACTATTTCAGAAACCGTACAGAATATTTAATTGATTGTATTTAGAAAGTTTCTTATTTCAGTATGTATGTTGAAGCTTGTATTACATTTTCATTTTTGCAATAGTTCCCCTTGAGGCTTAGAGTATCATTGCAGCTTCACAGTAATGAGAAGTTACAATCCATAAAGTGGGTCCTGTAAGTAGGCACTTTTACCATATTGGTGAAGGAGTTTGCAGTGGAATAAGATCATTTACTCAAAAGTTAAAGAAACACGTCTTTTCTTGTTCATATACTACCTACACGTGGTGTAAGACAATTTATTGTGACATACTACACCAGATACGGTCCCTGGCTTCTCTCTTTGCCCTAGGCGCTGATCCATATATGTGACTGGAATTTTCAACCCATAGTGAAGGAGACTGGGAAAAGGATCGGCAAGAGAAGAAAACAATATCTAAAAGACAACTAACAATTTCCTCCCTTTTATTCTTTCTTTCTCTCTTTTCTCTATCTAATTCTGTAACAACTTATAACTTCACAGTAAACCCTAGATTTTTCAGGTGTTTCTGAGCTAAACAGAAGCATTCTATGAGAAAGCTTCACCACCTACATGTGCAGTTACATAGCAGTATTATTTGTTTTATCTAAACCTAAGGGCAGAAATCTGCTCCATCTTGCCCTAGACTTAAATGGAAACTGTCATGGGAATTTTTTTTCCCCAAAATGCATCAGTTGATAGTGCTGTTCCAGAAGACTTCTGCATTGAAATCCATTTCTCAAAAAAGCAAACAGATTTTTTTATATTTCATTTTGAAATCTGACATGAGGCTAGACATTTCCCAACTGCCCAAGTCATGTGACTTGTGCTCTGATAAACTTCAGTCACTTCAATTTACTGCTGTACTGCAAGTTGGAGTGATATCACCCCTCCCTTTCCCCCACCCAGCAGCCAAACAACAGAACAATAGGAAGGTAACCATATAACAACTCCCTAACACAAGATAACAGCTGCCTGGTAGATCTAAGAACAGCACTGCGTACTATTCAGTTACATTGAGAAGGAAAAAACAACAGCCTGCCAGAAAGCAGTTCCCTCCTAAAGTACTGGCACAAGTCACATGACCGTGGCAGCTGGGAAATTGACAAAATGTCTAGCCCCATGTCAGATTTCAAAACTGAATATAAAAAAATCTGTTAGCTCTTTTGAGAAATGGATTTCAGTGCAGAAGTCTATTGGAGCAGCACTATTAACTGATGCGTTTTGAAAAAAACATGTTTTCCCATGACAGAATCCGTTTTTAGCAAGCAATGGCAAATTGGAGTCATGGTGCCTTACTCTTGTGTTGTCTTCTGTGGGTGGAAATAAAATCTAAGAGACCTGGTCTGATATTGTTATTGAATTAAATGATTCTATGGACTTTGAGGGTGGGCTAAATTACATTTGAACACAACATCGAAAGTAAAAGCCTCTCCATTTGGTCATAATTTCTCCTTTCTCAAAGTCTGCAGCTATATGCAATATTTTACTTGCAGTTCTATAGTTTGATATACTGCTCTAGCGGAATGCTATGGCTGATACATGATGGCCCTTCATTGTCTGTGGTGAGCTACCATGTTGGATGTTTTGGGCATTCTCCCATACTAGGTTTATTCTAAAAAAAAACATTATTCTCTAATTTTCTCCTTTATTTTACATAATTGATTTTAATTAAAATAAATCAATAATTTAACTCTATTTAATAAAATATATGTGGACAAAGTGATGCAAAATAAAAGCAAACGTATCTCCTAACAAAGGGTAGTAACAAGCTTTATACAAATTCCTAATTAGCTGGAAAGGCTAGTGGGTGCATATTAAAGAAACAATACTTAGTGTGTAAACTAATAAAGAAATGCCATCATCTGACAGCAGGAAGTTTCAGAGGTCACAAGGGAGCCCATTGTTACTAATTACATACCCATGACATTCATATCAGTGTAGTGAGATTTATTTGTGCTAGCCTAAATAATATTTGCTTTGTCTGTTTATGGAGGTTTTTAGAAACATACTTAACATACACTTTTAATATTCAAATAATTACATATATAGGATGCATACAAATAGTTATTTAGTGGAGTCATGTCGAGTGGGTATATAATGCTCACTATTGCCATTCATTGTGAAGCAGTTGGAACATCTAGCACATAAAAAGAGGACCGGAGAGGGGTGGGAAAAGTTGATGTTGTGACTTCTTCATGTGATGAATTGTGCTGCAAAGGCCATATTCATATGTCTGAAATGAGAGGTTAGGGGTTCAGAACCTATTAATAGCCCTCTCCTCTATGTTCAGTATTCCAGCTGGAGCCAGCTCAAAGGAATAACTAAAGCAACTTCCTGGATTGAAATGCCAAAAGCTTAAATCGAAATAGCTGGCATGGCATAAGACAGCAAAACATGAAAGGCCAACAAGCTACTTCCTACTGTAAATAAACCACAAGTGTGACGTGGGGGGTGGTAGTGTGAGTGTGAATTTATGAACACTGTAATATTATTTCCATAATTAATAACAGCAAATTGTTATTTGTAGGTTCTGTATCTTTGGGACTAGCATGCTAAGAGGCTATGCCTTCCTTAAGGTGGACATACACAGAGATATCCGTTCATTTGGATATTTCACCAAATGAGTGGAACTCTCCCCGATATGCCCACATTGAGGTGGGCGATATCTGGTTTTTAATCCTGCCTGATCGACAACTGGCCAGATACCGATTGGGGAAGCCCGTCAGATGGCCCCACACATGGACTAATAAGCTGCCGCTTTTATTGTCCTGAGGAGACAGGGAATAGAAGTTGGTCACTTTGGCATTCTCTCTCATAGCCATGAGATCTGTAGCCAGACAGCCCCACCGATAAGCTAGTCATAGAGAAACGAACTACGGCTCAGAAAGTCTTCTCTGATGTTGTCAGAGCCCTCTATATAAATTGCCTGTAGTATATATCCACCTGATACATGATCTTGAATGTCATTTTTAGTAGACTGTGGCTGTGAGTACCTCCTTGTCTGTTCAGATGGGTGACCACCGTAGTGTTGTCTGATCTGACTTTCAAAGCCTGACTTCTAGTCAGGTGAGCTGACATCTTAAGAGCTCTCTTGTCTGCTGGCATTGCAGTGAGAATGTGCCAATGCTTTATTATAAATTCAGGTCTCTCCACCATCCGAGAGACTTTCCTCACATGAGGAGGTAGCATCCTGAGATTGTGTGATGCTCTGTGCCATCCCAAGGTGTCAGAATTGCTCCCTGAAGTAGCCTCATGTGCAGTCTGGCCCAGGGCACCACCTCTAAAGTCACCACCTCTAAAGTCACTGTCATTACTTCCAAAACCAACATGACCTATGTTATTGAGACTTCCCTCTGCTGACATAGACTTGACAAGGACCCGTACAGGCTGATCTTCCTCTTCAGAGGAAGGTAGATGCAAGCTTATCCCAACTCCTGCAGGACTGCTTCCTCTGAGACGGAACAAGATCTGACTTCTGATTATTGATTTTCCAGCCCAGAGCCTCCAGATGTTGCTGAGAAGGAGAAATCTAGATGATTCCTTCAACATCCAGTTGTCCAGATATGGCACAATTGGAATGTTCTGGATTTTCAGAAAGGTTACTACGACTAATAAGACCTTGGTGAAGATGCGAGGGGATGATGACAGACCAAGTGGAAGAGCAGCAAAGTGTACTGTGTTGATCTTTGATAGCGATCCTCAGAAATTGCTGATGCCCCTCCCAAAGCAGAATATGGAGGTAGGTAGAAGATCATTTGTAGTCATGAAATCTCAAAGCAGTCAAGACATGCTCGCTCACAAAAATCACTTTGAAGCCTGGACCCCAGAGTCCACCCAGGACTCAACTCACCAGAACCAGGGCAGAAAAAACACATGAGCCGCAGAATTAGGGAGGCCACACAGACGAACTGATATTGCTCCCTTTTAAAATTACTGCAGATGAGTCATGTGACCCTCCAGCGGGACTCGTGGAAGTGAAGGATATACTAGAAGTCCTGCTTAACCCCAGTAGCATACTTACCAATTCTTGGAGGACAGGAAACAGAACACTCGTTACTAAGGTGAGGAGGTGCCTTTTTTTGTTTTGATTTTAGAGGAGGGGTGCTCTCTCATATGTGTGCTCCCTAGGGACCTGAAGGAAAACAAGCCGTAAAAAAATATAGTATGTATTCTTATTTTTTTAGGGAACAATGGGACAAATTTTTGCACCTATACTGACATATTAGTTGCAAGTCATATCACACTAAAAGGCTTTTTCTAGTGATGTTTGGAAGTTTAGCCTATAAGGACAAATCATTACATGAAATTAAGCATGCCACTGGTAACCAGAGGGAAAGTCCAATTTTTTATTCACTTTTTCAAAGGGTTTGATAAATAGTCCCCGGGCCAGATTAATACATAGAGCTTCCCTCCATATGCATGTGCACGTATGCGTAAGCCTTCTCATTGAGCACAGGGATTGGCATGCAAGAGGTTCAAAGAGCTAGCACATCTACCACTTCCCCAGAGCTTCTGAACCCGTTGTTATGCGGCTGGGCGACATGTCGCTCCTAAAATTCTGCCACCCTAGTGCTAAGATTTTGTGGCCTTTCCACAAATCCAGGCCGGCCCTATTTCACTTTTTTGATAAAATGTAATTCAAATTGAATTTGAAATAAGGAAGAGGATTGAAACACTAAGAATGGATGGATTGAAACACTAAGAAAGGTTCTTTAATTTTTCCGGGCAGATGTAATGGTCACATTAAGGAAGTGTGCAGAGTGTAAAAAATAGGTGCACTTTGCACATTGCCATATGATTGCTGTAGCTTTAAATAAGAATTCATATTTGTTATCCTATAAGAAGCGTATCATCTGTGTATCTATGTGGGTGTATCCACTTATTAAGTTTGGTGTGGTGGTGAAGGCACCAACCTGAAGTACTGGGATGAAAGGATGGCAAAAGTTAGATTGGTAGTTATGAGCAAGGCGTCTCGCAAAGTTGGGAAAGGTGTTCCTTACCTACTCATCCTGCTCTGAGTTTCTTCCTGTGCAACTGCACCTTCCACAAGTTCTCTGCTGACCAGTTTTCGTTCTTTTACCACTTTCGAATGCGATTGGGTTGGACATCTCCTACCCTTGCCACTGAACCACCTTTGGTTTTACCTGGATGTTACAAAGTATGTGAGGGAACATCAACTAAAAGGAGTCCAGCCTGACTTGTAGAAACCAAAGACAATCCAGAAGTTTATCTGAGCAAAGGATGTGATGGAGTCTGTTCCATGGTTCCCTGTTGACACCACAAAGACTGTTTCTTCCAACAGACTGACCAACAAGCACAAGGACATTGCATGAATAGTTATCAAAGGTGGCCTTCCCCTGAAAACCTTCATACATGCCCATAACTTGTGTTGGTACCTGCAGGGCTGGAACTAGGGGTAGGCAGAAGAGGCATGTGCCTAGGGCACAAAACCTTGGGGGGCGCCAGGTACATACCTTCCCTGAAGCCTACCCCTACTCCAGTAGTGTTATCTGACTGAATTGGGCGAATATCACTCTCAAGGTAAAAATGTGCATCTAGCAGAACACACTTATTTATGCTTGGCTGTGCCCTTGTTTGCAAACAGCCGCACATGCAAGTGCTCGTTCCAAAATAGCCGAGTGCAGAGGGGGCAGAGGGTTGACTAAGCCAGCCTGGTTACCCGGGGAGCCTGGCCGGCTCTGAGTACCAGCATTGCTCACAGTTCATGGTTTATGAGGAAACAGCATTGCACACTTTTTGGGATTGCCGATTTGCACAGGCCCTGTTTGCTTTGTGGTTTCTCAGGGATTGTTTCATACTAAAGAGGGAAAGGATGACAATCCAGGACTGCCTCAGACTGATTCACAGTCTGGTCTGTGACTACAACATCCGAGACAGCCTTGAGGATAAAGAGGACACCCTCTCCTTCTCCCATCCTTCGATCATTGTTTATGTTTCCATATAAAGCTTTGGGCCTGTAGTCTGCCCTACCATTCCCCCCTACTTACCTCACCCCTATCCACTCCCCCCTTCCCTCCTTAGCTTTATTATTATTATTATAATAATTATTATTATAGAATTGTATTTGAAAAGAGCTTTGTGAGTAATATTTTTTATATATTTCATAAATATTTATTTAATAAAAAAATTGGGTGTGCCAGCATACACTTGCTTATTCTGACCAATGACTGTGAACTTGCCATGGAAAGCATAGAAAATTATTTCCTTTGGAGTGTGTGCAAACACAGAGACAAGGAAGGACCACCTATGAATAAACTTGCCACACAAACAAGCATTTTAATAGAGCAAGTTACCATTACGAGGCAGTTGTGGAACAGTCCACTTCCTACTGCAGGGATCAATGGACTATTCTATGTGTGCTGGGGAACACATCCTTTTAGGAGACACAAAGTGCACACATTTGCCATGTACACAGTGGCGTAACTAGGGAGGAAGCAGACCCCGCAGCTGCGGGGGGGCCCGGGAGGA
>CM044435.1:52502886-52589778 GCA_024363595.1 Xenopus borealis | reverse complement strand
GGGGCCCATCATTTTTTTTTGCAGGGGGGCCCTGTGACTTCTAGTTACGCCACTGCATGTACAGAATGTCCCGTTAGCAAAGCAGCGATGAGGTTATGGAGACAAGTGATGAATGGCCTTTGATTTAGCAATAATATCCCACCCCTCTATTCCTGCCTCTTTAGTGCAACCCTCTCTCTGACAACACAGCAGTCCTGGACTTCTTGCAACATCCCTTCAGCAAGCAGCAGCTTCTGCCTCCCCTTGGCTCCAAGCATGCAGTGGGCGTGGAGAGGTTCAAAAGCCTAGCGCAGAGAGTGCAGCTGTTGCAGTCACACAGGAAGAGAATCGCCACTGCTTGGGATTACACGCAGTCCTATTGTTGCCTGGGATCATATTTGCTCACATTCTTCCTTGCAATATAAATCTGTGTGTCCGGGGGAATTGCACAGATTATTCAACGCTGTCTCCATGTAAGTACCTTGAGAATAACTACCCCATATCTTGTATATTTGCTGCTATGTATCATACACAAAAGCCATGAATATATTGTAAAATATTATAAATGGTGACCAGTGATGTCATAAGTTATAAACGGTGACTAGTGATGTAATTCCTGTCACATGACTCACTAAAACTTGTGTATTATAATAATTAAAGTATCCCTTGTTGGAAAGTTTGAGGATATTATAAAAAGAACTCGGCTGTTGGCCTCGTGCTTTTAAATTGTCATGGAACTTCTCAGTGATAATAATATCCTTGTATTTTACAATAAGGAGTAATTTATTCACTATAACTATATATATATATATATATATATATATACACACACACACATGCCCAGCAATTGGGGGATCACACTTTACGGATATTGCATATTCAATGAGCATTGAAGTAAGATGGGGGAAGTGAGAATGGAAGCCAGTAGGCACATCAATAGAGAAAATCAAGCAGGAATAAGAGGGGATCAGTCCTTATAGATAAGGTAAGCAGAAATAAACTCACATGGGAGAGAGTGATTATGACACAAGGCAAGCTGAGCTGAGGATAAGATAGGATGGGGATGGAAGGTAAGCAGAAATGAATTCACAAAGGAAAGCGCCATTAGCAGTTATGAAAGACAAGGTAAGCAAAAATGAATGTATAAAGGATGAGATGAGTTGACATTTATGGTAGAAAAGGGAGAAAAGCAGAGATTTACAGAGCATACACATAGGGTTGTAATCAGAAACAAATTCATAAAGGAAAACGGTGTTAGCAATTTTGACAGACAAGGAAAGCAGAAAGAAAGTTTGGTTAGCAGCTAGGATAGACATGACATGGGGAACAGAAATGAACTGATAAAGGAAAGGGGGTTGGCAGTTATGATACAGACATGACAAGTTAAACAGGAATACATTCACAAAATACAAAAGCAGTTAGTAATTCTATAGGTGACATGAACTAAAATGCAGAGCAATTGTGATAGACAAGGGAAAGAAGGGGTATTCCTATACTGCATGGAACATAGAATAACATGAGCTGCATAAGTGCTAGGTCTTGTCAGGAGGAGACAAGTTTGCTGCTAAGCCCAGTACATGCCAGACGGTGTTGTGGTGCATACAGGATAACCTAAAAATACCACTCACAATATGTGGCAGTTGCACTGACATTCGACCTACAGACAGGCACGTCTCCGATGTGGACGTTAACTCTAGTTACTAGTGTCATTTCTATAAAGTGTATTGCTGCTGCTGTCGGCTCCTGTGCATCCCACACTGATGTTCAATGATACCTTTAGATAAATCAGCCTAATGAAATGTGAATGGACGTATTGCTGTGTAGTTCAGTGCTGTGAAATATGTTTGCGCTAAAATAGCGTGTCCGTGGTTTTGCCAGGGAAGGGCTCTTGGCCAGGGATGGGCACGTGCTTCATACAGTAGAAATTCTGCGGGAAATGTGCAGCACAGGTGCCTTATGTGGTGGGTGATTAGTCGTGTATGTTATTATGTATCACAGGACTAATGAGCATTCTCTGCTGCCATTGCCCCTTCCAACCACTGTCCTTCCTTTATCCGGGTCACATTTCTTCCCTTGAACATGGCATCTATCACATTGAGACGGAGCAGAGAAAGGCCTCTAAAAGCTTAATTCTAGTCATAACCCCCCAGTGTATCGCCAACTATATTTATATTTATTTAGTTAATATATTTACGGGGGAATGTAATAAAAATCGGTAACGGGAAAACTATTCGGAACGCGAAAAGTTATGCCTTTGCACAAACAAATTTTGCTTTGCGTGAATTTAATATAGCTTTTGCGAACCCCAGAAACTGTTTAGCCACCACTTCCGACAATGGAAGACCATTTGCGAATTTTATAGCTTGCGCCAATGCTGAATAAATGTGATAACATTTCTTACTGGAAAAGTTGTGATGTCTGCTCCGAAAGATTACGACACCTTAAAGCACTTCTTAAGAGTACGCAATTAAAAGGAACAATATTACATTGCGAGATGTGGATTTTTACTCTTATTGGTGTAAATTGTTTTTCTCTTTGCAAATTTAATTATATTCCCCCCTATAGAGCCTTACATGTTCCACAAAGTTCTGGAAAAGGCTGATGAAAGGGGTAGTAAACCCTGCTGCACAGCACCTATCAACCAAACTTTACAAATCCCACAATAATGTAACATAAAATGAAGGTTGAGGCGAATCACCATAACCAACAGCTGCATTAAAAAAAAAAAAATCCTCCAATGAGAATCCCAGCTGATCAGTATAAATCTGTCTCCCTGTTCTCTGTTTCTTTAATTGGAGTTAGAAGCTTTAAGCCCAGTTTCCCAATCTGTCCTTCATCCCCATGTCTGGTTCCAGTGTAAAATAATGAAGAAATAATTTGCCATAATGATTGCTATATGTAAGATAACAGAAAGATGCCGGACATGGTGCTGGGAATCAGAATTCTTATTGGTCAGTTTTTTTGCATTTATAATGAAGTTTTTGATCAGGTGAATTGTCTTGCATCTATAATAATGGCTTTCAGTAACTTCTATAGAAAACTAAGGGGGGCTGTGAGGCAGCATTACAGTTGACGTGCAACTCCGTCTTTGACCAGCGGGTGGCGCACAGATGCCTAGAACTCCCTTCTCCCTGGGAAATCAACCGGGTGCAGAGGAGCGCTGAGTGGCTGCTGCCGTCACTCTCCGCCTATTAAATCCCTGTGCTCAGCTTGCTGCCTGTCTGGCACATCACACGCATCCACTGTCTCACTCTAACTGCTTTGTCTCCCACACAGCTTCAGCCTTGGATTCTACTGCTGAGAGCGCCCTGTAGCTTCCCGGCTGGGAGAGTGTGAGAGTGGCAAGCGAAGCCCAGCAGCAGCAGTAGCAGCAGTAGCAGCAGCAGCAGCAGTAGCAGCAGTAGTAGCAGCAGCCAGGGAGGATGTTGGAGAGCAGCTGTAAGGTGGTGAAGGAGGGACTGCTGGAGAAGAGGAGCGATGGTTTACTGCAGCTGTGGAAGAAGAAGCGCTGCATTCTCACCGAGGAAGGACTTCTGCTCATCCCCCCCAAACAGCTGGAGCAGCAGCAGCCGAGTCAGCCGGCCGAGCCCGCGAGGATCAAGGAGCTGCACTTCTCCAACATGAAGACAGTGGACTGCGTGGAGAGGAAAGGCAAATACGTGTATTTCACGGTGGTGATGACAGAGGGGAGGGAAATAGATTTTCGGTGCCCGCAGGACCAGGGCTGGAATGCAGAGATCACCCTGCAGATGGTGCAGTACAAGAACAGACAGGCGATCCTGGCAGTGAAATCCACCAGACAGAAACAGCAGCACCTGGTCCAGCCGCATGGGCATCGCATCAGGAGCACGTCCAACTCTGCATAGTCTCCTGCAACTGTCATCCACTCTCTCTGCCATCCAATTCCAGGTACCCCCTGTCTCTTGGCCTCCATTGCCTTACTCATATTCCAATACAGTATTCCTTCATATTTGCACCCACTGCTGCTTTAGATTTATATCCATTCCCTTGATTTACAAACTGACATGACTTTCCCAAGGTATCTTTTCTGCCATGGATGTCCAGCTTGTGTAGGTAGTCAGGGAGGGCTGTATAGAGGCAGCTTCAGCAATATAAGGCATGCACTCCTATTGCTACAGTAAATGGGCCTCACATCTGTTAACTTAATCATTGCAAGGATATCTTCCAGATTTCCCAGAGGCTGTCAGAAAATCGTGGCTTTTGTAGTTCATTAACAGCTGGTGTTGGAATATACAGCTTCCACTATTTATCTGATATCAGTACAGGTATGGTATCCCTTATTCAGAAACCCGTTATCCAGAAAGCTCCAAATTACGGAATGGCCGTCTCCCATAGACTCCATACTAATGAAATAACCCAAATTTTTTAAAACGATTTCCTTTTCCTCTGTAATAATAAAACAGTAGCTTGTACTTGATCCCAACTAAGATATAATTAATCCTTATTGGAAGCAAAACCAGCCTATTGGGTTTATTTAACGTTTGCATGATTTTCTAGTAGACGTAAGGTATGAAGATCCAAATTACAGAAAGATCTGTTATCCGGCAAAGCCCAGGTCCCGAGCATTTTGGATAATGGGTCCTATACCTGTACAACTAAAAAAAGAAAGGGAGCAGTAAAGATTCATTTCAGTCTTTAACTATATCCTGTGCAGTATGAGTATCTGCAGAAGAATGTTATACGGTAGCAATAAAACCATAGGAATCCTTTGTGCAGCCTTATACAAACTACTCAGTAGACACTGCACTGGAGGACAGCCCTGTCATAGCAATGCAGTGAGGGGTCCCAGTGTCTGCTGCTGCCAACAGGTCACTGCATTGGCCCAAGATAACTGCAATGTGAATGATTGTCACCGCTGCAGCTTCTCTCGTACTGTTATAGCCCCATCTTTATACAGCAAGAATCCAGTAAATATGATTCGATTTAAATAACCTATACTGCTAATTTGGCTTACTTTTGTTCAAAGCACTGTTACATGAGAATGTTTATACGAAATAAGTGTACTGGCGTTTAAATGCAGATGGCAGCAATTTCCTCCTTTTGCATTCCGACGTTTGGGAACATTTTCCAGTCAGCGGGTGCATGGAAAAAGCAAGGCATGTAAAAGCAGACTGCACCCCCCAGATGGCCCATTCAGTAACAAACACAATATAAGCTGTACATGTGGAAAGAAATTCCAGCCCCATTAAAGCTGAGCAGGCTTCCAGAAGGTGCGCACTGGGAACGACTGTATCTAGACAGCCATATTACCCAGTACTTTTAATGTTTGCTGCACCTTTATGACTTCATGGCTTTAATATGTCACAGCTGTGGAAAGTTTATGCAGCAGACAATAAGGTTTAGAATGTTGTTATTGAGATATAGGCATCGTTAAAGCTAAACTTTTTTTCATATTTAAAGCATAATTTTCAAACTTTTGAAATTCAGTATAATGCTTTTTGAACCTCCTTCTATTTTGGTTATTCAACATATGGTACAGTCAGACCCCCCACCATCTCTTTATCTCCTGAAAAGTCCAGTGTCAGCAATGGGAATTAACAGGTGATAAAGGCCAAGCAAATACTCCTGCCATTATACATCTCTAAATATAGAGAGTTATACTTGGTGCTGTTTTAATGAAAGTGTTCCCAAAAATCTGACTATTACCGGCCATTCCACTTCCTGCCAGCTGCATTCCCAGGCTGTTCAGGAGAGCCAGCAGCATTTACCACTTTTCATTGAAGGATGCCAGTCATCTCCCATCTGGCAGGCAGCTAGGCAGAAGCTTGGCAGACCTGATAGGGAACTGCAGGATGTAATTACCAGTGTGAGGGCAGAGCTGTGGGGACTTTTGGGGAATGAAGAAATGTTCTATGAGGGGCTCCACTTAGGGTCACCACCTCACTCCCTTAAAACCAAACACATATGGAATCCAGAGCCTGTATGGCTAATTAGCAATTCATTTAGATGCAAGCTGCAGACTGAACTGATTGAGGGCAGAACTATACAAGCGTTTCTTATCGGGTCGGCGCACCGAGATGAAACGCATGAGACAAATCGGAGGGAGATGCAATCAGCAAAATTCTAATTGGACTGAATGAAAAGTCGCAGGTAAGAACTACATTAGATCCGACGCAACACGACTGTCGGATGGGGACGCAGTAAGCGGCATCTTCTTCTGACAGTCAGACGGTGTAGTTGTTACCTCCAACTTTTATATTTTGACACGTGTGACTCCCGATTTGTCGCATGCCTTTCGTCGATCCAACAAGATGTGTTCTGCATCCATGCAGCATGCATCTAAATGGATGGCTAATTAGCCATGCAGGCTGTGGATTCCATATGTGTTCGGGTGAGATGGCAACCCTAGTTCCAATTATGGTGTAATTTTAAATGTTGTTGCCTATAATTATTTTACAATAATTGTTATTGTTGAGGCCTTCAGCAGTTATCTGGATCATAGTATCTAAACTTCATGGTTAATGGGTCAGTCACACAAGCGTAAGTCACAAACATTAGGGTAATATACAAATGCCCTGGATGCAAAATTGCACCTGTCAGTGTTCATATACCTGTGTCCGGGTCATAGTTGCACTTTGTACCTCTCGTAGGACAAAAAATGTGGCACTAGATGTAGAGCACAGCTCTGATTGAAGGAAGGCAGCCCTATACTTGCAAGCAGTGATGACTTTGCCCCATGTATCTTCTAGCATCCCATTGGTTGGATATTAGATGACATGCAAGCTGGGGGGGTGGACAGCGAGCAGGATAGGGAAATTGCAGGCTGTATGGCAGCTTGTGCCTGCTTCTTGCATTTTGCTTCATGCCCATCCTTTTGAAAAATGAGCCCTGCCATCTTGCTGTTCATTAAATGTATTGGTATAGAGTTCCAGTATATGAGCACTGCTTTGTTTTTGGGCCGACTAGGAAAATACTGTACTTCTGCACCTCTTCCATATGTTGTGGTGAGACTAAGGGGCATATTTATCATGCTGTGTAACAGGAGATTTGCTGAAAGGACTGTATACAAAGATGTGTAAAAAAATGGAGAATTTATCAAGGTGTGTGTAATGTTACACCATGCGGACTCCAGATTTGCTGCCTTTATTTTACATTGCTTCTGGCGGAAGTGTGAAAATTGTATGCTGTTTTTTTACATGGTGAAGTCTAGAGATATGTGGTGTATTATCCCACTGTTTTATACGCAGCATACTAAATATGCACCTATGTGTGCCAGAGAAGTGTATTGCAGGGTTCTGCATTAATGTTGCTTAGCTTTCGTTGGGCTTAGTAGTAGTTTAAACATACTATAGGTGTACACAATATATACGTATGTTTGCTAATAGCATAAAACTTTACAGCGCAATTGAATTCACACAAGATACAACATCTCTGTTGACTCTATTTTGGTCTCATTCCCTTACTTGAGGGTACATTCATTTAAGGATTGATGGGTAAAAAGTGCAGTTTAATGTGACTTTTTTTACCTGTAGCCTGTACCTACAGATTACTAGATCACTGTATATTAAAGAGGTGGTCACCTTTGAAATAGCTTTTAGCATGTTCTATAATGTCTATCTCTAGGCAACTTTTCAATTGGCCTCCATTTTTTCTTTTTCACATTTTTTTTTAATTATTTGCCTTCTTCTTTTGACTCTTTACAGCTTTCAGGTAGGGGTCACTGGCCCCAGTTTAAAGACAAATGCTCTGTAAGGCTACACATTTATTGTTATTGCTACTTTTTATCACTCATCTTTCTATTCAGGCCTCTCATATACACACTCCAGTCTCTTTCTCAAATCAATAAATGGTTGCTAGGGTAATTTGCAACCTGATTGCTTAAATTGCACAAACTCACAAATAATAAAAAAAAAATTGTAAATTGTCTCAGACAATTACTATTTACATCATAGTACAAATTAATTTAAAGGTCAACAACCCCATTGAAGAATATCAACACAAAATTATATTTCAATAAGCAGTAGACTCGGCAATGGTTTTGCAATCTCACCCTTTTCCCTTTCATATTTTTGACGTTTGATGTCTTAAATAAATACTACTGTTTCAAGGCCAAGAGCACCATATTATGTGTTTGCTGCTTGTATTTGTGGCCCTTATGCCATGTGTACAGCTGAATGGCAGTGAGGCCTGTTTATATGTTTATATATCATATGTGGGTGTAATTCCCTACCTCTCTTATTCTACAGTATTTATGGAGAGCAGGGATCTGCATTGTGCAGCGTGTGGCTGGACACCCTTAAATTGCTCCTCGGAGCTGTTCAGACTTGCCTTTAGATTTACGACTGAAGGGTAGGAGACTGGCTCCATTGATACTTTCTTTTTTTATCTCTCAGAGGAGGAAGTTGTTAACAGATGTTGGCCTGCATGCTATTTTTACTCAGATTCCTGGGGTTAATGTTAAGATGCCATATTCTCATTCATGTATAAACTGTCAGCAGATGTAGTGAATAGACAGTGCATTTCAAGCACCTGTTAGCTTATCAATCACAACGAAAATAAGATCCCTAGAATGCTCTGCTAAACACACACACACATACATATATATGGAATGATATACTTAGAAGTAAGGAATGGCTTGTAGGCAGGTAGAATGTTTAAAGTGATTTATTTTAGCACAGCATGTTTCAAGCCCAAAGGCCCTTTGTCAAGTGTACACAATAAAGTATCTGTTTGTTACATATTTACATGTCAAAAAGTTATTTTAACTGAAGAGAACATTTATACATTCAAAGGAGAACTTCATGTGTAATAAATGTTTGCCAGTACTTCACCATTATTTGTATTCATTATTCTGCTATAGACTAGGGCAAGAAACCAGGATCTGTAAGGTGAAGTTGTTTACAATTAGTATATTTACAGTTGTGAAACAGTATATATATATATATATATATCTGCACTCCCTTTATGCCTGGCTGTGCAGTTCACAGGAATAGTAGTACACAATCCGACAAATGGAAGCCACACTCACAGGACTTATGAAAATAACAGGAGTTTAATTGGAAGCAACAAACTAACATTTCGGCTGTGGCTGTTAAATCTTTACAGTGCCATATGGCATCTATGGGGTGGGGGGAACTGTTTTTCCCCTACTATTTATGGAGTCCTGAAGGTATGATATTTCTTAAGAACAGTTTGATGGGTTGAGTCTTGAAGGTATGACATGGGGGGGCAAAATTATCCCTCCTGAACCATGCCAAAATTGTTTTCTAATTGCAGCCTAATAGCACTCTTTACTTTCTGACCAGTGAGATGCTCTTGTAAAGTTACAGTATCGGTGCATCAGCCATTCAGGCACAGTTCCAGGAATATCTAGGACAGATTTCACCCCAAATGTCATACTAATTGGCCTTCAGGGTGGACTTTAAGGTATAGCTAATGGAGCAAATAGACATCCCTGCTCAAGATTTCTCCATAACTGGTGTTCAGGTTGATTCCCCTTTGCTACTGCTCCAGGTTCCCCTAGGGGGATAACCAACGTCCCAGTAAAAGTACTGTTTCCACTGGGTGTTAGTGTGGCCAGGTATGGGATCCATTATCCAGAAACTCATTATCCAGTATGCTCCAAATCAAAGGGTGGCCATCTCCCATAGACGCCAAATAATATAGGTTTTATAAAAATTATTTGCTTTTTCTCTGTAATACTAAAACAGTACCTTGTACTTACTCCCAACTAAGATTTAATTAATCCTTATTGGAAGCAAAACAATACAATTTTTTCAAATTAGATTTAAGGTATGTAGATCCAAATTAGAGAAAGACCCCTTATCTGGAAAACCACAGGTCCCACGAATTCTGAATAACACGTCCAATACCTATAATAGTGTTTTTACTTTTTATATAGATTCATGTATGATGGTTTTGTTTAATTTTTTTTACATTTTCTTGAAGTACTACTTTTTTTCACCTGTATTGTAGTTTAGTAGAAGATTAAGTTATACTGTGTTAATGTAGCAGTTTCCAACCATTCTAATGGTTACGTTATAAAGGACGGTTCTGTTGTTTTATAGGGTTAGGCGCTTCTAACTGAGAAAAGCATGTGGTGGTAGTGACTTGGAAAGCACTTGCAAGGACATGCTTGTATAATTGTATAATTACACTGTAATCCACTGTATGGGTGGAAAAGTCTACATTTAGAATATGAGAAAAGGGCATTTGGCAAGGGAGCAGGCAAAGAATCTGAAAAGTGTAGGAATTGATAATTAGCACCATTTCAACAATTACAGAAATAGAAAACTTCATCCCACTGGGTAGTTGGGGGCTGCCCACAGACATGCCAGAGAATTCTATAGCCTCTATTATGTGCTGCTGGGTGACATATTTGAAGCCAACATCATGCTGTGAATCATAAACTCAAGTACCGTCATCTGGCAGGTCATATACCTTACTTTATGATTGTGAACTTGGTGAATCACCAGCAAGGAAAGGGGATATTAATCTTTTACCATAGTAATATCTGCTGTTTGTTTAAACGGGCAGGACTTTGCTCTATCATTTAATAGGAACATTTTTGTCAAGAAGAATGTTTTATCTATTTCTGATCAGGGTTTGTGTGGATTCTATAAATAGACAGTAAATATGAAGGTAAACTCATTGTGTGCTTAGAGCTTTCCTCCATGCACAAGTTCCTTGAGAGTTTTCCAGAGGCACCAGTGCAATGGTGCCCAGTGCTCACAAACACATGGTTGGGTTACTGTTGTGTCTTTGCAGAAGGTTACTTCAGACTGACAAGTCCCTACTTTATTTAAAAGAAATATGCACAAAGGTGTTCTTGAAGCTGTAGTTTCATGAAGAAAAAGATAATGCTGCTTATCATTTGGGTGCCACTGATTAAACCACAGAGTAAATGTTCTTATATGTAATAGCAAGGGTACACAGGATTACTTCTTGTCCCAAATCACCCCCTGAATGGGAAATGCTTGAAAGCCCAGCACTGGCACTGTATGGGCCAAAAACCCTACAGCATTTTGACCTGAAAATCAATAGTTCTGTTGCTTTCAGTCATTTTTCATTTTAGCCAGTGTGATGGTAGTGGGCGATTTTTGGGCACTTATCACTTAATGTTAGCTAGGGTGCCCTCAGTCTAAACATATCATATGCACTACATCTAGACTCTGTGTTTCACTATTCATAGTTGCTGGTTGGCTGCTATACACCATGATATAATTATCTCTCAGTCCAGTAACTTCCGGAACATAAGCCAACTAACAAATTGCCATTGTTCTCTTGTTCTGTTGCAGGTCTAACTGAAAAAAAGCACTTTAATGGGCATCAGAAGGATTTTGTTCAGCTCATCTTACAGACACATTGTGGAAACTGTACCAGGCTGTTCGGTGGATGTAAGAAGCATACAGTGCCAGGCCGCTAAGCCAGACGAAAGATTGGTGTTTTCCTTGGACCATAGGAATCATTTAGTACATGGGAAATATACACAAAGCAGATGTACTTTCATTTTTTTTGTAATCTATTTATTTCTTTAATTTCTGCTATTTGCCAAACTCTACTGCATTCTGACCACAAAGTCAAGTGTAAATGAATGTATGCAATCGGTCTGACTCGCCAGCTCTCCAAGTGCAGAAGGAGTATATATCTTATTATACTATACATAAGGTAGTCAAAGGGCACAATGGAATTCATTTGCTATTTGCAGAAGATACAAGCAAGCGGTTCTGCAGAGCTCCACAAGTCATCTTAAGCCTTATCCAATTTTTCTTTCATTGCCGAACAATCCCAAGAGACTCTCAAAATTCTGTGTGATTCACAATGAACAGAAGGTAAAAAAATCAGACAGTGGTTTTGTTAATAATTCTCAGCTTATGTTGATATTTCATTTGTTCGTGTTGTCAGAGGGATCAGCCACATTGCCTTGCGCTTCTTTTTTGCCATATTACAGCAGCTTTTGGTTTTGGGCAGGATCCGTGAGCTCTTTGGATCAGCAATCTTGGGTCCCACCCAGATGTCTTTTCAGAGTCCATAGAAGCTCAGATGCCTCATTTATGTTATGTAGACGCACTCCGCATAATGGACCAATCTGTATCTTCTGCGGTGGACTCAGCCTTCAGCATCGTTCCCATGGACATTTCAGGGAGGTTTAAGGTTAATAAAAATGATTTGTTGGTAGGAGACCAAGGTGGCCCAAGAGCCATATTGTAACACTGTAACACTCTGGACTTACCAAAACAGATTGCTCTGGTATGTGTGTACAGTGGACTTGCATCTGAAATATTCTGTAACATATCTCCAAATGGGGAATTATGACTTTTATCAACTTCTTATGTGTAGGTGCATGTGTTAGTAATTGAAGATAAAACATAAGGAGAAGTCAAGTCAAGTAAATGAAGTTGGACACCAGTGGCGTAACTACCAGGGGTGCAGGAGGTGCAATTGCACCAGGGCCCCCACCCCCTTGGGGCCCATTGGAGCCATTATGGCAGGCGGTTATCTAGGGGGAGATTTTACAGCACACATGCCATCAACACTCCAGCATAGTACTTATAGAGGTAAGGGCCCGACAGGGGGGCCCAGGTGCCCATCATGTACCGGGGCCCACCAGGGAGTGGTTACACCACTGCCTTGCACCTATAATATATCACCCATAAATAAAGGGAAGGTTTGATAGATGTTTATGTTGCCAGCTCACTCATGCAATGTTTTTCAATCTGTCAAAATTTTTAATGAACAGAATAAATTGTTAGAAGTGTTGCCTCCCCTGATAACTCAAAGTGTATGTTAATCTGATATATTATGCACTGATACCACTGAATACACTGCTGTTTCAGTTGTGTATTGATTTATTCATAATGTAAATATTATTTACAAATATCCAACTAAAAATAAAGAAAATTCCTACATTTTTAAAAAATCAAAACAGATGTGTATCTTTTCTTCTTTGAATGCACTTCATATGAAAGTTGTGCAGGTATGGGACCTGTTGGTTTTTCGGCTAATGGATCAAATGAAATGGTTTTGCATCCAATAAGGATTAATAATATCTCCATTTGGATCAAGTATAAGGCACTGTTTTATTATTACAGAGAAAAAATAAATCATTTTCAAATTTTGGATTATCTGCATAAAATAGGAGACAACCTTCTGTAATTCGGAGCTTTATGGATAAAGGGTTTTCAGATAATGGATCCCATACCTATATTGGTATTACATTAAAGGGGCAATACATCCTGCTATTAAAGTGGGGCTTGTATGAGAGTAGTTGGATTCTAACCACTGCCATGAGTAGATGTGATCAAAATGTGAACAAACTATGGAAGGAGGGAGCTCATCTCTCAGGCAGTTTCAGGGGATGCAGTTTGCAAATGTTTAATTTTCAAAAATTGATCACTTTTTTCTATGATTCAAAAAATGCAAAGCACACACTAGTTGGAATTTATTTATTTGAACTTTCTGAAGCCACGACTAGTTGGAATTTATTAACGACAAAAAAATCTGGTAAGGTTCCACGGAAGTCAATAGGAATAGTCTCTAACACATTTATTTATTTTTCCAGTTCATTAAAAGTTTTTTAGCCTCATTAAACTCAATGGATCAATGTGAAAAAAAAAACCTGCACAAGAATATTTTGCGTTTTTTTTTTCTTAAGTAAGCTAACATTCAAGGAAAAAAGTTTGTTGAGTCTGGTGAGACTTATTTACTCATTTTCAAGGTTGAGAAAAGAAAACCCACGAGCACCGGGAAAAAAAAAACCCGACAATACTCACTCAACTTTTTTCTTGAACAAAACCTTTTTAAGGAAAGAATTTGACAGTAAAATCTGGTCATAGTTATTGTCTCTCAGTCTTGTCTTCTACCAAAGCAGAGATGCTGGGATCCGATTTGGTTTCAATGATGTAAATCTTTACATAAACATAACATATGAGGGTGGAAGAAGACATAACTATCAAATTAGATGTCTATCAAGTTTGTGCAGTTATATGGGTGCATTTCCTCCACGTGATCATACAGTAATAGCACCATCTTGGTTTGTTTTTTTATTGAATCTTAAAAATAAATAAATAACAGATAAACCCAGTGGTCTTGGTTCAGTTATTAAAGTTCATTGTATTTAGTAGTGCTATGCTGGATGCTGTGCTTGAGTTACAGTGTTGAAGTTACTGTCATTTCATCAGGCAAAGAATATTTTACTAGAACATGAGTGTTAATCAAAATGGACAGCACTGATGGGGGGGGGGGTGTTAGCATTCCAGATCTAATGTCTTTTTAATGTCTGTAAAATCATGATCGTTATATAAATATGCAGTGGAAAACGGAGCTGATTGTTTGAGACAATTGTACATAAAAGAACTCATGGCTTTAATGCAGATGGAATTAATTTTTGGCAGCAGCCTTTCTTAAAGAAGAGGAAAGGTATAATCTGTAGAGATGACCAAAATGTTAGGTACTACCCTATCACTTACTCCTACTGGATACCCCAGGTCAGTGCTCCTGTTCCCTGAAAAGTGCGGGAAAGTCGGCCAGATCGGGTGAGTTTAAAAATCCCAGATTGTGGACCGCGTCTGTTCATTGGTGAGGTCCAGCCATTCCGACCACCCATATTGGCTGCATTAGGATCCGAGCATTGGGCCCTAGGGCCTGCGATTGGATCAGCCTGATATCGCCCACCTCAATGTGAGCATATTGATGTCACCAACGAGCGAATCTCCCTGTGTATGGCGACTATAAGGGGGCCCACATTGGACATAACTGTTCAGTGAGTTTGCATTTGATCCTTAGAATGGAGGTCAGATTCAAAAGCAAAAGTTGTTTACTGCCTGGTAATCAATGGAAACCAAGAGCTCTGCAAAGCAGGAAGTAGTATTCTGTTCTGTTATGTTAGACATCCAGTCACTCCAGTCTCATTACTTTTTTGGCTAACTAACTATATTGAAAACATTTTTTATTTTGTACTATTTACATAGTTTTTTATTTTTATACTGAACTGTCTCTTTAAAATCAGGCGATCAGTAACGTAACTAGGTGGGGGCGGGCCTGGGTTCGGGCCGCACAGCCGGGCCCCCCCCACCCCCTCCGTTCCATTTTTTTTTTTTGGTTGCAGCGAGGAAAATACTGCCGGGGGGGCCCTGGGGGGGTGCGGGCCCTGGTACACTCGCACCCCCTGCTCCCCCGGTAGTTACGCCACTGCAGGCGATGTAAAATTGAAGTTTTATTGTATAGAGAAAGAGAGAGACATCTTCTTGGTGTAAATTGCCACATTTTCCACTTCTTTTAAACAAAAAGTTAGTTATACTTTTTCAAACATCAGTATGAGCTGGGCCCCTTTAAATACCCTCCTCCTCTTCCAGCAAACATGCACAGATTATTATTCTTAACCAGAAGATGTTAAATGTATCCCACACATACTCCTCTCATGAATGTGTGGGCAGCTACTTCCCCAAGGCAGGGAACCATTGTTTGCTTACTTTATATTATGAAAGAATGTTATGAGCAGAAGGGATACGTAATAACAGCAAAATGTGGGGAGACTTTATGAGATGAAATAAATGGGACAGCGATTAAGATAAAAACAGTACAGTGTGATTATAAATGATTTACTTTAGATTGCATGACTTTAGTGCAGTTTAGGGTTAGAAATGTAACCAAACACCAGCCTTGGGGCCTTGTGTCTTTCTTCATGTTGAAACAAAAGAAGTGCTAAAAACTCCAGCTATTATTATTGCTCAACAAAAGGGTGAATTCCTGTGTACATCAAAGACACCCCATATATATATATATATAATCATACTTTTTTAAGATATTGAGTTTAATATGAGTTTATATTGGATTTTCAACTGTACTGAAAAAGCCTTTATGAAGAAAACAAGATTTTAAAAAGAAAACACAAATGCCGGTGTCCCCTTTGGGGATTGACCTACCATAATGTGAGGCTGAGGACCAAGTAGGGATGGTATTTTATCAGCTTGGTATGTAAAATTATACTTGATCCCTGTGCTGGTATTATGGAAGATACACAGTGGGGGAGGCAGTAGATGTGATCTATTTGGATTTTGCCAAAGCGTTTGATACAGGGGCGCACGGCAGCAGCACCACAGAGGTTGAGCCCTCCCCACTAATGGTCCTGACAGATAAGCCAGAGGGGGTGGCTCCATCCTCAGGATCAGTCCTGGTTTCATACTGTGCCCCACAAACTACTGCTTTCTAAACTAAGGTCTGTTGGGCTTAAAGGAACAGTTCAGGGTAAAAATGAAAACTGGGTAAATAGATAGGCTGTGCAAAATAAAAAATGTTTCTAATATAGTTAGTTAGCCAAAAATGTAATATATAAAAGCTGGAGTGAGTGGATGTCTCACATAACAGAATACAACACAACTTTTCAGCTCTCTAAATCTGAGTAAGTCAGCGACTTGAGGGGGGGCCACATGGGACATAACTGTTCAGTGAGTTTGACATTGATCCTCAGCATTCAGCTCAGATTCAAAAGCAACAGTTATGGCCCATGTGGCCCTCCCTCAAGTCATTGATTGGTTACTGCCTGGTAGCCAGGGTAACCAGTCAGTGTAAACAAAAGAGAGCTGAAAAGCAAGAAGTAGTGTTCTGTTCTATTAGGTTAGACTTGCAGTCACTCCAGCCTTTATACATTACATTTGTGGCTAACTAACTATATTGAAAACATGTTTTATTTTGCACAGCCTATCTATTTACCCAGTTTTTACTTTTATACTGAACAATTCCTTTAATGAAGTCGTTTGTACATGGATAGTAAACTGGCTACAGGATCGGGTACAGAGGGTGGTTGTTAATGGTACAGTCTCTGCTTGGAGTAAGGTTTTTTTTGGAGTGGGGTCACTCAGGGCTCCATATTGAGTTCACTTTTATTTAACTTGTTCATCAAAGATTTCGGGGAGGGTGTTGTAAGTAATGTATCAGTGTTTGCAGATGACACAAAACTATCCAGCCCAATTAATTCCATCCAGGATGTGGCATCCTTGGAACAGGATCTTGACAAACTGGCAATCCGGGCAGCTAAGTGGCAAATGAGATTCAATGTTGATAAATGTAAAGTCATGCACCTGGGATTTAAAATATGCAAGCCACTTATACCCTTTAAGGAACACTAAAATTATTAATTTCAAAATCCATTCTATATCCCTCTAACAATAGATCAACCCTGAAAAAAATTTCTTATTCCAAATGCTTTATCTGAAAATACCATTAAAAAAGGAATGTTCCTGTTCTCTTCAGCTGAGCCAGACTCTACGTGCACAATTCACTTTACCTCCCGACATCACCTCCTCAAACCAGAAGCCAGTTGCTGCAGCTTTGTGAAGGGGTTTTCCAGCCTCTTGTTTTTAAACTGAATGCAATTTATTGCTGTCAGTTCTCAGCCACCTGATAGGGTTGCCACCTTTTCTTGAAAAAAATACATATCTTTTTTCATATTAACAACATTGGGATAACAATCGAAAATACCGGCCAGGCCAGTAAAATACCGGGCAGGTGGCAACCCTATCTGCGGAACATAATTTGCAGGAATGTTAAAGAACAAATCGAGGGGTGAGAAAACCCTTTGAAAAGCTGCAGCAATTCACTTCCGGTTTGAGGAGTTGATGTCAGGAGCTGTTGTGGAGTGTGCATGTAGGGCTTGGCACAGCTGAAGTCACCCTATCGACTTTTGTTGAGAACAGGAAGAGAACATTTTAATGGTATTTTCACATAAACCACTTGAAATATGCAACATTGTGCAGGGCTTTGTTGCATTGTTACAGTGTTATAGAATAGATTTTGAACTGTTCTATAATGCTTTAATGGGACTGCACTAGGCAAAACTATAATGGAAAAGGACCTTGGAGTCCTTGTAGATGATAAACTTGGCTGTAGCAAGCAATGCCAGTCAGCAGCATCAAGGGCCAATAAGGTCTTGAGCTGTATTAAAAGGTGCATAGAGTCACGGGAGGAGGGGGTCATTCTTCCACTTTATAGAGCACTTGTAAGGCCACATTTAGAATATGCCGTACAGTTTTGGTCTCCCTCACTCAAACAGGACATTATTGTATTAGAGAGGGTACAGAGAAGGGCAACTAAGCTGGTAAAAGGTATTGAAAATCTTAGCTATGAGGAAAGACTGGCCAAATTGGGAATGTTCACGCTGGAGAAGAGGCGCTTAAGGGGTGATATGATAACTATGTATAAATATATAAGGGGATCATATAATAATCTCTCTAATGCTTTATTCACCAGTAGGTCTTTCCAGCTGACACGAGGTCACCCATTCCGTTTAGAAGAAAAGAGGTTCCACCTAAATATTCAGAAGGGTTTTTTACAGTGAGAGCTGTGAAGATGTGGAATTCTCTCCCTGAATCAGTTGTACTTGCTTATACATTAGATAACTTTAAGAAGGGGTTGGATGGCTTTTTAGCAAGTGAGGGAATACAGGGTTATGGAAGATAGCTCATAGTACAAAGTTGATCCAGGGACTAGTACTATTTTTTGGTTTTTTTTTGCCTTCCTCTGGATCAACTAGCAGTTAGACAGGTTAAAATAGTTGAAAGGTTGAACTTGATGGAAGTGTGTCTTTTTTCAACCTAACTTACTATGTTACTATGGTATTGAAAAAGTGTAATATTTTTCCAGAAACTGGGCAACCATAATGGCTGTCACATTGCTCTGCATGACTGAAGCAGTCTCAATTCGGAAAATAAAAACACGTTATTGATGTTTATGTAGAATGGCCCTGCCTATGTAATAAACCTTTATACCTATAAATGAAATGTGCTGAGAAGGTAGTTTTTGTGCACTTCAATACCTAAAGGAAAATACATTGTTTGTATTTATGGACAGAAATAAGACCTTTTGCTTGTATGCATAGCTAAGTCTAAACTGATGATGGAGCTTAGCTAATCATCCGCATAAGGAGAAGGAATGTATGTAATTACCTTTTATATGGAATTGCCGGTGCATGTAAGATTAAATCAATTGTGACATTTAATAATTCTGAATGCGACAGCATTACCTCTATAGCAGAGCTGTGTCACTTAATTTCCATTTCATTTTCTAGTTTTAATTGAATTCTACTGAGGTCACTTATGTCCCTTCAAATGTAGGTACCCTGCACATTCTGACAGCTTGTAGGTGCTGCAGACTGCTGCCTGGATTCTTTGTGGGAAATACTATTTTTTTTAGAACCTTGGCTAAAGACCTGGAGTGTCAGTCTATATTCTGACAAATACTAGAGCGCTCCCATAAGATGCAATAGACACTATTTATTGGGCCAGTGGGGGCTGTTTGGGATTCTGTGTACTTAAAATGACAAGGCCGATTCTGAATTTCAGTCGAGACTTGCTACACTGACTGTGGTCACCCAAAGGGAGAGGTGTAGAATGTCTGAAACTTGGAAGAATGTTGCAAGGCTCCGACAGCATCTGGGTAGGTTACAATTGGAGGATGAAGATTATGTAGAATTCTATAATACCTGTAAGTAGAGTGATTTGTTGGATCTAATAGGAAGTGGAGATTCCCTGTTCTGCCCAGCCAAAGAGAAGGTTCTGGTGTCTTATTTCAGTAAGAGCAATTATGATGCAGCACCAGAAGGATATGTATAGCTGAGGGATAATGTCCATTTCAGGGACCTTTTGAGCAATGAAGAAGCCAGGCATCATGGTGATGACATTCAACAAAACATTTTTTCGGATGACTGTATATTATATTTCTTTAGAAAAAAAATGCTCTTAGAAGGCATTGTAATTCCCACTTGTTACTGTCCATCATTATTCAACCTGCATCTGCATTAGCTTGGGGTGACAGTGGCAGTACCAGGTTCCAATCTCTCCCGAGTCCAAATCCTTTCCAGACCAAACCGTTTCAGCCAGGAATGGCCAGTCTGCAGTAGGTCTCTGTAATTATTCCTGGGTTATTTGTTCTGCTGCTCATGCTCCTTAACTAATATGTGGCTTCCAATTTGTGCAAAAGGGAGGAAGAAACTGTAAACTAAATTATGAGTATGTGACATTTGATGAATAAACTGTGTCATTAATGCTAATGGCTGCACTGCACTTGATTGTTTTAGGAAACATGGACAGTGGCACAAGAAGGGCGTGAAGATATTAGAAAGAAGCAGACATAAAGAATACTTATCGGCTACACCTCAGGAGGATAAAAGGGTGTATTATTTGGCTCATGCCTTTCTCATCTAGTCAGAGATTTGTCGGACGTTTCTGTAGTTTGACTGCTCTTTGAAGATAACTCTTTTGTATCAAACACCAAACCCATTGTTGGTGAATGCGTAGGAACCATTATTTCCTCTGTTTACACAGCCTAAACTGATTTGATGTAATGTTTGTCTAGATAAGCATACATGAAATGACTATTAATGTAAAACCAACTGCGCAAAATCTGAAAAAATATATAAAAAATACAATTATAAAAAATAAATATATATATTTAAATATATAAAAATACATAAATATCAGCTGCTGGGGCTGTAACTAAAAGTTAAGATGTCTTGTGTGAAAAACACACACATGGGCTTCTGTATCAGACTTCCTGCCTTCAGCTTAAACCTCCTTGCCCCAGGTGTGAGCATGCTCAGATTGCTCTTCTCCACCCCCCCCCACCCTCTGCTGTAATTGAGCCCAGAGCTATAAGTGAGCAAGGAGAGACTCAGGCAGGAAGTGATGTCACACCAAGCTAATACTGCAGCTGCTATCCTAAACAAACAGAGAGCTTCTAGAGCTGTTTACTCAGGTATGGTAAAACATTCTACAGAATAAATAAAGCATTCTCGCTGGCACTTTTACAGCTAATCTATTGGCAATAAAATGCCTCTGTAGCTTTCCTTCTCCTTTAAATAGATTCTGTCATGATTTGTAAGATGTATTTGTTATTTCTAAATGACATTTCTAAATGACAAACTGCAAATAATTCACTCTACAATATAAAATTTCATCTCTGAACCAGCATGTGTATTTATTTTAGTTGTAATATTGGTGTGTGGGCAGCCATTTCAGGTCATTTTTCCTGGTCTTGTGTTTTCAGAAAGAGCCAGCCCTTTACGACGGAAATGCTTTCTGGCAGGCTGTTGTTTCTCCAACTCAATGTAATTTAACGTTTCACATTGGGACCTGGATTTTACTTTCAACCAGGAGCTGCTGTCTTGTTACCTTCCCATTGTTCTGTTGTTATGCTGGGCGGGGGGGGGGGGGGGGGGGGGGGGGGGGGGTGATATCACCTCTGTGCCCCTTTGTGGCAAAATGGAGAGGCTTCAGATTCGATTTTTTGTCTTTCTCAGGACCAGCTAGCAGTTAGGCTGGTTGCACAAATGCTTTGTTTCAGCCTATGTTACTATGTAACGTTATTATTATCAAAATCTTAGAGATGAGAAAAAAGCTGGCTCAGCTGACCACCAACGCATGTAAAGATGCCAGTTCGCAAATCCAGTAGAAACATTGTCCTTGGGCACTATTGTGCTATCCTTATAAACAGATTCACTGACAAAAAGATCAAACTACTTGAGACAAAGCAACCAAAATGTTCAAACCTGCTTGATCAATGAAACTGTATCCATGGTTTGTCAGCATGTCTGTTAGAATGATTCTTTGGATATTGTTTTATAAATCCATTTACCCGACAACTTATGTTTGTAGTGTATAGCCATCTTAAGTATTGACAGCTTACTGGGTATACCAAGGCTGCCCAAAAGTGACCAATAGGCTGCACATATTCCTTCATGATCTCCTGCCTGCCCTGTGAGTCCATAGATGTATTTGTATCCTCAATATGTTCTGGGCCATAATCCTGGCATATCAGATAAGTGTAACACTTGGTTCTGTATTCTATAGTTCTATATATCCAATAAGTACAAAAACACTCTGGGGCCGATTTACTATATTCACGTAAAGGATTTGAAGTTCGATCGAATTCGATCGAATTACGAACGTAGGATTTCTTCGTTTGGTCGAATATGTGAATTTTGGCATATTCGATCATTGAATAGGGAATGGTCGAATGGACAAATATTCGATCATTCGATCAGCAAAGGATTTTATTTTTTAAGTTTCTTCGATTGCCTACTTCGCCAGATTGGACCTACCGAATTGCAATAGAAGCCTATGGGAGCACTCCCATAGGCTTCTGAGACTAAGTCCTGATCGAATAGGATTCCTACGATCGAAGTGTATGATCGTTCGAAACGTACGAATCAATCTAACAATTGAATGATTTATTCATTCAGTCGAATGATTTATTCAACTGATCGAATAGATTTGTATTCGATCGTCGAATGATCGAATATCGAATAAAAGGTAGCCTAGAACTATTCGATTAACATTCGAAAATCGAATGCTAATCGAATATCGAACAGAAACAAATTATAACTCAATAGGTTTGATTTTGCTTGAAATAAGGATTCATTATATCTTAGTTTGGATCAAGTACAAGCTACTGTTTTATTATTTTTTTTAAATTGGTATTATTTGAAAAAATTGAGTCTATGGGAGATGGCCATCCAGTAACTCAGAGTTTTCTGGATGAAGTGGTTTTTGGCTAATGGATTCCACACCTGTGCAATACTTCTCCTGTAATCCTTAATGTGTTATTGTTATTCTATTACAAACTGGTGAGCCCTAAGTGTTACCTGTAATACAACTGTGAGACCATATATGAAATGTTTGAGAAGCATTTATTTAATTTTTTTATTTATTACTTGATGTTGCCTCTATTCAAGCCTTTACCAGTTCCTCTGTGTTTTTTTCATGATGACTGGCCCAAAGCTATATTCCAAAGCTGCATGGGTGTGATCTACTCATTTAATCATAAGTAGGTTCATGCTTGCTGTCCTTGATCCTATTCATCTTTAAATGAATTGGGAGTAATTGGAAGTTCTTTCACCAAGTGTTTTAACATAAGTTTTGCCAGATAAGTCTATAATCAGCTGGCTTGTTTATATGGCCAAGGTGTAGTCCTCATTGTGTTCTGTAATGATAAAACTCAATTCCTCTTTCTGTGCTGTAGTTTATTTCTGCATATATAGACAATTACATTTTAGGCCGTCTTCAGTGACCTACTATTATGCACTAATCTGTCATGCAAATCAATACCAAAAGCTTAATTAGACCATAAATATATCACATCAATAACTTTGCCATGATTGCGCTTTACTAATAACCTCCTCGTGAAGCTGATTACTGCATGCAACAATGTTCATTCTAAATGCCACTGCAGTTGATTAAGCACAGCAAATTGCATAAATAAATAGGGCACACCATTAATGGAGTTCCTTGTTCTCTCGTGTATTATGTTTAGATGAAGCATTGTTACAACAAGCTCAGTTTCTTATGCTGCCAAGATGAAAATGATATTGTTTGAGTCAGAGAAAGCAGATTTAAATGATAAACATGTATTCTTAAAAGGGTTGTTCACCTTTAAATTATTAACATGTATTTCTTTAGCACCAACATATTGCATAGCGCTTTGAATGAACCTTTAATATGATGTTGAGTGCTATTCTGAGACAATTTGCAATTGGTTTTCATTTTTTATTATATGGGGTTTTTGAGTTATTTAGCGTTTGTTCAGCAGTTCTCCAGTTTGCATTTTCAGCAATCTGGTTGCTAGGGTTCAAATTACCTTAACAACCATGAATTGATATGCATAAGAGACTGGAATATGGTCAGCAGAGGGCCTGCATAGAATAATGTGTAATTCAATTTAGCAGTAACAATAAATTTGCAGCCTAAGGGCTCTTACACACAAGCGTTTTTACCTGCGCTCCCCTGCATTCCGTTTTGCTGCGTTCAGCCGCAGGGGAGCGCAGGTATAGGCTCACTCAATGCTTTTCAATGGGGCTGTACTCACACAAGCGCATGTAGGCGCCAAACGTTTTTGGCTCTTAAGGGGAATAACAAAGAATTGTTTTTCTCTTTTACAAACTCAAACCAAAGTGCAAACCACAAAAATGAAACACAATTCAGAAAGGTACTTGTTGCGATACGTGCTCCTTGCAAACTGTGCCTTGCACTAATGCGCTTGAGGAGGTTTTATTCTTGGGCTTTTGCATTTGTGAATAAGCATGCTGACCAAAGCCATTAGAACATATTCACTCTCTTCCATGCAATATGTCACTCAAAGAGAACACTTCTCCTCTCACTTAAACAGAACATTAGCGTTAAGATTGAATGAGAGTAAAATAATAAGGAACCATAACAAAGCTGCCCCATGACATTGAGAGGTGTAGATGTGTATTCAGAATGTGCTGCTGGGTCATATTTATTTCTTGGAGTGGCAATGGCAGCATATGTTAGCACTGTGACAGAATAATGATGCAACAAAAGGAGTTGTCTAGAGTATTTAAAATGTGAGCTTAAATATTGTTCTGTTAAGCGCATTCCATCACTCAGACGCTTTACCATCCCCTTCTTTGCTTTGTACAAAAAGATCTTTCTAGCTTAGTGTGTGTGTGTCTGTGTATACAATGCCTTCACTGGAGCATGGCATCAGACATTGCATCTTGTTCATCTGCATTTTTCTTCCCCCTTTCATCTAAAGCAACATGAAATGAGCACCTTCAATAACAGCACAACAAACTCCCACCTTCTACAGAATACTGTACTTTCATGTTTCATTACATTACCTACCACCTGTAAACAATACATAACACAAACAGTAGTAACCTGCATTTTGCTGCTGAAATTTTGCAATCTTGGGACCAGAATCTTTAAGCCAAAACTAATTGGTAATCGTAAATGTTATTGCACAGAATCGGTTATTGATCTGGCATCTTCTTCTTTATAGATTTATAGGGGTAGATTAATCAAAGAGTGAAGTTAAGAGTGAAATTCTGCCACTAGAGGGAAATTCCGCAGCTCTCCATTCATTTCTATGGGATTTTGAAAGGCGTATTTATCAAACGGTGAAATTTCACTCATTTGGATTTTACTTTTGGAATTCAATTAACTGGGCAATAACAATGATTTGTCTGTAAACAGAGCTCTACTGAGCCCAACTTGCATGTTTTATAGGCTAAGCATTCTGGTAGTGTATCTTATACAGGGGCAGACTGGACTAGTGGGATACCAGGAAAAAAATCCCAATCCTTGTGGACCCCACTAACCCAGACCTGATCCTGGCTGCGACCCACCTGCTCTGGCACTCTCCCTTACCTCTTTCCGATCCTGGCTACAAGGAACAGGTATGTATGGGGGAAGATTGTGGCACCACAAGTAGGACACCAGGATTGAGGTTGGGGGCCCCTGAGGTGGTGCCCCAGTGGGCCCTGCCCCCTCCCCCAGTCTGACGCTGTTCTTATACATTGCTGGGCCAGGCCAGATGGGTGCTGTATGGGCAGTGTGTGTGTGTGTGGGGGGGGTTATGGCACTGACTAGCAGTAGGCAGATGATAGAGGTATGTGCTTAGTCCCCCCCCCCCATTGTTGGGCCCAGGGCACCTGCTCCTTGAAAAGATTACATGTCAATAAGAACTTGACATACATATATATACAGTATACAGCAATGGTTCTGCTGATGTCACAACCTTCAAGGGTCAGGGTGGTCTTCAACCCCTTGATACTATTCAAATTTCATAATTTTTATGTATATATTTGAAAAGGTTTTAGCCATCTCGGTGGTCCTTGCACCCAGAGTAAGTCTGTGGCATGGAGGATGCCTAAATAATGGAAGCAACTCAGAGCCAGATTTAATGCCTAACTGATCGTAGTGAAAACAAGAAAGTGCTTCTTCAGAGGTTATTCAATGCATACTCATTGGTAAGGGGGGGCGGTATCTGCAGCTCTGGTGATAATCTATTCAACATAGTTTTGAAATAAACATAACTTAAGATTTCCTTTTAGTGTACACAAATGTCTTTAGGTCTTTCATCAGCGACCTGTGACCACAAGCAAGTGGCTTTAATAGGAGACAACTCTACTGGGCAGGGTAACAATGCACCTGAAACACTGCGTCTACATTGCTCTGTAAAAATAGGAATGCTATTTTAGAATGAGTGTATTATTAGCTGTGCAACTGTATAAATCTTTGTAAATACAGATAAAGAGGTTCCACTGATTTGCATGCAGTTTCTGGTATGCAAGAACATTTGTTATCCGTATTGAAGGTAAAGATCTGCATCACTTAGAGTGATGACTTGGCTTATCATGGGAAGTTCATAGTGACAAATCTCATACACTGGACGTCATGCAGCAAATTGTCAGCATTCTTAGCTTTGGTATCTTAAGAGCTCAAGAAAGGTGCTGTTTATGAAGTCTTGTGTGGAGTGAATTCTTGATATCGAACTGGCAATGTTGGTCCTTTCTCAGGGACATTTGGAACATGGAATTAAGGAGAATAAATACAGATAAAATAACTTAATGTGTCAATGCCTTCATGGCACAGGATTTCCTCCTCTATAAATTAGTGAGCAATGTTTCTTACTTATGTATGTATGTCAGCGTATACAACACCAAAGATATGTACAGGGGTAGAATAAACACTAGATAACACTTAAGTTCTCTGCCCTGAAGAGCCTAGAATCCGCAAGTTTCATATAACGTAAAAACTTATATTTCTGTGAAATTTCACATATTTCTGCATATTTCTCATATTTTCCCACTAGTTACAACTCTGGGAGCTAACTAGATGTTACAATATATAGCAAAGTTTTTGAACTACTGAATGTTTCATTGATATACACTGTTGGCGTTGGTTGTTATGGTTAGTAGCCTGGATTCCAATAGTGGGCACCTGGAACTGGATCCACACTATAGAATTTTATTTGAATCAATGTGTACAAAAGAGAAAAAAAACTTGTATTAGATTATCACTACCGACATTAAAGCTCATTTTAGGATAAACAATCCCTGCACACTTTGGCCATTTATTTTTAGAATGGTGCTCATGGATGTTCCATAGGGACCATCTACTTGACACTTGCACCTGCCAGTTGCACTGGTTATACCTATGTTAATACCTACAGTGCACGTGAAGAGTGGAGAGAAGATTCATACACCTATGGCATTACAGGCCAGCATGGAGTTTATATGTGGATGCTGATACAAATTGTGCCCACGTGCATGCCATTCATTGTATGGATTCCCCTTGATTTTGTATGTGACAACGGCATAGGGAATCAAGGGGAAAATTGAGTGAACTTTGCCCCTTAAGTAAATAAGGCCTTAACAACCATAATCAAAATGTGTTTATAATACAACATTCATATATGTGTTTCACACCATTTCATGTAGAAACATGGTTTATATAGCAGGACAATATTAGACAGCAGTGCCCCTTTAACTAATAAAAACAACTTCAAGTATAATTGTTTCCAGATAATGTTGTTGTCTTTACTGTTTCTGTGATGTCCTTCTACAAGAGAGAACAAATGTAGACATGCCTGTGAAACAAACGCTCTGAGAAAGTGCATGGCAAGAGCTGTGTATAGAGGAGGAAGTAATACAGCCGGTCTGTCTCTGTTTGACACAGGTGTGGCCTCTATTTGTTATGTTTTGCCCATTTACTAATCAGAGAGGTGTTAACTGAGATTTTCCCACACATGAGATTCACTGCTGCATATAAAATAAATCCTGTCAGATTATGAATGTGCCTTTAATACTAATGTTTAAAGAAAACAATGTATATATGGATGTACCTATCACTGGGTCTCCAATATAAATATATATATATATATATATATATATATACAGGTATGGGACCTATTATCCAGAATATTTCCTCCATACGAAATCATTTAAAAATTAGATAAACTCAAGAGCATTGTTTTGTCTACAATAATGATAAATTATATCTTAGTTAGGATCACTAAGGGTAAGGCCAGACGGGAAGATTTGGGGAGATTCGTCGCCTGGTGACTAAATGCCAGGCGACTATTCTCCCTGAACCGCTTCCCCCTGCCTTCCAGCTGCTTAATGAATAATCGCCTGCGCCTATTCACACACGGCGCTGGGCTTTCCCGAAGTCGCTCGAAATTGCCTAAGGAAGCAACTTCGAGCAACTGTGGAAAACATTCATTAAGCAGCTGGAAGGCAGGGGGAAGTGGTTCGGGGAGATTATTCGCCCCAAAGAAGAGGCGATTAGTCACCAGGTGACAAATCTCCCCGAATCTTCCGGTTTGGCATTACCCTTACAAGGTACTGTTTTATTACTACAGCAAAAATGGAAATACATTTTAAAAATGTGAATTATTTGGATAAAATTGAGTCTGTGGGAGATGACCTTCGCATAATCCGGAGCTTTCTGGATAACAGGTTTCCGGATAACATATGCCATACCTGTAAAACTATATACATATATATATATATATATATATATATACATATATATATATACATATTTATATACATTTCTATTCCCCTTCCATGAAAACATCTGCTTTGATATTCTTTGTTAATATTTGAATGTATAACATTTGAAATATTAAAACAGTAGCACAATTAGAAAGCACAAAATACCTGATTTACATAAGTGTAAAGCAGGTGAAAGTAATGCACACTAATGGGAGAATAATTGCATCCATGATGGCACAAAGTATTTAGCGCTTATAGCAGTTGTGCAAGGTACTGAACACAGCATTTACATCAGCAAGAGAGTCCTGTACTTAATCCCTGTCCTAAGAAGGTACATTGTGAACAGAATAACATTGCTTTTTTTTGTGTCCCATTTTTGCACTTTGCCATTTGCCCCCAGTATTTTCTGACCTAGGGATTTATTCGTTTCTAATTTCATTTTAGCCTGAGCTCCCTGATGATGCCGACATAAACGTTTTCAATATGCACCATGTAAATTGCTGCGCAGGCAGCACACAGCAGAAATCAATAAAGGCAATGTAAAAGGGCACTCGCAAAATAAAAAACACAGTGCTCAATAAAATGAATTATGTTCAGTAAAATTAGACTTAGGGGCACATTTACTAAGGGTCGAAGTGAAAATTTAAAAAAATTCAAATTTCGAAGTAATTTTGGGCTACTTCGACTATCGAATAGGCCAAATTTTGATTCGCATAGAAAAAAATGTGAAAATTCGACAAGTAAAATTTTCAAAGTACTATCCTTTTAAAATTGTTCAAATTCGACACTTCGCCACCTTAAAGCTGGCGAATTGCTATTTTAGCCTATGGGGGACCTCCTAGAACCCATCCTGAAATTTTTTCTAAGTCCTAGGAATTTGAAGTATTTTGCTCAAAATCGTTTGATCGAACGATTCTAACGATTTTTATTCGATCAAAAATTGACCTATTCAGTTGAAATAGGTCCATCTTCGATTGAAAAAGCCCTTTAAAAAAATTTGATGGTTGAATTTCAAAGTTTTTTCACTTTGAAATTTGACCATTGGTAAATCTGCCCCCTAATATTGAGAAAGTACTAGCCCCGTTTTCTGTTGGCTATTTGGCACCTTTGGAATCCTCCATATACTGTAGTTGTAAAGAAATGTAAAGAAATGGCAATTTCTGCAACAGCAGACTTATTTGTCTTTGGGGCCTTTCCATTATCACATGGGTATCTCTGGTATAGTAGTTTGTCATACTACTTCTGAAAAGTAGAAAAATGATTTACCAATAACATCCTGTACTGTTAATCCAATCTGAAATCTGTGTCTGCAGCACCTTGACCCAACAGAATATCCCCATGTTTTATTACCCACAATGCAGTGGTTCCCCCGAATTCCAGCATTGTTGTTAGCACCAGGTAAACATTGTGAACTACAACTGTTGTGGGACACAAAAGACTGCATAGTGCAAGATAATTTGTCAGGGGTATCCAGCAGGAGGTCCATGATGTAAAGGTGTGACTTCCAAACCATTCCATGTTCCCATACAGCTGCATGTAAAATCCTAAGAGCACTGCCCCTTCTGTTGGTGGTGAAGAAAAAGCTAAAATACAAGGGGCAATTGGACTAAATGTGAACACTTGAATCCCCGATCATAAGTCTACTAGCATGGTTGCTTTAACAAGATAGATGATTTTGGGGGCATTTTGTCTTCCAGATACTTCTGAAAACTCCATCAAAAATAGCTGTCCATTGTATTGGTGCATTAAAAACATTACCTCTATGGAACAAATGCCTTGAATACTTCAGGAGGACAATACTTTAAAATTAGATGCAGATGCTTCTGCAAGAGAATACGGACTTCTGGTAAATATCTTTATCACATGACTCTGCTAAGTTCACAGCCTCATTTGGCAGATGCTATGTAATCAGTCTACAGCGATATTTCCTGTGCACCTGAATACTTCCAGATTTCTCTAGTTACTACAGGACCTTAAATAGCAGTTTACTACATTGGTGATGCTCTCTAAAACGCCAAGCCAGGGTCGTTCCGCCAGTGAGGCAAGTTGAGGCACTCGCCTGGTTACCAGGGGCAGCAAAAATGCTGATTCCGGTAACTAAGAGCCAAATTTCGGTTTTTCAACCAGGAACTTCTAGTGCAGAGTGTTCACCTGCGCTGTAGACCCCCCTACCCCTGTCTGGTGCTGAAAAAGTAAGCACCGTGGGTAAGGGGGTGCGGCAAATTGAAGGCCGCCTCAGGCAGCAAAATGGGTTAGATCGCCCCTGCTCCAAGCAAACTGTATGGAACGCGCTAAAACGTCATCATCAAAGTCCATCATGCAACAACATACCTTTTTTGTTTTTGCAGTTCTTTAAATCCCCCAGAAGAGAGTTTTACGTGAAAATATTGGACATGTCCTGTCAACAGAATTAAACTGGAGCCACACAAACTACCAAGAAATAAATTAATATACACTATTAACTAGTGGATGGTGAAAGACAAAAACTAAGAAATCTAGCACCAGACCTGGCCAGGAACTTCTTTTAAATTGCTGAAACAAGAAGGTTAGGTCCACATTTTTATATAGGCTACAAGGATTTACTGTGTTATTTTAACTGTTCATATCATACCTCCCAATTTTGCCTTAGTTTCAATTTTACAAGAGGGTAGCATGCCAAATTGTGGTTAGGGTCTAAATAAATCCCAGTTTCCAGTTCTTGAACTTTATATGGATTCACAGAATCCATAATACTGAACTGAATTCTATCTTTAATTTGCAAATTCAAGTTTAAGTTGTGTGATTTGGATGAATCCTGAACACATTCCTGCCTTTCGTACTAGGTGGTATGATACAGGGTTCAGCATCATTAGCAGCTACTGAGTTTTGCAGTGGTTAACTAAATCTGGTCATGTGTGCTCCACCATCGACCATCTTCATGTGGAAGTTTTATCTTATTGTCCAAGTATCCTGTTGCATCAAAATCAGTCAGGAATAAGAATCTGGTCTACTGGATGAACAGCTTGCACTAGGCATGATCAGTTTGATGGGAACAGTTCCTGCTAATAGACATTGCAAATAAGCCCTATAATGTTTCTCAAACAAAAACAGGGATGTCCAATCCACTGCTTGTGGATGTACTAAAGTTTGGTGCCAACAAAGGTAGTTAATCTACAAATAGGGGACAAAATGCACTTCTGCTCAGATACCTATAAGCTGATTTAAGGACAAAGACCAATAGACAGCAGACAGGGTTAAGGGCTGGATTCTACTGGGTTATTCCACCATTTCCGTACACTATAATATTAATTTTCACTGTATGCACTTAAATACAGTGTTTCCATTTTTCTATTAAAACATTCCTGGTCAGGAAAACTCAAGTAAAATGTTTCCTGTTGTGCTAGTAACATTCAGCAGCTTAGATTTCATATTTTAAGTAGCATATTCCATATTTTGTATTCGGAGGGGGATTTCCAAATCCTCTGGTTCCCTAAGATTTGCCAACAAGTTACATTTATTTTGCTTTGCCCAAAACTACCGTACATTTACAGTAAGAGAATGCAGCCCACATTGCAAATCATATAATATATTGCAGAGTACTGTGAACTGTAGAAATGTGTTCATTCTGCAGTCTTCCTGTAAACAATCCATTAAACACAAAGGAAACATGAATATTCTGTAAGACATATGTTTATACATGGAGCTTAGTGATGTCATAATTTTTTATGTGTGCTTAATGATGTCATTTCTGTCTCATGACTCACTGAAACTTTGTGTGCTAAATTATGGTGGCGTTCTGTGATCTGTTTAAAAGCACTCAACCTTCGACCTTGTGAATTTATATGGTCATGGAAGTATACTTATATTTTACAAAAGGGAGGTGCATTTCTCTATATCATTTCCAAAAATTATATATTATCTAATATATTGATATATATGATTATTATTGTATACAAGTCTTATATATCACCTCTGTATTTTAATCAAGTCAAGTGAAAAGGTCTTTCTTTTACTCTGTTATTTTATGTAGGTGATAAAGGTTAAAGGAGAACTAAAGTGTTTTAGTAGAATAGGGCCGATAAAGAGGCCTGTCCTGTCATCTAAATTTGTTAAGATGGACCTGTTCCCAAATACCTGATTAGAGTGCATTGGCACACAGTTGGCGGCCATTATTTCAGGTCCCTGTCTTTCAGGTCTATGTAAAAAAAGCTTGATGTGAATAGACAAGTGGGAAAATAAAACGACAACGGGCATTGTCACTTGTGGAGATCCCATTTGTGGCAAAAGTTAACAAGCACTAATGTATTCAGCCAAGAGAATGAGTTCATGCAATACTTTAGTCAGAGGCATGCAGTGCCTGTGTCACATTTCTAAGATATGGGGAGTGGTAAAATTATGCTTGGAATGTAACATCCATATGAATTGCAAATGGTAAAAATCAAGCTACACCTATGAGCAGCTGTCAGAGATACAGGTAGTTAGTTATTCTGATGCTACAGTGGATATAGAAATAACTAAAACCAGCAGATCCCTAACCTTAGAGAATAATATATAAGCAATGGAGCCCTTGGGGGCTCTGGAAAAAATAAACACAGTATTTGTGGCTATTTGTCTGTGGGAGTTAAAGGAGTGTATGTATCTGTTCTTAGAAAGGGCTGCATTTAGGAGTGCAATCATTAGTATAATGTATAATAGAATGACCTGCCCCTCACAGAGGGGGTCACACCTTCTTGTTAATCATAGTAGAGGTGTAAAGCTAACTATTTGGGACGTTCACCCACAGTACACATAAGCAGATCTCTAATACCTGATTCAATTCTTGATTGTTTAGCCTGGACAAAAAATATGCATGGGGGTTCACTAGTATTTTGGCCAGAATTTCAACATCAAATAAATTGGTTAGGAACAACTGTGTTCTAATAAGTCTTTGACTGCTTTTGTGATCACTGTGATTTAGGTTTTATTAATTGTTTAGAGAAAAATACCCTATCTTGCATAATGTTCAGCACCTTACCTAAGCTAGGCTCATGCCGGTGGACAAAACTTTTTTTGTGTGGATGGTTTAACTCTGGAAGCTCTTGTTTCTCTCCAAAAACATACAGATAGGTTAATTGGTTTCTGATGAAAATGACCTCAGTGTTTGTGTCAGCAATAGGAATTTTAGACTGTAAGTTCCTCAGGGGGATGGGGTGAATGGGAATGTAAAAAAATTATCATTTTCTGCTGGGTAATTCTATAGAAATAAAGGGCAATTATAATGAATTATCAAATAAGTACAACAAACATTATATTGACACTTTCTGTGTCCTTCAAAAATATGTTAGTAAAAATGCTCTGAGATTAGTCCTGTTGAGTATCTTAAAACACTATTCATCTTTTAGATATATTAGAGGCAATGTATATCTCTTATTGATCACTTCTGCTACAACAAGGAAATCAATATTAACTTAATGAAAGACTTTACACCAGCAGCTTCTTCTGCTGATTGATGGGACCCCCCCCCCACATAGATACACAGAATGGCTCAATACTACTGAATAAGGGCTTTGAACAATATATGTATTCTTTACTATTAATTGGGAAGGCAAGGGCTCTGTTAGACAAATGGCTCGGGAGGTGATACAAAATCTGGGGAGCCATTATCTATTAATTTAAGGGAAATCTTTGAGTATACTGCATGCAGCAACCTCTGTTATTTTATTGCATCCCAACCTATCAGAGGCTGCCAACAAAAGTCTTGAGTAGCCCTCTGAAATTGTATTTGTGATATACAAAAATCTTAAGTAAGAAAAACTGTTTAAGTATTCATTTCCCACCAATTTGCCACATTTTGCAGTAATGACACCTAAAAGTCTTTTGGTGTGTGACTGGTGGATAGTGCACCTCCATTTACAAATACTGTAGCACAACATATTCTCAATTGGATTGAGCCCTTTGACTGGAGTGTAGAAACAACTTTAGTTTAATTTGGCTTTGTGTTTACAATCATTCCCCTGTTAAAAGATGTACTTTACTTGAGCTTCTGATCTTTAGAGGGCAGAAACAAGGCTAAAGTAACATTAAAAAAAATAATAATAATTTGCCAATATTACTTTTTAGTAAAAAATCTCAATTCTAAACAGGTCATCTTTATTATAGCCACTTGGTACACTGATACATGAATCCTTCAAATGAATTTATAAATGAGGACGATGTGCCCTTGAGCTAGCTCTACAGCAAACTATATAAATATTTCAGAATGATCACTCATGTCAGAAGCTACAGATGTAACCCTGTCCACAGCTGCTCCATGCTTTCCAGCAAATAATAATCTTCAGTAATGGACAGGGCACACAGACTACCTTGAGGACAACTACCTACAAGTTATTAATGTCTGGCCAAGCAGATTTATGCGTTTATGTTTGTCTATATGTTCCCTTCACACCAGAATTCATGTGACTTGCTGGTTGGAAAACATAAGCACTTTTGGCTACTATGGAATGCTTTACCCATTGGCGCTTTACATTAAAGGAAAACTATACCCCCTGGCCAATGTAGGTCTCTATAAACAGATATTGCATAAAACAGCTCATATGTAAAACCCTGCTTCATGTAAATAAACCATTTTCATAATGATATACTTTTTTAGTAGCATGTGCCATTGGATAATCATAAATAGAAAATTGCCATTTTAAAAAATAAGGACAGCCTCCTGGGATCCTAGGATTCAACGGTGCACACAAACATACCAAACAAACTATAAAGTTAAGTCACATGAGCCAATTAACAAACAGAGTTGTGTCTTTTGCTTCCACACCTCTTCCTGTTACAGTTACAGTTGAAATATTTCTGGTCAGGTGATCTCTGAGGCAGCACACAGACCATCACGAAATGGTGGTTCAAGGCAAGAGTTACTTAATTTGATTAAAAAAAACATTTGTTGCTCAAGTATTCATTTTCGGGGTATAGTTTTCCTTTAATGCTTATAGGAAGAACTTTTTAGGAGATTTTTAACACCCGTGCTGGCAGAAATTAGTTGACAAAACCTCCCATTGCTAGAACCCTAAAGAGAACTACATCAAAATGCAGTACAACCTGCAAGGCAGTTAGACCTAAATTGCATTTAATACCCTCTGCCACGGCTGGAACTAGGCATAGGTAAAAGTGGCATGTGTCTAGGGTGCAACGGTGGGGGCACTAGACTTGTATCTCTTTTGCTTGCCTCCCATTCATTCTGTACTGTGGGAATCAGCACATTTGGGAAAATTAAGGACATTTATTGTGGAGGGTGGGTGGGGGGAGTATGAAAACCACTAAAAGTGGCCTGGTTATCTCAACTAGGTATAATCAAGTAGGTGAAATCAAGAAGTAGTCTTTATTTTTGTTCATCTTTCTGGACCTGTGCATTTTTTTTCTTTTGTACAATCTATGGTAACATATGGTTATGTGATTTATATATTGAAGTCCTGCTTATAGCCCAGTGTGTATAGTACTACTCCTATTTAAAGGAGAAGGAAAGTCAGAAAACAACTAAAGCTCTAAGTGTTGCCAATGAAGATTATATATGTGTACCATTAAGCATTCCCTCATAAATGTTTCCCATAATCTTTGTGCTGCAATCAATTTTTTAAAAAGTTTAGACATGTAAGTAAAAGCTTACCCTGGCTGCTGAGAAAAAATCCGTCTGATAGGGCACACGCATGCGCAATAGGTACAAGCTGTGCCCTGTGCATGCGCAGGAGAGTCTTGTGGCTTCCCTGTGCTGCGATGTAGATGCAGTCACGTGATGCAGCTGTTCCATCATCGCTGACCTCTCTGCCCCCACCTCATCAATTCAAGCTCCAATAGCTGATCCTGTTTCCCTGTTGCTAGGATCAAAGGGAAGCTTTCAAGCTCCTGCGCTCACTCTCGTTTTAATTAACAGTCTGTCAGCGAGCGCAGGAGCTGAGGAGGGGAAGTTAAAAAAAAAGTCAGCCAGCCATCGGGTCTGTATTCTTTTTTTTTCTGCGTCTACAGAATAATTTAGCGCATGCGCAGTTTAGACAGGGACTCTGCTAACATGGCGGCCGCAAAGTTTAGAAACGGCAAAAGATTAAACGGGACAGTGCAAGTGGAGGAGAATGAATTGGTCAGCAAAAGTAATGCGGTTCAGGAGGGGAGCACCCAAGCAACATTTAAAGATAGGTTTAAAAAATTACCTTTCCTTCTCCTTTAAACATCCTAGAGACTAATAGGATTTATTCTACTGGAGACACATTGAAAGAAGCCGACTAAAGAGAACTGGTTAGCATTGAATATAAGGGTTCATTTCTGAACCCAATCACAAGCGTAGCATTTACTGCAAAATAAACATGTTGTGCTCAGTGCTTGAATTGGAGTGAAAAAAGTGAAAGGATGCTCTGTGTGGTGAGTGTAGCACAACATGCTAAAACAAGACCCTCCCACAACCATAAGCCACACCCAATATTATATTAAACCTCACACGCCAATACTTTCTGGTTTCACCCACTTTAAAGCAAAACTATTTTGCTATTTCCGTTTTGGTATTTCCTTCTAATGCTTAGTATGCATAGATGTATCTAAGTATGTGACCTGTAGGGACCTCAAAACGAAAATTGTTCATAAGACTTTTCTTGGCTGCCAGTCTAGCTTCTGCCTGTGTATTGTTTCATAACATAGCACAACCCCATCATATTCTATACTACCTAACATTATTTCATAAATATCATTCTCTCACTATTCATTTTCTCTTTTTGCTTCCCCTGTTTTCTTCTTCTCTCTATTTTCTCTATAACCCTCTCTGATGCCTCCACCTTCTTCATCTCCTAATCTGTTTAACACTTCTCTATTTCTCTCTCAGCAATCCTTTCTCTCCTTTTATCTTTTATCTATTATTTAACTATATATTATTTTGCCTCTGCATTTCTGACTTTCTCCCAACCTATCTGCTTTCAAGAAATCTCTTAAAATGCAATTATTTAGAGAAGCCTACCCTCATTTTTAACTACCCAATGCAATACCACTTATAGTACCACATCTCTCACCCACTTAACTCTAATCTTGCTCACTTCCACACCTTGCATATCATTCCCTTTCCTTTTAGATTGTAAGCTCTTTCTGCACAGAGCCTTCCTCACCTTCTGTACCGGTATTTATTGTAATGTATGTAATTCTATATGTTCTATGTTTGTAATTCATGTGATTTACTTGTATAATCACATTTATTTTACAGCGCTACGAAATAAGTTGGTGCTATAGAAATACGTTATTAATAATAATACTAATAATAATAAAAATAATAATATTTGCATGCAAAAGTGGAGATGAGGAAAAAACTGTTCCGGGATGCAAAACTCTTGCATTCCCTCTGAGGGGATGCTATTTCACAAAAATAAAGAACTGAAAGGATGGCATCCCTGTGTATTATTCTTTAATAACTAGAAAGCTATAAGGGTCCCTTGGAAATCTGCAGTGAAGCTAGCTAGGACACTGCGTGTTCTTATGCAAAGGGGTTATTTGATTCCTGAGCAGAGAGTTTAATAAATGTTTAGCAGCACTAGTCTGAGACATTTCCATTATGTGTGCGACCTGAATAAACTGAAGATTTATTAGTCATCCTGGGACTTTAATAAACACTGTCTGTTTTACAAACTAGATTTTGGTATTTAGATCTTATAAAGGTGGATGAATTGGGCCGCAGTTGCTCATCAAGCGGTACAGCAGATCAGTTACAATACAGTAAACATAAAACCTTGTGGGTGAAAGGTAAATCCACAAAACATCCCTTTGATTTGTGCTTACAATATAGCAGGCTACATTTCCCTTCAGAGGAATTTTCTTGCTCCACAAGTATAGCAAATGTAAGGCATATAGCATTACCTATTGAATGTTAGAACAAGACAAACTGGATGAATAGATGCAAGAGCAGCTCACTGGTTTTCCATTAACAGGGGTATTTTGCAGCAGGGAGCAGGTTTATTCAGTGCCAAGGTGCATAACACACAGAAATTTTATCCATTCATGGCAGCCTTATGGAAAAGATTTTGTTACCTAGTGGAGATATAACCCAGACATTCTGTCACCTAAGCCACAAAACAGTGGCTGTCCCTTCCATAGAACACAAGACACAAATGCAATACCAATGTCAACAGAAAAAAGGTATCTGTAAACATCAAAACGGATTGTACAAGTATGGGACCCGTTATCCAGAATGCTACAGACCTGGGGTTGTCCAAAGAATGGATCTTTCCATAATCTGGTTCTTCATACCTTAAGTCTACTAGAAAATCATGTAAACATTAAATATACCCAATTAACCAGTTTTGTTTCCAATAAGGATTAATTATATCTTAGTATGGATCCAGTACAAGGCACTGTGTCTCTGTGGGAGACAGCCTTTCTGTAATTTGGATCTCTATACTTTGTCTGTTAAAAAAAATTTAAAGATTACATAAACCCAATAGGATTGTTTCGACTTCGATAAGGATTAATTGTATATTAGTTGGGATCAAGTACAACATACTATTTAGCTATTACAGAGAAAAAAGTAATATGTTTAACATTTTTTTATTATTTTTTTCTTGAGTCTATGGAATATAGCCTTCCTGTAATTCAGAGCTTTCTGGATATCGGGTTTCCAGAAAACAGATAACATTTTTCTTCATTTTCACATTATACTTCAGGTATCTACTACCTGAAGTATAATGTGAAAATTAAGAAAAATGTGTATTTTTCCAGTATCAGTTTGATTTAGTTTATTACCATGGAGCACACAAATGTGTGATTTGATTCCTTTACCCACTTTGTGTTCGTGGTGTTTTGCGAGTATGGTAGATGTACAATCTCTTAGACAAACACGGATAAAAAAAGCAAATGTTAATGAAAGGGATAATCTTGTGCAGGCTGTGAATGAGAACCTCTTATTTCCAGTGATAACAGAATGAAGCAGTACCCAGAAAGATTTTACATTTCCAGGATGACATCTGGAAAGCTGAGAATGAATCACTTCCTTCATAGCACTCTTATTAGGAAATGTTGGCATGTGACTCATCCAGGGCTAACAGGATCCCCTATTATGCTAGTATCCTGTGGGCAACATTGACTCCGTAGAATAAAGAATTTATTCAGGTACATCCTCTTGTTATGGGTTCCTAAGGCTGTTGTCAATGATTAAACCCTGTATTGCGTTCTTATGAGCATGATGTAGCTTCAATCCCCCATGTGACACTTTGATTGGCTATTAGTTTCAGTGTGATAAGAGGAATTGGACTTTCACATTCAGTTTGGGCAGATAAATGTATTTTTTTTGTATAGAAAAACTTACTACACCTAGACAGCGATACTGTGCAGAGACCATTTAAGGGATTTAAAAGCTGAAGTTGCCTGTATCTTCTGTACCTTGCTATTTACTTCCTGTCTAATGGGGTCAATCATGTCATTGTCTTGTTCTGGCGACTCTTGTGGTTTTAAACAAGCATAATATTTATAAGAAACCATAAAATCATGTCATCTGAATAAACTGTGCATTAAATGGAACTGTGTTGGTCAACAAAGAAAGTAATTACAACATGATGTTCTGGGTATATATATATATATATATATATTAACAATAGAAGAGCTGAATCATCTTCTGGTTCTTCTATCACCTGCTCAGTGTTAAGACTTACTAGAGCTACTTTACCAACCAAATGGATGCAAAATTGTGCTCCTGGCATTCACCAATTCTTTGCTCCATTTTGTAAACAACAGCCACAGTGGGTAATATAACTAGCACAAAGATCTTTCCAGTTCTAGTATCACATAGCAGTCAATATGATTTTAAGATGTGTTGCTAAGCTAACTAAAACTAGAGCATTGTTGCTCTTGTTATATATTACCCCATAAAAACAAACCCCCGTTATAAAGTGTTATGACTACCCAAAGGCACTAGGCTATGTGCCACACAACTTCTAACCTTCTAGCACTGCTACAATATTTCTCAAAGTATATCCATTCCAATAAGTCATGTGACAAAGGTGATTTCACTGGGCATCAATTATGACATCACTAAGAATAATTTATAATGTTATTCATGGCTTTTGTGCATTATATATCGGTAGGCCTTTGGAATAGTATAGCTTCTGTGTTCTATTATCTTAATGTGCTCTGACCTTGCCTTGGGAAAGGATAATAATTAGAAACACTGAATGTCACAGTTCTTTATATGTGTGCATTGCCTGTGGTGCTGATTTAAAAAAAGAATTATGACTGGTAGCTCTGCTCACAGAAGAACTGATTATCCACAGTGAATAGTGCCAAGATTCAGTATTTCCTGGACAGAACAGCAATGTTGGCAAGAGAATGTCTGGCTCTAGAGACAGTGTCATATCCCAGTGAAGGCACTTCATTAATGGTCTGCTAATCTTGTACTGTGGGACTCTGATGTTCTCTACATGGTGCCAGGCTCCCAGCTACCAAGGCTGCTAAATTATATGATGTTAAATGAAACGATTCAACGATATCCGTGTGTTTGCTTATAACATGCAAATAACTTTCATTCTTTATGCCCGGCTTTATAATTTGTGTATTCGCATTACTAATGTATTTGCTTTATCTTTTTACTGTTCCACAAGGACAAATCACAAAGGCCTAATTAAGGTTGCTGTAGATTTTTTGGTCACAATGGCCTCTTATTATTGCCTGTGTCAGCTTTCTGTGCTAAGAATCCTTTATTAAGAAAGGACGCTTGGGGGTCTTTGTGTTGTTGTATGTACAGCATATTCAGTCTTACTCTGTAGTGATACTTGTATACTCAGCATAGTGCATTTTCACAATACAGAAACAATGCAAAAAATAAGGACATACTTAAATAAAGAAAGTATTGCAATGTGTCATCCTTATTGTAATTAAGTAAATGTATATGGAGTTACAAAGATTATGCTAAGAGACATAGAAGGATACGGCCACACAGATCTTCCAATCTAATAATCTAATTAAAGTAATATTTAATTATTCTCAGAGACATGCTTTAGATGCGCACACACACAGTGAAGGCCATGTTTCAGGCAGTTTTTGAAACCTAATATTTCTGAAAACAGTGTTATCTAATAAAAACCTACCATTTACATTTAGGTGGAGGAGATCACTGTTATACTGTATGTAGAGATTGTACACCATGTGGTTCCCTGTTTAATCATTCAATCAAGGTCATTGGGTATTTTGTTTGAAAGAATGGTCTGTGAAAGAATGGAATGGAGGGTGGGAACAAATTGCAAGATACCAGTCAAATGCTGTTCTCTATGCTACAGGAGCAAGGAAGAGGTCCCCCAATCCTAAACTAATTAGTACTTGCATCAAACCCCTTCCTCTGACCATGCTCACCAATTGCTCTAGCTGCCATACAATTTTCCAGACCAGAATACCCTAGGGATATGTCACACAATCAATATTCCCTCTCTGATTTTATTTACTTAATGCAAGCAAATCATGAGACATGGCTATGCAGTCACATTTTTGTGTAGTCAGCTAGACCAGCTATACTAGTATAATACAAGCATAACTGTTCACCCTCTATAAGTGAGATTGCTTTTGAAGCTGCAATAAAGCAATATTTTCTATATAATATTTTCTGCTGTATGTCTAAGGACACAGGAATCTGCAGAATAAGGGGCTCAACTAACTGCCTAGGCTGGCCATACATACAAGAGAGACTGGTGGCTGAATAGGGCCTTTTCAGAAGAAAATTCACCAGATTTCATGTAATCCTATAGAATTGCAATAGATCTTTCTGTTCCTGGACTGGAGCAACTTTAATCCAAATAGAGCAAGGTGTGTATGATCCATAAAAGTTAATTTAGATTATGATGTGAAGCAGTGCTGGTTGCATACCTTTAGTTTGTAGTCTAGAAAGTGGGAGGCTGCAATAGTGGACGGATTATATTAAGCACTGTTTTGTGTCTGCAGCTTCAGAGCAAGTTCAGCCAGGGAGCAGCTGGTGACAGGGCATTTTGGTGCCAAGTTGGTGAGGAACACACCCTATTCTATGTGACAATGAAATGCAGTTAGAAACATCTTTAGCAACACTGGGCCCTACCCCCAGCCCCCAGGTGTCAGATTTCCTTCCAAGGATTTTATAGCCTGTTTCCAAATATCCTCCCTGATCTTTGATTTGTTAAGTTGTCAGCACTTGGAATATTATTGGTACTTACTAAAAGGGAAAAGGGACAATAAAACAGAAACATAAATCAGTCATAAACTGCTCTCAGTTTACTTGCTTGTCTTTGTTGAAGTAATCCTCCTATGACAACAATGTAAATGGAATTTCTGTCTCTGATCAGCTCCATATCATGGTCTTTCTATCCAGCATCACAGACATTGCTGTATTAAAGGGGATCTTTTATTAAGGCATTGCAGGGCCAGACACCAAGTTATTAGAATATGCAGTAGGATCATCATATTTTAGTCTGTGTGCTACTTGGAGAAGAATCAATTTACCGTGAAATTGGTTTGAGGGAAAAGTGTAAATTCAAAGTCTAATAAATCTATGAGTTATTTTTACTGGTGACTCAGTCTCACAGAAATATGAAATCTAGGACAAGTCTTCCTACTGGGACCATATTATGCCATTTCTGCAGGCTAAGCTACTGAATGGTATATTGTACCTCTGGGGGCAGGCAAGTCGTGACTTAGAAAACAATACATTTTCATAGAATGTTCATTTGCCCAGCGCAATCCAAAACTTCCTGTTCTTTTTTCTAATTTGCTGTATAATACATTCACTTTAAAGGGGATAACATACAAAGCCACCCTGCTTTAGAAAATTGGCAAAAAAGGCATTAATGTTTAATCTATAATATATATTTATGATTACAAATATATTTTATGTTTAAAAATTATGAAAAGAATCCTACAATAAAACAGAATGGCAATTTTGGCTAAGCAAAGTAGATACTTTGGTGCTTTGACATTATGATGTCAGCCCCATGAGTTCTAGGAAAGGAGCAGCTACACAGACCTGATGATCCCAGGTTAGAGTGGAGTGAATAGGCACATAGAATCTAGAGCAGGGGTCCCAAACCTTTTTTACTCGTGAGCCACACTCAAATGAAAAAACTGCTAGGGAGCCACATAAGCAAGAAAAAAATTCTTTATTTGATATGGCTGAGGTCAGGCCAGGAACTACAGGTAGGCACATGCCTAGAGGTAGCCATAGATGAACCAATAATATTTTGAAAAATCAAGTTTTGTACAATATTCGGTGCATGTATGGGGGGAGATGAGCTGACCGATATCAGCAGAAAACTTGGATGTTGGTCTGCTCATCGATTGGGCTGGCCGGAAGATTTTGATTGGGCGCCTTTGAAGGCACCTGAACATTGCTCATTGTTAGCGCTGAATCGTCAGATACAGGTAGAATTCTTTTGTTTCTATATGAATATTTGACGGTTCAGCTGTACATATGTGTATTGAGGTGAAAAAGCTAAGGAGTGGGACCAGTGGAGGGGCTGAATTGGCCAGCCATATTGTCTAGGCCGCTAGGCCAGCTAACCCTGGCTTTGACTGAGGTTCTAATAGCAGGGCAAGGTAATTAAATTGTACATATTTAGGGGGCATGGCCTGGAAGCTGAGAGAAATGGCCGCTTAATCACACAGCTCCGCCAAAAAAACCCACCTTAAGCAAACATTAGCACCTTGTGTCCTGCACTTTGCCCCCCGTGGACAATCTGAGCTCAAGCGGATGGTGCCTTGCCGGAGGAGCTTGAGAGAGTGAGCGGAGACCAGCGGCCATTACTCTGTGAGGCGTACAGGGGTGACTACTCCGTTTGTGGAAGCCAGAGATGCCCCAGCCAAAGACCCGAATGCAGTGAGAGACAGGAGGTGAGTGCACCTCTTGATCGGCAATTGGGAGGCCAGACTGGGAGAGAACAGCTGGAGAGAGTGAGTGGAGACCAGCGGCCATTACTCTGTGTGGCGTGCAACTGACTGCTCCGCATGTGGAGCCCAGAGTCACCCCAGCCAAAGACCCGCATACAGTGAGAGACAGGCGGTGAGTATGCCTCTTGGTCCGGAGCTGGGAGGACAGACCGGGGGAGAACATCTGCGCAACCAGTGCGGCCTAGGTGCCCCGGCCACGTGGACGTCGGAAGATTCCCCATTACAGGGAGGCACAGTAGGCCCTCATGCCTTTGCCACCAACTGAGCACCAGGTCCCTCTGGAAGTCAGTGGAGGAATCTTCACACTCTCTTTAGAGAGAGGCCACAGCTCAGTGTTTCATGGTGAGGGCAAAGCAGAACATTTTGCATGTTATTGTAGGAGGTTGGCTATACAGGCACTACCTGAGTTAACTCCTTCACAGGTACCATTGAACACAGCAGTGGGGGGCTAAAAAGAAAAAGCACATACTCCAGGGAAAGGATGTCACAATGAGCCTCATTACAGAATAAACAGCCTACCCAGTTTCTTCAGACTGCCTGACGATTGGGTCCACTGGACTGCCCTGCTCTTTTACACAGGCCTACTCCCATATAAACAATTGATCATTAAAAGAGCCACTAAACCAGGCTGGGTGTCACGACTGGTACCCTAGACAAATTTAGTAGGGGTTAACACTATTGAGCATACTCAACAACACCAGAGCTCGACCATCTACCCTGAGAACTATATAGGACCCTTCATAAGACTCCCACTGACTCTTATTGCCTCATTATGATGGGCAAAAGACAGCAACAAACAGTTAACCCTCCTGAGAATACATCTGACTTCTTCAAAAGCAGACCGGCAAAAAACGTTAAATATTTCAGTCCACATCTGGAGCAGGAATCTGAATCTCAATGCACTAAAAAGGATGTAAACGAACTCAAAGCTCTCCTTCTGGGATTCAAAGAAGAGATTCAAAACAAAATACAGAATTCGCTCACAGACATCAAATCTGATATTGCAACCCTGGACCAAAAGGTTCAAGTGTTATAACAAACTCAAGATTTGGTCCAAGAATCCACATGTAATATGGAAACTCTGTTTCAGGATCTACAGACACAATTAAGAGATCTCCAGGATGCCCATGAGGATTTGGAGAACCTCACTAGACGAAACAACTAATGCCTACGAGACATACCGGAAACAGTATATTTGGACACTTTTTTGCCGAAATTATTTAAGGCTTTATCACAAGGAGTTGATGATAAATATCTTCTACTAGTCAGAGCCCATAGAGTGCTACATGCTAGGCCAAACATAAATCTGCCACCCAGAGATGTGATGCAATTTCATTACATTCAGACCAAGGAGGCTATCCTGAAAGTGTCTTGAACCTTGCAAATGGAGCTCGATGGAATATTTCCAAAAACATACGTTAACTTAGCTCCTCAACATTACAAAAATGGAAAGACCTTAAACCTCTGACAGAAGTGCTGAGGCAGATGGGGTTTCCCCTTTAAACTTACGTACCAGCAAAATGGCCTTACATATACCGTCAAACATCCAAGCGAAATAGAAGAAGCAATGCCTTATCTGCAAGATCCTCTGGCGGATACCTCGGGGTCAGAGACATAGGATCCTAAGGAACAGGACACACTGGCATAACCGGAGAGAGGGACTTCTCTGCGGAAGTTTCAGAGACCCCGGGGAGGTGGGTTGATGGACACTATACTCATAGCACCACAACCTGTGGACTGTGGCTATTGCCTGGATAGAGTCACAAGGATGGTCCATTTCCTAATTTTGATTTTACCTCAGTGACTGATAAAAGCCTGAGCTGTTCAGTGTCACATTCACGGGCCAGTAATGTACAAGTAGAAGAGTATGCTAATCCTTGCTAAATCCTTGCTCTCCCACCTTTTTATTTTGGGAACCTTCACCAATCTAAGAACAATCCAACCTTAGAAAACTCTATAGCAATAAAGGACATTAGAGCACAGTTAATTCAGACTCTCTCAAATAAGGCAGCTTATGTCATACAAATTAAATACCAGTATTATGAATCTGCAAACAAGCTTATACTATGTTAGTGCGCAAACTGAGGGACCTACATACCACACAAACTATACATGTCATACGGACCCCAATAGGGACCTTAACTAGAGACATGAAACATATTCTCAGTGCATTCAGAAATTTTTATGCGGCGCTGTATAATACGTTGTATAAAGCCCCCGAGGCCAATCTAGCAAGCGACTCAGAATTTCTTTTTACTCGGACTCCCCCTCAATTAACCAGGGAAGATCAGGAGTTGTTAGCATCACCCATAGCAACTGAGAAACAGTGATTAAGAACTCGTAACCAAGCAAGGCATTTAACAAAATCCTAATTCCACACCTAAAAGATCTATTATTATTATTAACATGTATTTCTATAGCGCCAACTTATTTCGTAGCGTTGTATTCCAATCACTCATGGAGGGTTCCCCACTAACACAGCATATGCAAGCGGCGTCCATAATAATGATACTAAAACCGGGAAAGGAACCTCATAACTGTGATAGTTATAGACCTATTTCTTTAATAAATACAGATATCAATTTTTTGCAAAAGTACAGGCCACTAGACTCACCACATTGCCCCCCAAGATAATTCACAAAGATCAGGTGGGATTTGTACTAGGATGCCAGGCGGCAGACGGCATTCGCAAGGCAATTGATTTGATGTGTTTAAAGCCAAAAGTTACAGACCTTCTCACTCCTTCTGTCCTTAGATGCTCAAAAAGCATTCGATAGGCTGGACTGGAAATATATGTTTGCGCTCCTGGAAAAACTGAGGCTTCCACAACCATTTCTTATGTAAAAGTATCCAGTATCCAGTCCATTCTGATCAAATTGAGATAAGAGGGGGACACGCCAGGGCTGCCCCCTATCACCATCAATATTTGCCCTATCTTTAGAACCTGTGGCCCATGCCATTAGGCATAATATAATATAAAAGGCTTTCGAGTGGCAGACAGTGAGCACAAAATAAACCTTTTCGCAGATGATATTCTTCTCACACTTACAAATCCCCAGACCACCTTACTGAATTAACTTTATACTTTGTATGTATTACACTATAAGACTGTGTGCTCTTTCAGATTGATTTATATTACCATATTTATAGGAATGGTAGAAGAAGTGCTAGCTGGCACAATTGTGTGAAATATTTTACTTAGTTGCAGCTCACTTAATCAAGAATCTTCAGTGAGGAAGACCAATGTCAATGCCAGTTAGTATGGTTTCCCTTGACTGAATTGGCAACCTATTAACCTATGTATGAGACCAAAATTATTCATTCATTTTTTGACTAATATCTGACTGGCGTTCATTCGGTTTATTGATTTGACCATGAAGAAAAATCCTGCCACCTCATTACTGTTAACCTAATGTTTTCTTATATAATGGCTCCATAAAGACAGCATTTTGTTTGAGGAGCCTCTTTAATCATGCAGTCATCAATCTTCATTTACCATTAAAAATAAAAAGTTTTCTCTCTCCTACATTGCATCTGTCGCCTTTGCCATTTCCAAGGATTGTAGCAGAGTTTCTGATTCTAATTTTCATAGCATGCTCCATATAGTGGGAAGATCTTGAATCTGTTACTTTTACATATTCATGTTGTGGGTTCACTTACACAGGAACTGGTTATTACACTACTGTGATAATTGATAAGGCATTTTAATAGCATTTAACAAATTACTTTTGGTTAGCAAGTATGTAGGCTGCAAATACAGATAAAGAAATGTAATGAATATGACTATTACCCCCACATTTTCCAGCATTCTAAGATGACCCCTATGTCCTTACACAATATTTACAGTGGTAATCAGCACAGGATTAGAACATTTTCAGCTCTGTCAACATTGTTTTCCATATCCTGTGTACAAACGAGATATGTTAGGTACATTTTCACATTTTCAAGGGCATTTCTATCAACTTACAAAGTGATCAAAATGTTTTTCCTCAGAATTTACCATGGGAATGACATGCCTAATAAAACCACTCTTGAGTCTAAGTCTTCACCCACATGAGCAGATTCGGGGGGATTAGTCGCCCCAGCGACAAATCACCTCTTCTTCGGGGTGACAGTCTCCCCAAACGGCCTTCTACCTGCCCTCTGCTGGCTCTAACGAAAATCACCTGCGACAATTCACACAAGGCACTTCATTTTCTGAGTCGAGTCGAGCCTCACGAGGAAACTTCAAGCGACTTCAGAAAACGAAGTGCCGCATGTGAATAGCCTCAGGCGATTTTCATGTTAGCCAGTGGAGGGCAGGGAGAAGACAGTACGGGGAGATTGTTGCCGCGAAAGAAGAGACGATTTGTCGCTGGGGCGACTAATCTCCCCGAATCTGCTCATGTGGATGAAGCCTAAGCAAGATTCCTATGCCTATCTTAAAAGCATGGGAGAGGTTATATATACATACAGATACATACACACACATCAATGTAAATATACAGATATTTATCAAAGTTTATCTGAAATACCTCCATTCAGCTATAAAGGGAAGAGTGTACAATTTATTTTAGCCTACAGAGAGGGAGAACAATGCAGATATAAATTCACTGCGTCCCAGTGAAAACCTGTGCATGTGCATGCTCGCGAAAGAGGGAGCAAGGAGCAGTTAAAGGACAAACGGTGTCCGAATCAGAAATCCGGGCCTGCTCATATGTGTGTAGAAAAGTCACGAATGACATTGGGTCGTTGTCTATCATTATTGCATTAAATTTAAAAGCATAAAAAGCCTTTTCATATTTTGGTGGTACTGGTCTTTTAAATTAAAGGGATCTTGTCATGGGAAAAAAAATCTTTTTGCAAAATGTATCAGTTAATAGTGCTGTTCCAGAAGAATTCTGCACTGAAATCCATTTCTCAAAAGAGCAAACAGACATTTTTATATTTAATTTTGAAATCTGACATAGGGCTAGCCATATTGTCAATTTCCCAGCTGCCCCAAGTCATGTGTCTTGTGCTCTGATAAACTTCAGTCACTCTTTACTGCAAGTTGGAGTGATATCACCCCCTTCCTTTCCCCCACCCAGCAGCCTAATAAAAGAACAATGAGAAGGTGACCAGATAACAGCTCCCTAACACAAGATAACAGCTGCCTGGTAGATCTAAGAACAGCACTCAATAGTAAAAACCCATGTCCCACTGCGTACTATTCAGTTACATTGAGAAGGAAAAACAATAGCCTGCCAGAAAGCAGTTCCCTCCTAAAGTGCTGGCACAAGTCACACGACCAGGGGCAGCTGGGAAATTGACAAAATAGCTAGCCCCATGTCAGATTTCAAAACTGAATATAAAAAAAATCTGTTTGCTCTTTTGAGAAATGGATTTCAGTGCAGAAGTCTACAGCACTATTAACTGATGCGTTTTAAAAAAAACATGTTTTCCCATGACAGTTTCCCTTTAACTTCCTTTACATTTCCTTCAGGAATTAAAGGAAAAGTAAATGTTTTTCTTTTTCTTTCTGTAAATTTGCTCTAAACAGCCCCCCAGATTAATGTACCTTAGTCCCTGCTGCAAGTCTGCTGTGGTTTCTGTGTTATCAGCAGCTTGTTTCCCCTTCTTCCTGGTGCAGAGTGAAGCCCAGCCCCTTAGTTTACTGAGCAGTCCATTTGCTGCTGTTCCACAATAGAGAGGAAGAGGGAGCCAGTGTTTCATTAGTAAGCTAGTTTCCCCAAGCAAAAGCTGCTACACACACTGCTCTCTGCTATGTCATAGTATGCAAATGATATCCTGGACTAGTCCAAGATATAAGGTCAGCTCAGAAAGCTAAGGGGCTGGGCTTCACTCTGCACCAGGAAGAAGGTGAAACAAGCTGCTGATAACACAAAAACCAGAGCAGACTTGCAGCAGGGACTAAGGTACATTCATTTGAGGGGCTGTTTAGAGCAAATTTAGAGAGAGAAAAAAAAAACGTTTACTTGTTCTTTAAGTGTAGCTGGATGATGGTCTAGAAGTACTTCAAATATTCTATATTCACTCTTATGCCTCCTAGATCACAGCATGATACCTTGTTTGCATTGCTGTCTTGTAGTGCTGGAATGTAATGCTACACTACTGTGCAGATTTAGGAAAGATGAAACTGGGTAATACCAAAGGATTCACAGCAATGCCATTTTTTTTAGGATTTATCAAATCTTTCCTGACAGTGAGCAGCACACATTGGTACAGCTTGTAAAGAAATACTAAATATGGTTTTGTTACACAGTTAAAGTATCTAGAATGCATGACACTGATATATGAACGGGATTGAAACACACCTGCAAGAACCTAATACTAGTACATATGTGTGTTCAAACAGTAATTGTCCATGTGTGCCAGCTTGTACCATTTCAAATGATTGGGAAGCAACTCATTGTGTGTATTGGACATGAAAATGCAGTCTGATCTCATACTTCATAGAAATGGAAAAGTTAATAGCAGATTATTTCATTGTAGCTAAAGGTAACTTGCTACCATTTAGGAGTAAAATTCAAAAACAATTTTTAAATGAAATAGCAAATCAAAAGCAGCATAATTAGTTCTGCAGAAGAAAAATAAAGAATTGGTATACATTTTCTGAAATTGTGCCCCTCCTTTACCAAAACATGCAACTCTACTGTCCACCCCTAGTTCTGGCAGCGGATACAATTGATCTGGTCATTAACCTCACCATGAAAATGGATTTCTATTTTAGTGACAAGTATACACACAGGCACCAAACTTATCAGGGCATGGATGAATGGAATTGTGAAGAGAAAAAACTTGGTTTGCTGGAGGAAAACAAGGTATCTTCCTTAAATAAGATTTATGTGTGTAACTACTGTAAATGCTATAACAGGGATCCCTCAAGGCAGGTTTTTTTTTTTATCATAGCAATAAAAGTGACAAGGTGAGAAGTGGAGGAAAATAGATAAAACCACCTTCAAAAGAAGTGGTTAATATATGAGCGGTCATTTACAATTACAATTAACAATTGTGCAAAGTGCAAAAAAACAGACTAAATACCCCAAAAATACAGCAGTGCCGTGGCACTGTATTCATGAGGGGCAGGTGGTAGGATGCACATAGGGCCCCTTTCCTGTACCTATCTGTCCTAGAACACTATTGCAACTCTTAAAGGAAAACAAAAACCCCCTCGCAATGTTAAGTCCCTGCCCCCCCCTCTGTTGGCCCCTTCCCTGCCTCCCGCTGCAAAGTCTTACCGGATATGAAATAGTGACCGCACCTGCAGTGAGGGCAGTGTATTGGTGCATGTGCAGTTGGAGCAATATTCCAGTATGTGACAACTGCGCATGCACCATAAGCGCCAGAAGAAGACATGAAGATCACAGAAGGGAAGAAGATGGTGCCCGTGAGCTCACTCTGCATTTGCAGTCACTATTTCAAGAGGGGTAATACTGTGCAGGGGGGAGACAGGGAGGGGGGCCAATGGAGGGGAGCAAGTTGGGACTTAACGTCACACAGGGTTTAGTTCTCCATTAATGTTCTTGTACTTCGCTCCAGTGAACTTTTATTTGGGTTAGCATCATAATTTATTTATATAGTTAGATACTGAAGATGCCCAGGTCTAGGAGGGAATCTGACTGACCTTAAAGGGATTCTGTCATGGGAAAACATGTTTTTTTACATTAAGTATCAGTTAATAGCACTCCTCCGGCAGTCTCATGCATTGGAATCCATTTTTCAAAAGAGCAAACAGATTTTGTTTTACATTTAATTTTGACATTTGACGTGGCACTAGATATTTACTTAGTTTCCCAGGTGCCCACAGCTGTGTGACTTGTGCTCTGATAAACTTCAGTCACTCTTTACTGCTGTACTGCAAGTTGGAGTAATATCAAACCCCTCCATCCCCCCCCCTCAGCAGCCAACAGAACATTGGGAAGTTAACCAGATAACAGCTCCCTGGCACCTGCACTGCTAAAAGTGTTTCCATTTGAGAACAGCACTCAAGGATAAAACACCCAAACCCAAAGCCCAAACACAACTTCTTCAGTTACATCAAAAACAAAATCTGTTTATATAGAACAAAAAAGACCACATTAAGTGTTACATTTGCAAAGTCTTTATAATAATTACCGACACTACACTTCTGCTCCTCTTCAGAAAAGGCAATCCGGCAATCCATCGTGCGGTGCTCGATTTCTCCTCCCTGCCTTCTATAAGAGATAATGGAAAAGGATAGAGCAGACGCACACCAGGCTTGACAAAGGGGCGTGTCCCCCAAAACGTTGCACTTCCGCACTTTGAATTAAAGCAAGGGTTTCCCTGCAAACTAAGCTTTGTGTGCCGTTATTTCTTGCTACATTGAATTCTATAAGAGATAGTCAGGGAGGAGAAATCAAGTTCCGCAGGATGGATCGTTGCCGGATTGCCTTTTCTGAAGAGGAGCGGAAGCGCAGTATCGGTAAGATATTTCCTCATAAAGACTTTATTTAACCCTTACTGTGTCTTGGTGGGTTTTTTTTAAGTTCAGTACAAACAAATTTATGTTACTGGTCCTTTAAGTAGTAGACACAACAATAGCTTATCTAAAAGTTGTTCCATGATGAAGTGCTGGCTATTTATGAAAGCACAGGATCAGGCACAATGACTTGAGATGGCTGCCTACTCACCAATATTACAACTAAAAAAAACTATTTTTTGGTTTAAGGATGACATTTTAAATGGTAAAATGTATTGTTTGCAATGTACACAGTGTAATTAAGTAATAAAAACTATACCTTAAAAATCATGACAGAATCCCTTCAAAATTTTAGTAAGGAATTGAATGTACCCATTTGTTTTCCTTTACTTGGATATATATATGCTCTTTGTAAAATTCAGCTTGATTGACTTCTTTTAGTATGCAGTTAATACTTTATGTACCAAATGGAGCAATTCGAGAATAACATTGATGTGAAATGCATTTCTGCCCATACATTTAAAGCACTTCTCAGTGCTCATTGAAGCAGTAAGAGAGGCAGCTGAGCTGGTGGATTTATGAAGAATGAGAGGCATCAGCTAACTAGTTTTTGCAGATGCAACATAGTAAGATTCAGTATATCACACCACAGCTTTATGCTGACACATGTTCCCAGAAGTTCATATTTGAAGTAAAAAAGCTGCTATTTTCCCTTATACTTACAATATAAGCATAATACTACAGAACTGCATTCTTTTTGGCATACACATACAGAGATTTTCAAAAGAAGAGAGTACAACCTATACATGCATACTCTCCAACCCCTTGAAAAATACATACTTATAACAACTGCAACATTGATATTGTGCATTATCTCTGCAGTCCTGCAGAGGGGAAGGTGTTTTAAATTTGTCTCACTCTTAATAGGAATGCTGCACACTTTTTTTTTGAAAGGTCATGCCCAACAAAGTGTCCGCTAACACCAAAATGAAAAATGACCAATTTGACTTGACATTATCTTTATTTCTACTCTTATCCTGCTACAGTACACAATAAAGATTTAAATATGGTGCATAATAAGTTTAAATCAAGGGCTTGGTCAGCAAGCTGATCTTGATTCTCTAAGAAAAAGGTTAAGAAACCTCAATACAGAAGAAAGTGTGTATCTGTAGAACCCTTCAAATGTACAACATCTGTTACTGACATGTTTCTCCATCTATTGGAAAAGAGAGACGAGAGCTCCTCTGGTTAGTAGAGCAGGGGTCTCCATTCTTTTTTACAATTTGGAGAGCAACATAAGCAAAAGTTCCCAAATTGGGACTACGATTGACTATTGGTAGACCTTACGTTTACTGTCAGCCTACAGGAGGCTCTGTTTGACAGTACACATGTTCTGGAATTAAAAAATCAGAACCTGCTTTGAGGCAACTTTCAATTGTTTGGAGAGCAACATGTTGCTCATGAGCCACTGGTTGGGGATTAATGTAGTAGATGATGACGCATATATACCAGTGAAATGTCTGTACATGATGAATAGGTAGATATTTATTGCATAGTGACACTCAATCTTCTTGATATGTGGTTCAATTACAGTGAAACATTTAGGGGAGGTGCTTTGCAAGCGTCTGTATAGAGTGTCTGTATAGATTTATTCCTGATCTCACCACTGTATGTACAGTATATGCATGTTTTTTATTGCTGCCAATAAATCATTGTCTCAGTCCATCAGTTTTTCTTTACTTACCCCTGTAAATCATGCTTTCATATGCTCTTTGTTCCTTCCATCTGTAGGAAATCTGAGACTCTGTCTGCTGGCTCCCAAAGCATAACCGACTTTGGTTGAGTTGCTTGGTTGCTGAGAGCTGAATGCAGAGACTTCCTTCCTTCTAGGTTCATATTAGACTAAGGTTCAATGCATATTAGACTAAGGTTCAATGCATATTAGACTAAGGTTCATGGCATGGATGCTTTATCTAGTTGTAACATTTGGGTGATCATTGCTTAATTGCTATAATTATACATTCACATAAGTAGGAATTCATATGAATGCTGTTTTTTTTTTTTTCAAATTACCATAAACTTTCACGGAGAAAAAGAAACAGCTGTACTGTCTTTACAGTGTCTAAATCCTGAACCAAGCTCAGTCTGGGTCATAAGTACAAAGCTGAGTATATTTTATTTAAACTCTCATCATTCAGGTTTATAGTTTTCAACTACAGGTATGAGATCCATTATCTGTAAACCCGTTATTCAGAAAGCTCAGAATTATGGGAAGGTGGCTCCCATAGACTCCATTTTATCCAAATCCAGAAAAATGATTTTACCTTCTCTCTGTAATAAGAAAATAATACCCTGTACTTGATCCAGACTAAGATATTATTAATCCTCATTGGCAGAAAAACCAGACTATTGGGTTTATTTAATGTTTACATGATTTTCTAATAGACGCAAGGTATGAATATCCAGTTGTCTCAAAAACCCCAGGTCCCTAGCATTCTGGATAACATGTCCCATACCTTTACTTCACCATTACTGCTACTTTGCCCTTTAGGTGTAAGGTGTATAAAGCAATACAATTGGGGCGCATAAGCCTTCTCTCTCAACATTCACCTATAGCTAAAATGTTAAACTAAATAACAAACAAAACCAATAATAAACCCCATAATCATAGCGGCAGATAAGTAAACTTTCAAACTGGTAAATCCTGAAGTATTCCCAGTAGCCACCAAACAAGTGGATCTCTGCCCAGTTTGGCCAACTACCCATTGGGTCAAAGTGGACTGATCTGATTTGCAATTTATACTGCAGACCTACAGTATAGGCACCTATCAGGTGATGACCTCATCAATGAACTATGTTATTACTAAACTTTCAGATCTTAAGATATTGCTTGGGTAGGCTGCCAGAAAGCCCAAATACACAGGTTAATAAGTTACTGACAAGTCTTAAGAGGCTGAATCAACAGCTTTTATCAGATCTGGTATTGTCAGCTTTATTAGGCTTGTGACACACGGGCCGATTCGGGGAGAAATAGTTGCCTGGAGACTAGTTGCCTCTTCTTCTGGGCGACAATCTCCCCTAACTGCCTTCCCGTCCGCTACAATGAAAAGTGCTAAAGCATACTTGTTTTCCGAAGTCGCCCAAAGTTTCCTCGTGAGGGACATTGTAGCAGACAGGAAGACACGGGAAGGCAGTTCAGGGAGATGGTCACCAGAAGAAGAGGCGATTGGTAACCAGGTGACTAAATCTCCCCAAATCGGCCGTGTGCCCCATGTCCTAGGCTGCTTTGAGCAGTCAAATTCCATTCTGCTGTATGGGGTGTTAGAGCTCAGATGCAGTGGGACATGTAACACCCCTCTGCATCATTAATAACCAACCATTATAAACATATCATGGCTAACAAATATTACCTTGGATATACATTTCTATATTTCACACAAGGAATATGCCTAGGATAGGTACAGTTTGTCAAACCACCTCACTCACAAGCATAATTTATTTATCGTGAATAAAATTATTTAATTCTGGATGTACAGTAACTGTTCTTTTGCTGCATATGTAGAGAATCTTGAGTTTTTTTCACTAGGGAATATAAACTGTGACATGTTTACAGAATTTCTGTTCTGTTAAGCTATGAGGTGAATGATGGGATTGCAGAAAACATTTACTTTTCAGAACAAACAATAAGCCTGATTAATACAAACAACCATTGTGTTCCACATCTGGGTTCAGACTGAGGATCTGTCTTTCATAGTCTTAAACTCTGTTTTTCAGCTTCTTTCCATATTTACTTTAGACTTATGGAGCCAATTCCTTTTGTCTGCTGGATACGGCCTGCATCTTTATTGTTTTGCTTAACTGGACCATCGTCTTGCTCACTTTGGCTTCATGTAAATAACTAGAATGTTTGTATTTCAGAAATGGTTTGTTTGACCTCAGCTTGGCATTTGAATATTTTGAAATTCAGACATTTAAAACTGTTAACTCATTTTAGACAAAAATTAGCTGTCATTGTTGGGTAATTTTATATTTATTGGACTGGGTAAGATTAACAATTCCCAGAAAAGCACTGAGGACAGCTCTGGGAGGGATTTAGGAGAGGCCAATATATTGTGTTAGTTTGACTTTAGCATGCTTTGAAGCTTAGGCCCTCAAAATTGTTAATGTCTTTAAGATTTTCATAAAATCTTGTTAATGTCTTTAAGATTTTCATAAAAATGATGGAATATTTCAAAATGTAAGAGCAGATTTGTGAGGGATAAGTAGAATACAATACATTTGAGTCATACTTACAAGGAGGGTCACATAGTAATTAAATGAATCAAATTTGGTTTTTCTTATTTCTTTATAATTACATGCATCTGCTTTAGGTGGAAATGTCAGTTGGGCTGGGGATGGCAGTTTTAAACCTGCTGTATTTAGGGTTGCCACCTTTTGAAAAATGTATTACCGGCCGGCGGGGGCGGGGCCAAAAGGAGGCGGGGCGTGACATCAAAGGGGGCGGGACATGACATCAAAGGGGGCGGAGCCACACGAGCGCTCGGCTGAAGGTAAGTTTTTATTGTATTTAAGGCAAGGCAAGGGCCTTTTTAAAGGGGTATTACAAATTTACCGGCAGCTACATTGCCGTTAAATTTGTAATACCGGCCTTGGCTGGTGTTTTACCGGCTAGGCAACCCTAGCTGTATTGCAAATGTTATATTTACTAGGCCTGCTCTGTAGTGGAAAACATTTGGAATACTTCAAAATTCTTGTCAGATCTCCTGTAATAGTTATAATTGCTCAGATGTTTGCAGACACATGCTAATCCAAGCTACATATATTGTCTGTATTAAATAGAATGAATTGTGATAATTTGACTTCACCTCCCCTTTTTGTATTAAAACATTTTGTGGTGTTTAAACAAATGGCCTGCGAGTGTCACTGTGCACATTACTTGTACTATGCAGATACACAGTACTTTCTGTACAGCTTTAGAGTGATAGAGTTCAAGTTACTGCTGTTGTGTAATAGCTGCATGAACCTGCTGAGGCATCTCAGGTGGTTAATTAAATAGACAGCTCAAGCCAGACTGCAGAGCTCCAGTTTGAGGGGAAAGACACAAGGAAGCTGCCTGTGTGAGCACAGCGGGAGATTTTTGAATCACTACAAGGTTGGAACTTTTGTTGTACTTCCTTTTCATTTGTTTTGGGCATACAGGCAGTAGGCCTACTCCTGGTTAGTTAGGGAAACTAACCTGTATCAATTAGAAGCCCAGTAAGTGGCAAGGAATTTATTTTGAAATGTTTATGTTGTTTTGCTGCAAGTTTTGCTTTACCCCCAGAAAGCTGATCCCAGCTACCTAAGAAAACTAGGCATATGTGATCTGGAAGAAAACAGAAGAGAAACACAGACGTATTGCCCCAAAAAACATATAGCTAATAGTTTGATTAACAAACAAATGATGAAAAGAATTTTATACATATAATTTGACTTTTTAAAATGAAATAAAGAGCACAAACATAATTGATTACATCCCATTCTCTTATAGGTTATAGTTGTTGGATCTCACTGTAAGCACAGCAAGGGTTTCTGGTCTGGTCTGTTCTACCTTCTTTTTATCATAACGTCTTTTAGTAATGATGACATTTCCTCCTGATTGATTGGTAGAAACAGGTCTGATTTGCATATGATTCGTTACTCCTATAAGGGCAGGCAATCTTTACTAATACTATGTAGTCATTCAGGACAGGTCCATCTGTACTGGACAGGGCAATCAGAATAAGAGACTGAAGATATCTCAAACAGGCAGAGGTTACTGCAGGAGACCGAGAAGAAAAATAATAATTTAAAATAGGAAGGTCAATCATGGGGGTTTAGAAATAAAGAAAGTGATTCCCCTGAATAGATGAATGGTCAGCCCATGTATGGCTGCCTAAAGTATTTGTAATTATTGCTATATTTTAATATGTATGTTCTGTCCCCATGCAACTATTCAACTATCCATCTGTTTTTTCATTGCCCTCTTCAACCTTAGTTTAAAATGTCCTCCATCCTTGTAGGTATACAGCTATAGGTATAAAGTGTAAGGTTTAAAGCAGGGGTCCCCAACGTTTTTTGCTCGTGAGCCACATTTAAATTTAAAAAAGAGTTGAGAGAGCAACACAAGCATGAAAAAGTCCATGTGGATGTCAAATAAGAGCTCTGATTGGCTTTTTGGTAATCCCTATATGGACTGGCAGCCTACAGGAGAGAATATTTGGCAGTACATCTGTTTTTTATGCAACCAAAACTTGCCTCTAAGCCAATAATTCAAAAATAAGCACCTGCTTTGAGGCCACTGGGAGCAACATCCAAGGGGTTGGAGAGAAACATGTTGCTCGAGAGCTACTGGTTGGGGATCACTGGTTTAAAGCAATTGGACTTTCAGGTAGCTAAAGCTCACAGGTGCAGATGTGTAATACAGTCACGATGGTACCATGATTCTCATTGAGGCAGGTGTAAATATCTTTCCTATGTTACATTATGACCCACATATTTAAGACTGTAATATCCCACAATCCAACTGGAACAAGAATATAACTGTGTAAGGTGCTTCTTCTGAGAACTCTAACCCCATATCTTCACTCAGATATTTCAATCAGGTCAGTTTTCACATTCTGGTAGCTACTTGTTGAGTGGAAGTATAAAAACGATAATTTTTAAAAAGTGATTGAATGTTTAATAGAGTTAAACTGATATTTTCAGAGAGGAAATCATCAAAGACATTATGACATTTCTAATATCCCAGTTCAATCTTGGAAGCAGATGATGCTATACACTTGCCTGTGGTCTACTGGAAGAGGGCAGGGATATTTACACTGGATGCCTTTCTCTTCCTGTCCCATCAGCGCTAGATACAACCACAGTAAGTTTCCATGAATAACTTCAAACTAAATTTTCTTTGGTCTTTTTCCTAAATCAAGGAATGAAGCTATGAGCAGAAGGATAAATTTCATCTTTCACCTTCAAACAATGAACAAAAGCTACATTTGTCCAAATTTTAAAAGAAAGCAGCAGCTGGTTATATGAAAAATAACTTCCTGTGGTTATATTTAAGCTGCAGCCCAGACTTTGCAACCACTTTTTATCAGGTGAATTTATTTGGAATGGTAGAATCCCATATAATTTCATATCCATCATCATAAACACCCTTAATGGATCAACTTGGAAACATATGGCTTGATTGATAGTGCTAAGCTTAATGTGTAACAAGGGAAAAAGAATCTTATCTTATATAGTCAAATGAGAATGCACCTGAAAAGTGTCAGAGGTATGATTTACCTAAACAAGGAGTTAATTAATTATAAAGTAGTAATAGACCCCCAATCACTTATACTCATAAAACCTAAATAAATAATTAATGCTTACCACACTTGGCTGAGGTGTGCTAAGCTTAATGCCATAAACTCATTTATCATATAAACTAATGTTGCTAAAAATTCTACTTTATCATTATCTGTCTGGAGAGTGGTGGAATTTCACTCCAGTGGACCGTGGTGATCTCTAACTTCCCTGTGGAGTTTATACAAATGGCCTGTAGATGTCAATGTGCACAAGATACACTGTGCATACACAGTACTTGCTATACTGTTTAAGGTGATAGAGTTTATGTTACTGTTGTGTAATGGTTGCATGAACCTGCTAATAAAGCACTGTTATACTCTGCTCATCCTCGGCTACAAAAACATAACATTCCCTCTTTGATAAATATGTTTCAGTTGCTCTATGAGGCTACAATGTAATTGTTATTATTACATTATACATTAAACAGAACTGATTTATAAGAACACAACCAGAAAGGTGGATATGAAAACAATACAAGGCCTAGTCATAGTGTAGTCAGTACATACTGCTCACAATAAATATCATTAGCAGAGCAATCCCTACTCAAAGTGGAGTATCATACAATCCAGTCAGAGATTGGCTTCTTCCTTGGGGATACCTTTTAAGTGGAAGCCAGGTGGGAATCTATCTAATCCCTATAAACTGTCATTGGCTCCCTGACTTGGCCACATTGCCCAAGGGAATCTAATTCCTTCTATGATCCTTGGTGGAACCAAGAGCTGCTCATATAGGTAGCCCTACACTGTGCTATCTTTCTTAAAGAGACCAATGACAGGAGGCTAAATAATACTCACTGAAACCTATGCTCAGCTAGGTTCCACGTCTTCCCTCTTACCTTGGGGAAGCTACTGACAAAAAGCCCCTAGAGCTGCATGGCTTACCTTTTATCTTAAGCCCACTGTCATCTAGTGACCAACCTCAGGACATAGCCATAGCCTTGATCAGTTCTTGGTCAGGCAGGCCATAGTCAAGAACGGCTTACTAAGGAGTGGTTGACTAGTTTATTCTAGTTATAAAACTAAACCCATCTATGGTGTTATATTTACGATTGATTATAGAAGACAGGTACCAAAAGGGTTAATATTATTGGATATTGAATGCCAATATTTTTACAGGACTTTTTTTTATTTTAAAAATATAATAATTTTTATTGTAGTTGCATATACTGGGTGCAGTTAATAATAGGGTCTAATTGTCCTATCTCTGCTTGCTTCAGCTTATAATTGGTGCCACTTGTTGTAAGGCAATGCCAATGGAATATAATCATAATTTTTTCCTTTCAGTGACATCTGCTCAGAATTCATTCTTCATAAAAACAGCCTCACATCACAATTAAAAAAGGCAAACAAAGGCAAACAATATATAATGAGGCACTTCATAAAGCCCATATTCAGCTGTAATCTCTGTACTATTGTTCTGGGCAGTGATTTCCTGAACACATTTTTACAGATCTTCTGCATTAGCTATTCAGGCTTGTTTTTATCCATTATAAGCAGTGTGTATTTTCCTTGCATTTAAAAACCTGACATATTGCACTATGGATAATCTGAGACTGAAAAAAAAGAAATAACATTTTGCAGATTGGAAAAGGAATGGGGGAATCAGGTAATGTAAAATTATTAATTAAGCCATTCCTTGTCACAATAATAATAATAATAAATAACAGGACACAGCAACCGAAGGTTTAATTTATCATTTCCTTGTTGCCTTGGACCAATTTTTATCACCAAAAATATCATTCTGAACTCACTGTTCCCTGACCTGGATTTGTGGTAAGGCCACAAATGCCCAGAACTAGGGTGGCACAAATTAAGAGGTGGCATGTTGCCCAGCAGCGGCTACATTTTTTTATGAAGACTGTAAAATTGACCAAGTCCAGAAACCAGCAGAGTGTGCATGTACAAAAAAGGGCAGGGGGGAGCAGAAGCAAGTGCAGGAGTGGATGGACATGGCCTTGGTTGGCAAATCCAGGCCTGACTCCATTCAGACAAATGCAAGAGGTCCTCTGCACTCAACCCATTGTCAATATATTTAAGACATTGAGACATTCTGTGCATACATCTACTAAAAAATGCCTTACCCTTTAAACAACAGGGATTGTTTGTCCATATATTGCAATATATTTAAGCTGGCCAACTACGTCAAAGTCATCCCATATCTGGCCAGTCCAGCTTAAATATATTGCAATATATGGACAAACAATCCCTGTTGTTTAAAGGGTAAGGCATTTTTTAGTAGCTGTATGCACAGAATGTCTCAATGTCTTAAATATATTGATAATGGGTTGAGTGCAGAGGACCTCTTGCATTTGTCTATATGTATTTTGTGGTCACAGCCTCATTGCACCCCCGCCTAATGGTTTTAAAAATTAGTGGTGAGCACAACTTTTTCTTGTTTGCTGACTCCATTCAGCCATGCTCTGCAGTCTTTCTATATTGTGTGGTGTTGTGTTTTGATAGCCGAGGATGATCAGAGTAGAACAGTGCTTTATTAGTTGGCTTATGCAGCCATAACACAACAGTAGCATAAACTCTAGCACCTTATGCAGTATAGAAAGTACTGTGTATGCACAGTATAACTCATGTGCACAGTGACATCTACAGGCCATTTGTATAAACACCACATGCGTACAGTATTCCAGACTTCTAATTTACAGGTAAATATTTCCAGGACTGTTTATTTAAGATTATGGAATACAGGTGAAATTGGCGATGAGAATTATTGATGAAATTGTGCTTGATGGTGTCATCACCTCATTTCCGTTGCAATACGCAATGATGTCTGGCCGGTTGTATGACCAAATTAAAAAATACTGCAATCAGAATGTTTAACCTCAAGGGCATAGCAATAGGGAAGCAAACCTTGTGAGACTGCTAGGAGCTCCAGGATTGTAGGGTACACAGTGATGCAGTGGCTGATGAGCAATTCCAATATATGTTGGCACAAAACATCTTTGTTGTTTGCTGTTTTTTTTTTAGTGTTTTCTGGTTTAAAACTGCTTGTTGACAACAACAGTTTCCATTATAGTCAATGACAGATAGCTTTCAAGTGCCTCTCTGCCAGGTGCAAAATATAAACTATGCAGTAGCCTGAAAGAATAACTATGCAAGAGAGTTTTTGGTATTTCTTTATTAAGCACACCATTTGGTACTGGCTCTTCAGGTTGTATAGCAGCACTGAAGAGTGTTAAATTAGACAGGTTGTAGAGTATCAGTATATACAAATGTGAAGTCACTTGTCTAGTCTGCCAGGTATTTCACAGAGAGCAGATTAAAAAGAGCAGAAATAAATAAGATAGAATAAACTAAAGATGTAGCTCACGGTAGAATGATTGTATAGTATGGTGTAGACACAAGCATTCGAACACAATTCAGTCTTAATTTCTTGTTATGTTTAGAATTACTATAAGACTATGTTTATCATGTGTTCTTGGACATGTGGTTTGGGGTTCTTGTGTGTGGAGTCAGTTTCCCAATATATTATGGTGGTATTACAGTGAATGGACACATATTCTGCACCAGGTGAATAATATTACTATACAATAGTTTCATTATGCACCAGTATGTGTTCTGGCAGACACTGGTTTCACTTTTGCATCCAACAATGTTCTATCCTCAAAGCTGTACCCTTTTGGAAGGTTTTTAATTTTGCATTCCCAGTCTTGGAATTTAAACTGTTTTCTGGTTGCTAACCTTAATTATTGGCCCTTCATAGAAAGATTAAAAATTGAAATAAGAATAACAATACAGTCAGTCAATCATATTTTTTTGGTTTGGTCAGTGATTCCTCAACAAGCAGATAGCATTTTCCATTGCCACGGTCTGTACCACCTACTGCAAAAGGATAGATCACAGGTAGCATAATTCAGCTGTTCATCATTCAGAATCTCAATGGCAAGACACATACAAGAATATAGTTATATTGTTTATATTAAAGCAGCAAGGAAAGGCCTAAACATAACTGTTTAGATGAGCTTTAGTGTTCCCTATACGTGGGAATAAAACAGTGTAACTAAGCTACGTATGTATTTATGAATAAAAGGGTAGAGTAGAAGTGTAATTACAGGTTAAAATGATGCAACGTTTCCTGTTACAATTTAACCATAATGTCTAAAGGAATGCTATCCTCTATTTCCTATTTCATTTTCATCACATGGGATAATATGCTTTAACTCAACTGGTAAAAATGAAACCCCTTATCTAATTTGACAGCCTGATCTACAGTAATCTGATCTGTAGCCAAACACAGGATAACTCATTTGAATATGTCAATGGATGCAGTGTTTGCTCTATGTATTTCCCAATATTGCGATTGCATTATAATAAATGAAATATAACCCGTACTGTTTCTCAACCATTTATACTTAATTATACCATGTAAATGAGCTCCATCTCAGACATTCAGTGTGATTCTTGGCTTTCATCGGTATACCACTAATAATTAAAAAGGGCTAGTTATATTTTCTTCACATAAGGTAGGAAGCACAACCAAGCAGCTAGTCTGCAGAGTATAAAAAGCTCTTTGTTCTGCGTGGCATGTTTGAACAGTGATTCTGGCAGCCTTAAGGCATATTCTTGGGTCATAGGAGATCCACCCTTTTTCTGTGAAAAGACATACAGTGTAATCATCCAGTTAAAATACAATATTGCATGAAAAAGCAGTTATGCCCCAAGCAAACCTGCATCTTTTAGTCAGTGTGGCACAGCCTTCGAGAAGACATTATGTAGAGACAATAATTGCAGGCTTCTACCTTTTTAACTACACTAATAATTATTCAGCATCATGTTTCATAAAGGAAACTCTGAAAGGCAAATGGTTTGTCAGTAACTCATATGGTGATTCATAATGATTAAAAATTATTTAGGCTTTTGTGGCCATAAATGCATTAAGAACCATTAAGAACTATGATTCATCAAAGAAATCTGCTTAAAGGTGCAAATGTATCCAAAATGATCGTTTTTTTAATTGGGCCTGGAGGTCTGACCAAGGGAAAATGAACATATAAAATCTAAGGGATGAATAAAACAAGTTGCAAAGTTTATTCAATGTCTAGCAATTCATAGTAACAAGTTGGTGGGTCTTTTTTTTTTAACATTACCTCAATGACAAAGTTTGTGAGTGTATGGGTTTTTCTTGTTGGGATTGTAACATTTCATGACAGCTGCAATTATTTGGTTGCATGTTTTAAGATGTAAGCATGAGATCCGCAAAGCTGTCAGAAGCAGGAATTAGGGATTAAGGAGAAAGCTGGAACTGGAGAACTGGCAAAACAGGTTAAATGACATGGTATGGTATCAGGAGGGTTAAATTCAGGCACAGGTTAGGGCAGGCAGTGATCAGGGTAGTCAGAACAGGCCAGAGGTTAAACCAAAATATCAGATAATATAGAACCCAGGAAGTATGGAAAATAGATACTGAACCCTGGTTTGGATATTGTTTAATTTTAAATTTTAATTTTGACTCACCACAGTGACATCGGTAATAACTTTTAAGTAGCTTTTTCAGCTGTTTGTGCTCTCTTTCTGTTTCATGATATTACCTTTTTGTAAAAAAAAAAAAAAAAAAACAGCAACAGGTAGCATTGTTATACAGATAGGAATGTCATAGATTTGCAATGTATTGTTCCCCATTTCAAACAAAATTACAATGCTTTATTTCTCTTCCTCTAAATTTTCAAAAAGAAGATGTTTTGTCAACATAAGCAGCTAGTGCACAAAGGGTGGTTTCCATTAACAATTGCACAGGTCTACTCACAGATAAAAGGATGTTCATTATTCAGGGGATTATTTATGCACTGGTACCTATTTACCTCACAAGGTACAAACATGGAGTAGCTTCAATCTTCCTGTTTAGCTTAATTCGGCCAGTTACCAGATGTGTTGAAGTTAATTATGGCCTTTTTTTTTTTTGCAAATTTTCTTTTTATAAGGCACTAATGGAAAATTGTTTTTCTTTGAGCTCTCCATCTCTAAACAGAGTCATTTGTTTCAAAGGTGATAAAAACCCTCAACTTCCTAGCTGCAACCTGTGACATATAAAGGAGGATCTTCTTATAAAGAATGTTTATCTACAAACTGGCATTTTGTTTTAGTTACTTCTTCTACTCAAAGAGTGACTCAGCAGAACAGGAGTTTAATAATAGGTCACACTTTTTTGGAAGGTCCGTTATTTTGGGAAATAAAACATGTGCATACCTAGTTTGTATTGAATTGTCTTCTACTAAATTACATTTGATCAACCAAGCTGTCAGGCTCTGCTGGGGTTTGACCCTTCCTGGTTGCTGGCTGCTCCCCCCAACCACTAGGCCAGAAGAGGGCTTCTGCAACACCCAGCGACCCCAGGAGAGGGGCTTCTGCTATGTATTAGCCTAGTGTCTGAGGGCACCCTAACCACAACCTCTAAAACCTTAGCACAAGGTTGGCTCTGCCTCCACTCCCACCTATTTGCCAGGCATCCACAAGGATGGTTGTGTTAGTCTGTGTCTGCCTTTTATACTGCTCCCTCTGCAGCAGTTCCCAGAGGGTATTATTTTCTATGTAAAACTGTGCCCCATGGACGTTGCCTGATGAGGAGGGTGTTGTTGTAAACTGCCATATACAGTCACTATTTTTGGGCCTGGGGGTGCTGTTTGGGCCTCTGTTAGTCTGCCAATGGTTTTCAGAGTTAAAAGTGAACAACAAACTCAGTAAAAATTGGAGACAATCCTGTGTCCTTTAAACTAGAAGGTAACAAGCAGAAGCAGATAGGATTCAATACACTCGTGGATGGATAAAAATTTCTTGAAATATTTCTTGTCAGTTCTGTCCTCTTACACTCTTGATTCGACATGATCAATATCCAAAAGAAAAAAGGATGCACACTTACAACATAATATGGACACACTTACATACACATATACTTACTTATATAATGTGGTGTACACAAAGTACCTCCACGTTTTTACTATTTGTAGTCAGTGTTATAGTACATAAGTGACTCCACATACCATTCACTGTCAAATACCCACAGACTGCCACCTGCCCTAATGTGTCCTTGACGTCTCCTTGCTTCTGATTCATCTGACATCAGACACGAGTGTGCGTGTGACAATATCAGTAATTTCCATTGGTCAAGGTGTTGCGATTACCATTTTACCAACCAGCAGGGAAAGAGACGCCATCTTGCCAACCAGTCTGCAAAGGCCATTTCTCCGATTAGACGGTATTATTCACCTCAACAGAGCTGTAACAATTTGATGAACCACTAACACCCAAAATATACATATAAAAAGAAATATCAATAAGTGCATCGTGTACAAATCAATCAGCTATACAAAAGAAATATTAATGAAACTTTTGTGTCTTACATTAGATACATATCATTTACAATGTGAGACAATCAATTCATTTCTGATTCCCAAAGGCCTCAATGAAGTCATGTGAATTCCTGTTTAAAAATGTGTACCGTTTTTATAAGAAACCTGACGGTATGCAGTGAAATTCTCCCTTCATTTAGTGCTGTGGATAGGAATTGTCAGATGGTCCCTAACTTCTGTCAGGGAAACAATCATACTTATGAACAGCAGGGGGAGCCCTTGCCTTACTTACCAGCTATGCAGAACTCAAACAGCTTTGTTTTTTTGATCATTTATGACGATCCCTAAGCAGCACAGACCATACTGAGCATGTGCAGTGCCAGTGTCAGGCAAAGATGTCTAACAAAGTTACAAGATGACAGCCCCCTGTGGCCAACTTTGAAAGCATAAATTATTTGTTTGATTAGGCTTGTGGTGCAGTAAGTTCATGTTTATGTTTAGTATACAAAATACAGTATTTCTAGTCTTATTCTATTTTACACTTTCCTTGTCCTTTAAAGTTAAGAAAAGTAAAACACCACTTAGAAACATAGTATTAAAAAGTCACCACAGAAGATACAGCTCTGTAAAGGTGCCTACTTCCCAAAACTTACAATTTTTACCAGAAATACAGACAATAGTAACATAAGGTACAATCAAGGCTAATACTCACCATACAGGAGAGCCCCTCAGATGAGTTGTGAAAGATTTAAGAGAAGGGTTTTTATTATTTTTTTCTTTTTTACAGACTTAACTGGGTTCTTTTTTACAGACTTAACTGGGTTAACTCAATGTTCATTTAGTACATTTGGTGCAACTATATTAAGTCTGACCTGGCGAAGTAAAGTCTAGCGCAAGAGGAAACCTTCAGTAAAATGGGCATCTTAGTGAATTAGCGTAATTACATCCCTTCTTCAGTGAGCAACTTCGCCTGGCGTAAGGGTGCGAAGTTGCGCTAGTCTATCTACTTCACTAGCGAATTTTCAGACCAGGCGAAGTTCAATACAATAGATAGGAGGTTGGAAAAAAAAAATGGAAATTTTTTCTAAGTCCCAAAAAAAAGGCTGGCGTGTTTTACCAATGTAGAGTGATAGTCTGAAAAAGATAGTTTTTTTTGGGGGGGTTACCCTCCTTTCCCCCTACATTTCCTAACATATGGCAACAAAACTATACAGGGGGCACATGTAGGGCAATAGGACAACTTAATTTTATTTATTAAAGTTTTCCTGGGCTTGTGTAGTGCAATGTAGTGGCTGTAACATACACTTCTATTATACTTTGAAATCTGCGCCGTATGCAAATTATGCATCGCTAGCGTAACTGCGAAGTGCGGTGAACGTTAGTGAAGCCAACGCTAGCGAATTTTCGCATCTTAGTGAATTTCCCCCAATATGTTTATACACATATTCTCTCCTGAGAATTTGTAGGCTTACCCTATAATAGGGATTCTATATCAATTGTCTGCATTTTCTGTTTGGTACCAGTTAGGATTCATGCTTGGTAACTGTCAGAATATTTAAGTTTAAGGTCAGTGATTCTGCTTGGTAACAAGCCTATGTAGCCATAGGTTTCTGAGACCCAGTCCATATCATAAATCAGTCCTCTATATAGGGATGGGTGCTACTCAAATGCCCCCATAAATATGTTGGCATATGAATGTGCCCCTTTTGCAGGCCCCTGTATCTGCTCATAAAGGGTTAAGCCATAGTGGAAGTAATTCTTTGTCAATGCAATCTGTAATAAATCTATCATAAAATCAAATTCTTATTAAGACTTTCCTGTTCTAATTTCTCTCTGCAAGCTTGGATACCATTGGAATGAGGGATTTAGGTGTGCAGGCTCTGTGCATCAAGGGTTGTAAGAAGAAAATCACCTGATGGTAAGTTTCCCCCAATTTATTAAGAAAATGCTGGGTTTTCATTTGGAGGGGTTGAACTTGATGGGCTCTGTCTTTTTTTCAACCCAATTTAACTATGTAACAAAGTCTGTAGCTTTAAACTAGGTTTCTTGCAGGGTCCGCTTGAGAAGAAGGCAAGATTTTTATGCACCATAAAGCCTGCTGTAAGCCATCAAATGTGAGAGAGCTCTGATGTAGCAACGGAACATCCCTCTGTGTGAGTATTACAATGTTCTCTTTCATTAAAGCGTAATTGTTCATTACAGACCTGAGGGAGGTTTCTAGAAAATAGCTCTTATAGCAAAATGCGTTCATCAATTACCAGAATATTTTTCTTTTCTAACAAAGAATCAACCCTTAATGTCCTAAGGGAGAACAGTTGAAAACTTCATAAACTTTAGATTAAGAAACATTTATGGTTGACTCATGTAAATAAGGAGAAGAAGACATGCACAGATGTATTACTTTATTTTCTTGACCCTACAGGATAGTAACATGATATTTTGGTATTTTCTTTGGCTTGTATCAAAAGGTTTGCACAGAGCTTGCATGCAGGGAAGCTGGATGTATGGAACTAAGCCCCTGGGGAGAAATCTATATTAACACACAAAAAAATAAGAAAATTCCATAAATATCAAGGAACCATATTGTGTTGAAGCTTATTAAAAGCTGCAAATCAAAACACATTGCCCTCTGCCCGGTGTATACACAGAGAGGCAGATTTATTAAGGTTCGTGTTGTTCCACGAAAAGTCGAGCATTCGATTTGTACTTGAATATATCAGATTTATTATACCTCAACCCTGTAAATATCTTGAATCTGAAAATACATCTCCTAAAACCTGTCAAGATTCAGTTGAAATCAATGACAGCCTACTTGATATTTGAGATTTTTTTGGAGGGTTTTGGATGAAAATTCGAGTGTTTTTTCACCGAGAACTCCATCAATTAAAATTTTGAGCGGGACTCAAACTTGCAGAATTTGGATTTTGCCATTCAAATTTTTTTCTTAAAAAAAGATACCATTTGAGTTTCGAGGTCATTTGAGTTCATATGAGGTAAAAATAAACTCTAATACTCAACCTTTGATAAATAACCCCCATAGTATATACATATGTTTCCCAACCTACGTTGTGGTATTAGTAAGGTGTGTCAACTGGAACAAAGAATTCAAATACTATACATAGACCTATAGCATACTAATTACAGGTATATTTAATATACGTAAATGTGAAACTGCTGATTACATAGACTGCAGAAAATGAACACACTGCCGAAATATAAGCACACAACTTGTCAGAGTTTGTTTTCTATACATCCAGATCCAGATTATGCATGGCCTACATTAGAAAACCTCTCTAGAAGTGTAATTTAATTTGCCTATAAGAGTATGGTGCATATATGAACACTAAGCTTTGTGCTAGAGGCAATTACTTGTGCAAAGGTACAAATAAGCTCAGAGCTGGAATATATACAAGGTTCTCTGTGCACCTGCCAAGAGCCCCACTAGTACTAGTTGATCCAGTTATGGCGCAGAAGATGCATCAATGCATGTACATTTTCGCTGCAGTTCAGGTGGTGCAAGTATGGTTGCCACCTGTCCAGTTTTGACCTGAACAGTTCTATTTTACTGAGGCCTGTTCGGGTCTGAAGTCTCTGCCTTGTGAAAAGTGAATGATAATTAGAAACAATAACGGAATTTTCAAGTGAGGTTAATTTCTTATTACAGAACCAAAAAAAAAGCAAATCAATCAAAAATAAGATTGTTTTTCTAAATTAGCATTGCTGTATTTTAGATCTTTCTGGATAACTAATTACTTTATAACAGATTAAATAAATAAGAGATAGGGTTGCCACAGTGTGGTTGTGAAATGAACATCAAAACTTTCTGTCCGGTTTACAACATTGAGAAAAGTGGATGGAAATCCAGCAAGTTGCATCTAAGTGATGCGATATCCCCTCCCTGGCCTCATTACTCTACCTACTTCATTGTGTCTGCCTCTGATGTCATCACTGCTCCACCCCAATGCAATCTGTCTGCCCTCTTTGTTCTGGTTTAGCCACCATCAAAGGTGGCAACCCTAGGTGCAAGGCTGAAACCCAGAAACATACTATCTCTGGCAAAAGAAGGTACTAGAAGGAAGGGCCATGTGTTGATAATTGTTGATGTTAATAAAGTTTGTCAAAAGAAGCACATAAGTGTTGCCAGCTCCACACACAGAGGAAACAGCTGTACATTCAGTGAGCCAAGCTTCTTTTATGCACTGTATTTCAATAAATAAGTTGCTGTTGCAAAATCCAGAATCTCATTATTAAGGAGTACAACACATCCTGCCTAGGGTCATATCTTTTCATGTGTCTCTGGTCAGCACCAATTGGGTGCATGTTGTTCTTGGTATAATTTTGGAGAACAAAGCTTTCCTTTACTATGTCCTTTGTTAAGTCGTCTGTAAGGTTATAAAAGCAATTGGCCTCCTTGATAATATTTGGTTACTGTCCAGTGGGGCAATGTGTTTTTTAGAGGAAGTTCTGGCCCTTGAGGTTATCAAATCAGATTTTATAACTGGACAAACCAATTGTAATCCAAACAAGTTCCCAGGATCATTTGACAACAAGATCTGTGTGAACAATAAAACAAAAATACAGAAAAAGGGGGTGCAGACAAACAGTCTATAGTGGAATACATCTGAATAACCAGCAGACGCTGTTTGAACAATTACTAGAGAATTATATACTGCTACACACCCAGTAGGACCCTGAAGGCTGTCAGGGGGCACTGCAAGCTGTAGTCTGCAATATTTGTAATGCCTACTTGCATGTGCTTGCTTATTGTAGATCTAATGATACATGCCAGGGTCAAGTCTCTAGTTTATGTAAATTAATATTTGTGCAACTGATAACTCCACACAATGTTTCACTGTACAAATGTTATTTATCGATATAGATTATATTTTCTTTGGAACAGAAAATGTATTAATTCTTTTAAAACTCGAATAAAGCAAACATTTTAAAAGAACACAGTGGTCTGATTCACTGAAAATTACACACTGTTCATTGAATAACCTACGTATAATTACACCAGATGACACATAACAAAAGTGTTTTTTTCCTCCTTAATTCAAATAACAGTTCATCAAATGAAGCAGTGGTTAATAGGCCTAGAGTCACAGACAATGAAGCCTGTTATGTGAGGGTTTGACGCAATGAAAAAAGCTACTTTGCCCAGCAGGATTAGTCATTTCATGATTTTTCCATTACTTTGAACATTTTGTACTAAATAATATAACAAATCAAGCTTTACTTGTATGTCAAATATTGGAGTGATACATTTTATGAAAACAGTATATTTGTACTAAAAAAAGACATGATTTTTACTTTTTAAGGGATTCTGTCATGAGTGTATTAGTGTATTGTGTTATTATCACTAAATTACACTGCGTACATTGCAAATAATGAATTCTACCATTTAAACAATAAAGGTATTTTTAAGCTGTGATATTAGTGTGTGGGCAGCCATATCATGTCATTGCGACTAATGCTGTATTTCAAAAAGAGCCAGCACTTCACAGTGGAACTGCTTTCAGATAAGCTATTGTTTCTCCTACTCAATGTAACAATAGGAGTTGTGGTGGGACTTGAGTGTTTTGAGTGTTAGTCTTGAATCTATCACTAGGAGGGGCATGGGAGAATATTTAGCATTGCAGGTGTCATGGAGCTTTTCTCTTTTTGCCTTCCCATTGTTTTGCTGATCGGCAGCTGGTGGGGGAAAGGGAGGGGGTTGATATCACTCCAACTTGTAGTGCAGCAGTAAAGAGTGTGTATCAGAGCAAAAGTTACATGGCTGAAGACACCTGGGAAACTAACAATATGTCTAGCCCATGTCAAATTTCAAAATGAAATATAAAAAATCTGTTTGTTCTTTAAAAACAGGATTCTGCTGTGAATGCAGTATTATCTGATGCATTTTGTAAAAAACATGTTTTCCTTGTCAGAATCCCTTTATTATTTTAGATACATGTAAAGAGATACCTAAAATATATATAGTATAACAGTATAGAGGCTTATCACAAGCTAAAGTTTGTATCTAGAAATTCCTTGCTTGCATAAAGCATTTTTATAGTGGGTTTGTTTCTTCATGGTAATCGAATGTATTTCTCATAACAGCTGAAGAGTATAGTTTGAATGATTTCTTACTGTTAGCAATCTTTGCTAAACTGAAGCATGGTGGCGAGCCTTCACCAAACCAACACACGAGTCTTGGGGCTTCTAATCTACAAAATTCCAATACTGAAATATTGTCTTCACAGTGTATTCACTAACTGGCAACACAGCATCCCATGCCTCAGTAAACACATTGATGTTATCACTGAATATGCATAACAATAATGCGGTTTAAGATGTTGCTTTTGGCCATGTTCTGTTCTGTACATCTGCCATCTGATAACTAACATCAGTATCAGTTAGTATGTTGTGCTGTCCACAATGTTGGCAAGCCAACAGCTAATAAGGAGTCTTTCAACATATGTTTGTAAATTACATCAATGTTGCTCTTCTGCATGGAGAAAGCCAATAAATAAACATAGACAATATTACTATAAACCATTGCTCTTCAGTGGCAAATAATACAGTATCTCTCCTACTGATTACTATTTTTAAAAAAGTAATCTGCAAGAGTATGTTAAGAACAATCTTAGGTTTTATTTTTTCCTGTATTAAAAAAAGAAAACAATTGTCTTCCTGTAACCACATAACACAGAGTTCAAGTCCAGTTTTCAATGGTTACCATCAAAAGAAAACCCTGAGAGATCTGTATTCATCAATAAAAGAATTTCTGTCCAATCGTTACTTCCTGTGGCATAGTTTCATTAACTATTTAGTTGCTGTGAAGCCCTCAATACACCAGTGTCTGGATTTTGGTAAGAATCCAAAATTGACACAGAGCTTTCCACTGTAGTCCGTTCTGTAAGATGCCTTGAGGCTTCTACCATTAATGCAGAATAAAAGTACAATTTCTAGCATCAGATGACAATAACTGTAAGTTCCCTGTGGTTATTTTTTGCTAATTATTTCAGTTCCCTATTACTTCCCACTGTAGGAATGTGCATGACTCCTGCACATGGTAAATGACAGGGTTATTTAAATGGTTGGCATAGTAGTGCTGAAGAAAACATTGATAGAAATGTGCTAGGGCATCCAATGGCCATTTGGTGACAGACATAGCACAAAGAAAGCAGGAACTTAAGTTAATGTGTGCAGAATCATTTTCTCAACAGAAGCCACTTATCGTTTTCCAGGAACTGTCCATGTCCAAGAAAGCCAAACTGGTCTTATAAATGATTATGTTTATCTCCTTGAACTTGAATGTGGCCCATTATATATACAATACAGTACTAGCCATCTAAGGAGAAGAAAAACAGTTAGCTATAGAATGTGTAAAGGTCATGGTGTTGTTTATTACCAAACCATAAAGTAAATAAGGCACTTTGTTTGTTTCTAGCATGGGGGAAATTATTGTTGGTTGATATGCAAAGCAATATTACAGCTGTATTAAGTTGTATAAAGTTAATTTTATCATGAAACTTCTGTATTTGACTCTGTTCCTCTCTGATTCATTTGCAAACATCAAATAAATGATCTTATCAATATATGGTGAGGTGCAGTCCAGAAGTTAGGTGGAGGATAATTAAATGCAGAATAAGTGCAGGACCACCAGCTAAAGAATAAAGCTGACACAGCTACAAAATGTTTATTATTTCCTAATATGTATATAGTGCTGATACATTCAATAGAAAAAGTCCCATTATTAACATGGTTTGTGCCCCCAGAAAAGCTTACAGTCTAATTTGCTATTACCCTTCACATTAATGCCAGTTAAACTAGAAATATGTTGTGGTCTCCTGTAGGCTATTCCAATCAATCAAAGGAGAACCTATAATTCCTTTTTGGCATTGAACCAAATGTCATATTAATGCAAGACAAGAATGGTAACCACTGTGCCTCCACACAGATGGCCCAAAAACAGATTGTTTGACCACATGCTTGTCATACTCACCAAGTGTAACTTTACACTTTCTTACAGGCATATTTGAAATACATAAATATAAAGTCCTTTGTAGCTGTGGAGGATGTTATGCAAGCTCTAAGAATGGGTGAAATGAGTGCCCCTTCTGTAGTTTATTAGAATTAAGAGGATAAAGAGGGACTGCTCATGGGTCGTAGACCCAGGCAGGCCCGGACTGGCCATCTGTGGGCTCTGGCAAATGCCAGAGGGGCTGCTATAAGGTGCCATAGAAAGTCAGTATTTAGTGGGCTGGTGGGGACTGTTTGGGCCTCTATGTGGGCTGATGGGCCTCTTGTGTACCTGAAATGCCAGGGCCTATTTTAATTCTCAGTCCAGTCCTGGACCCAGGCTATTATTGAGGGGAGATTTGATGAAATGGGTATGGTCATGAGATGGTAACAAGAGCTGGTGAGCACAAAAAATCCTTTCTTTTGGTACCCAAGAACTTTGAAAAAAATTGGTAGAGGGCACCATCTGTGCTAGCATGTAATCAATATAATTAGGGGACAATAAACTTTTTTTTTTAATAAATGTTTTTATTAATAGTCCAGCATATTAAACAATGTATTTCACTTTTGTAAGGATGCAATTGTTAAAAGTGGTACATGAATGTATAATCAATAAAACATTGTTTTTCATATATTGAAGTCTCGGCTACTAAACTTTTTTTTAACATGAAATGGTTCAGATGGACTTTTGTTTTCACTTTGAATGAAATGTCAGCACCTAAAATTATCTAGTAAGTGACGATAAAATAACAATATTAACACAGAGCTGTTAATTGTTTTTCTAAAATCTTCATCCTTCTTCATTCCTTCACGATGTATTACTTACAAAGGGGCACCCTTAGTACAAAAATAATGCATGAGTTTAAGAACTGCACCAGAACACCTCAGATTGTTGCTGACGGTTTTCTTCCCAGAAAAAAAAAATAAAATGCTGGGCAGGTTTTAGAAACCCGCTTTGCGAGGCATTCAACGCAAATGTTAGTAACTGGATACTCGGGTAAATAATCGGCATTCATATTTACAGTATGTGGAAGACAAAAGAGAATCACAGAAATTGCAGGAATAAAAGTATTCAAAAAATGGTCTATGTACTGTATTGCAAATGTATTTATATGAAAAATAGCAGGAAACTATATAGACTATGGGGTAGATTCATCAAAGAGTGAAGTTCCGCCACTAGAGGGAAATTCCACAGCTCTCAATTCATTTCTATGGGATTTTGCAAGGCGTATTCATCAATGGATGAAGTGAAAGTTCACCCTTTGATGAATAAGCCTTTAAAATCCCATAGAAATGAATTGAGAGCTGTGGAATTTCCCTCTAGTGGCGGAACTTCACTCTTTGATGAATCTACCCCTAAGTGAGAATAATAAGGCAGTGAAGAAGTCATTTTCATGCATTATATGGGGAATATATATATATACATGTACAAAATATTTTATAAAATACAGTAGCATGGAGCCAAATGAGCTGAAATGGACAATGAACTGCTCAAAACGATGTATAATACTGATATTAATGGGCACAATTCAGTAAAGGAACAGAACAGATGGTCAAGGCTCCTGAACACTAGTGTGTGATGTGGTTTGTACCTCATTCACCAAAGAAGGAACAATAGGCAAACTAAAGTAAGGCAGTAGTTTGCCTGAGCACAGTAATTGCAAGGCCATTGTTTTCGGTATTGTAACGCAGTTCTGTGTCTAACACCACACCCACTAATTTTAATGAACTCTTAAATGTGCTTTGAATATAAAACTATAGCATGTCTATCCAATTTAGTGATGAATGCCTGGTCATTGTGTCCTACTACAGGACATTTGCACAATGGAAAATCTTAGCTGTTGATTAAATATCATTGTTCATTAAAGATCATTTGTGTTAGCTCCAGGTCACCTTCCAAGCTGATAATGATTGTTCTGTCTCTCCCAAGAGAAAAAAATAACCTAGTTAAGGTAAAATGAACTCCTATATGCGTGCATTGATTGCTACTGCAAACTGTATCTGGAAGCCATAATTTTAACGCCTGATACTCAACAATAGGATTCAGAATTTCTTGTTCAACCCAGTATTTTTATTTTGAATAGAAAATAGATAACATAAAGGGGGTTATTTACTAAAACTCCCATCCACAATTTAACTTATTTATCAATAAAAATAACAAAGACAATGTGGTGCTGGAGAAACTCGACAAAATAAAGTCAAAACTTGAACCGTACTATTTTTCGAATTTGACACCCAAATCGCTTGATTTTTTTTGTGATACTACCCAAAAAACTTAAATTTTTCAGATGATCAAATGAAACCCAGCGTAGATTGCAATATCCTCAAGTAAGGGACATCTGATATTGACTTCTAGATAACCTCGACAAGTTTGATATAGTGGATTTTTTGATTTAGACTTTGTCACTTAGGGGTATAATCATTAGATTTGTTAATTCCTGCAGCCCATACACCAGTTTCAGATTTTTTGACAGCTGTATTTTTTCCACACTCAAAATGTGCCATCAAAACACCTGAAATCACCCTCAGTCGTGCATCAATCTGTTAACATATAAAATACTGTACTGAGAGTACCACAATTATATACAGTATACTAAATACACACGCCTGCTTACAAGTTTTTAATAAAATAGGGTTACTGATGTGTTGATAGTTGTTGATGATAATAAAGTTTGTCATAGAAAAAAGAAGCACATAGGTGGGGCCAGCTCCAGAAGCAGAGAGTGACCTGTATAGTGAGGGAGCCATGCTTCTTTCCTGTATTGTATTTTCATAAATAAGTTGTTGTTGCAAAACCCAAAATATTAAGGGGTACAACACAACTAAGAAAGAAGGCTTTGGGAAAGTGAATGTAGAAAGTGCACCCTAATCTCTATTTACTCCTGTGTGATTTCTAAAACATCACATGAACATATTTATAGCCACGCTGAATCTCCAGAAAAAAATAATAATGCAATACTGTAAATACCAACATAATAGACAAAAAACTAATATTTCTCTGTACATATAAACTAATATTAAGTAATGTTTATTCTCATATTTATTTACCTAGGAAAACACATGCCATTTACAGCAGGTGGTAAAAACACATTCTTCCGTTTTACCACACTTATGTGATATCACTTCTCTTCGTAGCTGTTTATTTTCAGATTTCAAATTGCCAGTTGTGCCCTATCATTACTGTGGTGGTTGGAAATATTTGCAGGCAGTAAATGTTAGTTTTCTCTTAACTCTCAACATTGAAGAAATATCACACTGGAAAACTGCATTAGTATTATATGAAAGATCATATTGTGAATTTCCCAGCAATATATTTTACCACTACCTGTTACTCTCAGGGTGGCCTGGCAAGGCATGGATTCTCTTAAAGGTTGGGTAGAAGACAAATATAACACACTTGAAATGTTTCTAGTATGAGTAATTACAGCTCTCTCTATTTTACTGAAATGTAGCAGTTCAAATGAAGAAACATAACCTAACAAAGCAATATAGCTTGTTAATTCTTGCTTTGCAACATATTGTCACCTAGAAATCCAGGTTTTTAAATTGTAATTAGGGGTACACTTGTTAGGCCTGACTAATCAATCTTGCTGTTCTTATGGAACAATTCTCTAGGTAACCAACTGAACTCTAGATATACAATTGCTGTTGCTGCTCATGTATCCTACATTTCCCTCTGCCAGTCCTTCTACCAAAGATCTCTCTCTACCTCCAGCTAGATCCTAACAATTCTCTCCTTGCCTTTCTTTTTACTTTCACCCATCAGTTATAGTAGTGATGTTATATGCTTATCGCTATTCCTGCATTGCACAAAGTTACCAACTGCAAACTGGAGGTAGCATTTACACAGCCCTCATGTATTACCACAATGGCATAACAACTCTGTGCTGGGCCCCCTGCAAAAAAATTCTTTAAGGGGCCCGGGACAGAGTAGTAAACCCTACTAGCCCCCGCTCACATACATTCTGCCTGCTCACCTCCAAGAGAGCTAGCAGGGAGTGGGGATTTCTACAAAGATAAAAGAAGCAGACTCTGCGGTCTGAGGCCCCCTGTGAATTGCGGGGTCTGCTTCCTCTATTGTTATGCCACTGTATTGATATATTACAATATGTACATTTTCCATTTTATAGAAGAAGAAAAATATGGAATTACTAGGAATGTTGACTTTTTAAATTTGAAACTTTTCCTCATAGGGGAAGATTCACTAAGATCCAAAAATTCGCCAGCGTAGGCTTCGCTAGCATTCTGTCATACAGAATGCTTGTCAACTAAGGCTTTCCGGACAAGGGATCTTTCTGTAATTTGGATCTCCAAACTTTGTCTGTTAGAAATAATTTAAAGATTTCATAAACCCAATAGGATTGTTTTGCCTCAAATAAGGATTAAATGTATTTTAGCTGGGATTAAGCACAACATATTATTAAGTTTTTATAGAGAAAAAAAAGGGACCTAAGCGTTTTTTGCCTATTGGGAGTGCTAACGCATAGGCAGGCTATGAGTCAGTACCCCAAAAGGCACAAAACGTGTGCAGCAATGAATGTTCAATTAGCAAACTCAGTGGCATGAATCTTTTATCTATGATTTAAACTAACTAGTAATTCAGGAGAAAATTGATTTTCCAATCCCGTATGGGAGGTCTATAGAAAATATAAAAAAAAATCAAGAAGCTCTTTTCCAGGAAAAATAAGTTTCATTAAAATTGTACTTGTTTATTATGAAAAGTAAATTTGACTGCCGGGAAATTACTCAGAACTCCACACAGGAAAATGCATCACAGACAATGTCACATCTATTTTGTAACTTGGTTTTTGTGGTATAAAATGTCTAAATTTCAGCCTATGCATCTACTTTCCCACAACTCCCACTCCTACTTCCTATGACTTTGGCTGTGGAGATTGTGTTTTTCTTAGATGGGCCATTAGCATACCAAAAATGCAAATATGAAACAGAAAGCAACAGCCCATTTCAAACTCTTGTCACTACATTATTTAATGTGCTATTACTACAACCACATCCTGAAGTTGAAAAGACTGTTTTCCTTTATTTATGGATATTTTCTGAGAGTGAATTACACAGCAGCATTAAGAACTAGATATAGAACATCAACAACTGAATTTCTGCATACCTCCCTCCCCACTTGAGGAGGGTTATTGGGGTCTAAGCAAGATCATTAATAATGACAAATATGTGAACCCATATTCCTCCTCACTGTTGTCAACATATGGGGGACTATGATGCTGAATAGATGAATTGCTGCATGACCAGTCAGTGCCCAGATTTCTGTAAAGTGCTCCTTTGGGAAAGAAATGTTGAAATAAAAACTTTTAATAGTTACAAATTTCAAAGACAATCCCACTTTAAAATATGAAAAAACACCAGAGTTTTTAGGACTTTTCAGCATAACTTTAGTAAATCTACCCCATGATGTATAATACTCTCCATATCAGAGGTATCAAGATAATGGTAAGGTTTCCCCAACCAGTAGCTCGTGAGCAACATGTTGCTCTCCAACTCCTTGGATGTTGCTCCCAGTGGCCTCAAAGCAGATGATTATTTTTGAACTCCAGACTTGGAGTTTTCTTTGTATAAAAACCAGATGTACTGCCAAACAGAGCTTCAATGTAGGGAGACAATCTACAAATGGGCAATCACAGCACTTATTTGGCACCCCAAGAACATTTTTAATGCTAGTTTTGCTCTCCAACTACTTTTACTCCTGAATGTTGTTCACAGGTTCAAAAGGTTGGGGATCCCTGCTCTACAGTATACAATACAGTTGCTTTGTAATCTCCCTTTATATCAGGGTAAAACAAACAGACCATGTGACTGCAGGCGGGCTTGGGTTAGACTGGCCGAGAAATAACCCACATCCTCTTGGCAGACTTCATTCTGCGTGCATCCATACTATCATATCATTCATTCAAGGGGGTTGTGGTAACGTGCTGTACAGGGGGCCCAAAAAAATATTTTCTGCAGAGGGGCTCAGATGAGTGAATTTACATCACTGCTTCAGATTTTTGTTGGTCCTAAGCCCTTTTCCCCACTCCAAACAAACAAAGAAAGTGGAAACCTTTATATTACCTGCAAATAGGGTTGCCGCCTGGCCGTTATTTTACAGGCCTGGCCGGTCAAAATGATGGTTGATCCCAATATAATTAATAGGGAGAAAAAGATAAATATATAGAAACGCCAGAAAAATTGATTTAATTTATGTGTATGTCTTGTGCGTGGGGGAGTATATCACATCTGCCCAGAGGGTTGATATACTGTCATTTCTCTACAAAGATCCGGCAACCTTATGTCTGTTGGCATGGCAACTGTTCAGAAAGCTGCATGGGGCTCACAATATTTTATTTTTATTCAATGGTGATACAGTGTGAAAATAAACTGCAAAATGGATTTAAAGGAAAAAGAAACCCAATATATCCCAAATATCAGGGATTCTCAATCAATGAAGAGAGATAGTCATGAATACAAACTCTTTATAGGATCTTGTACATAGCACTGTCTCAGTATCCTGCAATAAATACATTTTTTCCAGACTATTTGTAGGGATCATGAAAGCTTCCTATTGCTGCAGATGTTTGTAACTACGCACAGCGGGGTTAGTTCAATACACACACACTTCCTCTGATGATGCAGGATTACGAAATGAGGACGTCTAATAAACGGATAGAATTTTATGGGGTGTGCTATGGCATCACCATAGATGACTAAAAAATTACAAAATCAGAATTCTCCACCTACATCCTATGAAATTTCCATATGTAGGTAAAGCCACTTTATAGATTTAAAGGATAAACAAATGCACAACATTTTATTTGAATCATTAATATGTCCTTATATATCTTACCTATGTTTCCACCCGGGATGTATTGGTATAGTGAATTATTTGACATCATTTTGTACCGTGTATTGACCTGACAAGAGTGTATCATGTTTTTAGAGAGGGATAAAACATTGCCTTGCATGTTACTACTGCTCAGATTGCACTACCTGGATATAAATGATAACCGGCCCTACTTTTAATCATTCTCATATACAGTAACGTAACTAGGTGCGGGCCGCGCAGCCGGGCCCCCCCCCACCCCCTCCGTTCCGATTTATTTATGACGGCTGCAGCGAGGCGAAATATGCCGGGGGGGGGCCTGCGGGGTGCGGGCCCTCGCACCCCCTGCTCCCCCGGTAGTTACGCCACTGCTCATATAGACAGAGTGATACAGACCAAGCATCATCTCATGTGCACATCACAATACCAGTGATGTTGCCCATTGCAGCCAATAAGATTTTTGCTTTTGTTTTCTAATCGGTAGGTGATCAGAGCTAATTGCTAATTGGTTGCTATAGGTAACATCACCGGTGATGTTTGTCTCCATTGTTAATAAATACTCTCATAAATCTATTGCATCATGCCCATGTAATATATAAATACGCAAAACTATCACCACCATCAGGTTAGCGCTTAATTCCATGAAAGGTGACACTCCATTAGCTGTAAATTTTGTATTATATGGACAAACATGAGTTTGAGGTACTCTGGATACTGCTGGAAAGCCTGAGTCAGGAGGCCTCAGTAAAAAGAGTCTTGAGCAATTATAGGGGCCAGACACCTTAGCAGAAGGTGGGGATGGGAACTTGTGGATGATGTGAGTGAAAGGAAAATTACTGTTATAGTATGCTCCAAGAATGTCAGCTAGATGGTCCAGATTGTAAATATGCTTCAACCATGACACTGCAGTGTGGGGTAGTTACCTAGGCAACACCTGCCAAACTGTAGGGCCTCCATTATGTAATGGGGGATTTTGGATGCAAACTGAGAGAACCTGGTATGCCTCTGGGATGGATACCTCTGGTGTGAGTTACGCCCAAGCAGGGCCAGAACTAGGTGTAGGTAGAAGGGGTAGATAGCTTCCTTGTGCTGGTCTACCCTCCCATCTGCTGCTTCCCCTCTCCTCTCTGGCCCTCTGCTGCTTCCAATGCCTCCCTTTGCCCCTTCCCCTCTCCACTCCAGCCCTCCCCTCTCTACTGCTTTCTCTTTAATATCTGGCCCTCCCCTCTGCCGCTTCCCATCTCCTATCTGGCCTCTACTCTGCTGCTTCCTCTCCGGTCCTCCCCTTTGCTGCTTCCCCTCCCTCTTCCTCCCTTCCCCTCTCCACTCCGGCCCTCCCCCCTGCTGCTTCCCTTCTCCTATCTGGCCCTCCCCTCTGGCGCTTTCCCTCTCCTCTGCCGCTTCCTCTCTGGCCCTCCCATTTGCTGCTTCCCCTCCCCACTGCCTCCCTCTGCTGCTACCCCTCTCCACTCTGGCCCTCCCCTCTGCTGCTGCCCCCCTCAGCATAATGGTGTGTGCGCACATGCACAGAGGGGGGCGAGGTTGCCAGCAGGTTGCCTAGGGTGTCCAGTCGGTTGTGCCGACCCTGTACCCAAGAGAAACTGTGGTGATATGATGCAGATGATCTGCTATAATGTAAAGGGGCCTATTTATCATACTGTGGAATGAAGCATTAGGGTTGCCACCTGGCTGGTATTTTAAAAATGTTGCTTGATGCCAATGTTATTTGTAAGAAAAACCCATAAATATATAGTAAGGCTGGTATTTTTTTTCCAGAAAAGGTGGCAAACTTACCAGTGATGTTGGCTAGAGCAATCAATCTGCAATTAGATTTGTTGCTATGAGCAGCATCACCAGTAATGTTTTACACAGAATGATAAATAAACACCTATGTGTACTGTCCCCCAAACTTTTTGTGGGACATTCACTAAGATCCGAAAAATCGCTAGCGCAGGCTTCACGAGCTTTTCGCCGCACTTTGCTACGCAAATTCACTAAAGTGCGAATTTACGCACTGGTCGGTGAACGGTAACGTATTTACGCTAGTGTTACTTTTCTAGGCATAGCGCAATCACGCTAGCAAAGCCTAATTTGCATACGGCGCAAATTACAAAATATAATAGAAGTGTATGTTACAGCCACTACACAAGCCCAGGAAACCTTTAATCAAAAAAAATAAAGTTGTCCTATTGCCCTACATGTGCCCCCTGTATAGTAGTGTTGCCATATGTCAGGAAATGTAGGGGGGAAGGAGGGTAACCCCCCCCAAAAAAACGATGTTTTTCAGACTATCACCCACAATGGTAAAACACGCCACAGCGTTTTTTGGGACTTAGAACATTTTTAAATTTTTTTTCTCAACCTGCTATCTATTGTATTGCTCTAGCGTAAGTGCTAACGAACAGCAAAAAGTTGATCGTAGTGAATTTGTGTAATTACGATCCTTTGCCAGTGCGCAACTTCGCCTGGCGTAAGGGTGCGAAGTTGCGCAAGTCTATCTACTTCGCTAGCGTAAATTCGCCAGAGACGGTGTTAGTGAATTTGTTAAGATTTGACGTCACGCTGGCGAATTTGCGCTAGCGTTAGACGCTTCGCGCTTTAGTGAATCTGCCCCTTTGTGATGTGCAGCAAAAAAGGGGTGTGTCTTCTGCCTGACTTTTGGTAAGCAAAAAAAAATACAAAGTTACAAAAAAAACCTGAATTTATTGTAAGCCTACTGTATATAAGTAAAGTGAATAAAGTGAGACAGTAAATTAATTGAGAAACAAGTAGGAGTTTTGTGATTTAATCTAATAGTATAGACTATAATGCAGGTGATGCCAGATCCTTTGTGTAGAATTAGAGCTTCTCTGATTTTCAGTGTGCTGATAAAGTAAAAATAATACTTTACAGGCTTTTGTGATATTTATAGGACTGCAATTACAGGACTGTGTACAGAGCTTTCAGCTGGATAGATAAAATGCTGTAGACTCATAGGGGGAAATGTAATAAAAATTCTAAAGAGCAAAACTTTGCGAATAAAAATTTGCATGCTACTAAGGCATTGCATTACATATCTTAATGTTACATTGTGCACCGTTAACACCTGCTCTGGCATTTTGTTATTACATACACTGTGCACTATTGCAAACTTTAACATTCACACTCACTATCCTACTGTTGCATGAGGGGCAAAGTGTTCGCAAAGGCAACATTTTCCCTTTCTGAACATTTATTTGCATTGTGACTGAATTGTAAACGTTTTTTTTTGCGATCATTTACTACATGTTTAGTTTCAGAAGGCGATAAATTATTGTACAAAGTGCAACAGTAGTTAGATATTTAAGTACATACCTCTATGATGTTCAGTAGGTTGGGTGATTACCTATAACTCCAGGCCCACAGACAGAAATATAGATAACTAGATGTGCTTCTGTTAAAAGGTGTTCCTGGACCTGCTGAAACATATCAAATGGCACCTATCCTCAACTCACCAGGCTTACATTTCCAGCACTGTTCATTTATTTTATTATTCAAAATGTTGCATGCCCTAGCCTAGATTCCTGTAGCATATTGAAAATGTAGTCATCCACATGAAAATCTCATCTAAATAGATATTTAAAAAAAAAAAAAAAACGGTTCCAGAGCTGTTAAACAGAATCACTTGCTCCAGAAATACTTGGGAGAATATGCACCCACGACTGAGACTCCATATGTCTATGTAAAAACAAATCACATTCCGGCTGTTTGAAGATTGTGTTAGCCATTTATTGAGCATATGCATGTATTTATCACAGTTTGGCGGCAATTTTCCCTCAGATTTTTGTTGTAGGATACCGTACTTGTACAAACATGTTCCATACCATATTCAGTTTTTTACCTTAGCTACAATGCTGCAGTTCTAGGTAAGTCTTTATGGTTTATATACAGTGGGTACAAGTGCAAGTCGTTGAGCTATGTCCTATATGTACATGCGGCACATTTACTAAAAAGCAAATAGTTTTTTTCTGACAAATCACGACATTACTTATTTCCAAAAAGAGAAGCTAGTGCAGTGGTTCTCAACCTTCCTAATGCTGTGACCCTTTAATACAGTTCTTCATGTTGCGGTGACCCCAACCATAAAATATTAAAATATTTTCGTTGCCAGCCCAGAGCGGATTGTTAGAAAAGTACAGGAGACAGCGTGGCTGCATAAAGATTTGTTTTCCATGCGTAGTGCAGCAAAAATTTTTTGCCCCAATTACCATGTTAATTTTACAAATTTTAAATGGGCAGGGAGAGCTGTATGGCAGTCCCTACTAAGGGGATATAGAAAGTTGTAGTGCAACTGGCTTCCCTACACAGGTTACTGAACTACAACTCCCAGCACCAACACCCGGAAAGCTACAACCTTGCCCCAGGGCTAGTGGGGAGAGAGATGAACCTGCTCCTGGAACCCCTTATGGGACCCCTGTGAAAGGGTCATTCGACCCCCAGGTTGAGAACCACTGAGCTAGTGCATTATGTCACTGGCGATCCTTCACTGCATTTTGCCAAGTGAATTTTCTCACAGGAGAACCTAAATCTGCTAATTTATCAAAGTGTGAAAATGTCAATTTTGTACCCTTTTCAACACAATCTATTGCATCGGGTTCTGACTGGCGACTTAATACAATGAAGCTATATCCTCAACATTATTATGTCAGTGACATCATATCCTGTATTCCAAAAAAGTCATAAACCAAAGTCAAAATGCTGGCATTTTTTCATATTTAAAGTGGGATGATGTTTATAAATTCTACTTTTAAAGGGGTTGTTCACCTTCCAAACACTTTTTTCTGTTCAGTTGTTTCCAAATTGTTCCCTAGAAATAAAGACTTTTTTCAATTACTTTCCATTATTTATCTTTTACT